>JBDPZO010000002.1:12124557-12266330 GCA_039877585.1 Heterodera filipjevi
TTAAATATTTAAATTAAAGCCCACATTGACATAGCTGGCATTGATATAGTGGGAGTCGTCAACGCCAGGCCTGAGTTCCAACACAACGCGGTTATGGTCTGAAAAGGAAGGCCAAGTACAAGAAAGAACAAGCATTTTCGTTAATACGGTAATAAGTATTTAATTTAAATTAAATGAGTAAATTTTAATCACCATAGGGCAGTGTGTCCGGGTACTGATTGCGCTCGCCATCCGTACCCCAACTTCGGTGGTACACCGTTGCGGGTCCACTGAGCGTTGGATCATCTGTCCAAAAAAAAAGGTGGCAGAATGCCAAGACAAGTTTATTCAAAAATATTTTCCTGCGAAGGTCAACGAAAAGGGCTTTTCATTTTGTTGAACTCACTGATCTGAGGAGGACCCGACTATGATGATACTACTTTTTGATTTGTTCGGAACTAAGCTTGGGGGGGCGGGGGACGGGAACATTTCCTGTTGTACTTTTTTCCTCGTCTTCATTTTTGGCGAAAAATGTAATTCACGAGAAATATCCCCAAGTGATCAATTTATTAGTGACGGCACCTATTGGCACTGTCGGCTCTTCCTTTGGCATCTTGGACTTACGAAATAGGAAAAAAAATTCTAAATGTTTTTTATTTTTTTATCTCCTTAAATTTTCTGTTTTTTTATCCCCACTTTCTCATCCCCCGTTATTAGCGCAAAATGACAAAACAAACAAAAAAATCACCAGAAATTCGCCTTTGAATAATATCCTCTTCTTTCGTCTCTCCTGTACATAGGCGACAAATTTTGAAGCCTATAAAAAAGCATAAAGGGTTTTACAAATTTTTAAATTTCATATTTCACATCGATAGGTGCTGTTGGTGCCTGCAGCATCGCTTTCTCCTCTTGGACTGAACAATTTTAAATTTAATAAAATTTTTAAATAATTTTCCCAAGGCTTTTTTGAAAATTAAAATTTTTTTAGATTCCCAAATTTTATCCCAATTCCAAAAAACACAATTTTTTTTTTTTTTTGCTTTTTGAATTGTCGGCATTTAGAAATCTTAGTTCCCCAAAATCACCTTCTTGCATCTCTTGTATTATTTAGAAAATTGTTTTCGATTTACTGAGAATTTCATTTTCGGGGGAATTTTCAAAATTTGACAGAAAGACCCATTCTTCGAAGGTTTAATGCCTATGAAATTGATCCTTTCAAGGTAAAAATTCTTCCACCCTTTTGTCATCTTGACTATCATATTCAATGTTAACAACACCCATAAAATATTTTAAATTTATTAAAATTTCAATTTTTTAAAATTTTGGCTCTATTTTTCTTTGAAGCATAAAATATAATAATAATTTAATAATATGAAGAAAAAATAGAATAAAAAAGTATGATATATGCAAAGATTTGATGTAGGGTTCCCATTTAGCCTTACAAACAAACTTTGAATTCAGACTTTATCCCAAAATTCAAGAAATCTTTCGTCTTTTTTCCGTTTGGGTGCCATTTGTTAATGCTTTTGCCAAAAATGATAAATGCCATCGTCGGGGCCCGCCCTAAATTGTGTTCTATTTTTCTAAGGCAGCAAACAAAAAAAATTTTGCAAAGCCACAGAAGTCACTCGTATTTCCAGAAACATTTTTAATTCCCAGCCAAAATGCCCGAGTTGCATAATCCCACAGGACTTCGCCGCTCAAGAACACTTGTCCTATTCGCATCGCATCTGTCAACGCGCGCTACTTATACGTAACTGAGAAGCGTGCGCACTCGAATGTAACCGCGCCGGAACATAATAATGGCACGCGGCGGCTGGTCCAAAATGATTTTCAGCGGCGGTGGCGGTTTGTGCCGAAAAGTGCCGCCGCGCTGTGACAGAACTTTCGCGGTGCCGGTGCGCCTAGCGACGGTGGCGCAACGCCCACCGCAAGGAATGGGTCCAGCGTGCGCCCAGCGGTGCCTGCTACGATTGGTGTACACAATACGATGTGGTGGTGAGGCGAGCTGAACATGCCGGCAGGCGGCCGCCATTACAATACGACGCAGTACAGTAATACAAATACAGTCTCTAGCTTCTAATACTTATTTTAAGAAAACGGGTGGTGAAAGGGGCGGGATGGGCTATTAAAGATTATAAAACAGAAAACCCTATTTTGAAATAATTGAGAAGCAAGCAAGAAAATAATTTATGTACTAGTGTATCTGAAATTTAATTTTTCTAATTTCTTAAATTGAAATCCCGATTAATAAATAATTGCCGTGCATATAAACTACATAATGCTCTCTAAGACATTTAGAAAAAGATTCCCGGAAAAAGAGATTTCTTAGTGCCCATGGTCAATTTACAATGATGCCGTTGGGCTGGGGTATTCGTTTATTTGTTTGTTTATTAAGTTTACATTCTTAATTTCTCTTCGCTAATGCTTAAGGTACCGGGTCTTTTTTGGTTCTCAGTCTCAGAAGAAGTAAGTAAAAAGCATAGAAAAAGTACATAAACAGTTAAAGAAGTGGGGCCGATAAGTCGATTTTATAAACGTCCTTGGCACTTTGTCTAATTCAAATTTGAGCGGTGTTGTCATTTGTTTGACTACATTTGGGATTGCTTTCTGCTCTGGTGCTTTATGCCCCGGGCGAGGGGCCAAAATCCGAGGGGATGGGCCAATAGCATTTTTTAGTCTTCCCTCCCCCGGGGGGGGGGTGTGAGGGTCGTTCGGTTTCTTTCTCCTTCTGCTGTTTTTCACCGCTCAATTGTCCCCATCCCCTCCCCCCGGGGGTGTCGTGTTTCAACTTTTTCAATCCCCCGCATTTTATTCATTCGCCGCCCTCTCAATTTCCTCCTCCCCCGTAAAGCAATTCAATCGCCGCGCCTCGCATTGGACGGGCGGCGGAAGGAAAATTTTGAGCACCTTTTTTGCTGAAAAGCTTTGATCTTCTGTGAGGCATTTTTGCTTTTGACTTGAAGGGACCGTTATTTCGTTAAAAAAGTTGAAAAAAATAGAAAAAGTGAGCAGAAAAAGTCAATCCCGAGTTGGTCTCCATTTTTGACAAGAATACGAATTCGTTTGCTGTTTAAGTTTATTTATTTTAGTCAGCTCTAAAATCTATTAAAATGAGAATGATAGAAATTCTCAATTTTGTGATTCAGAACTAATTCAAATATGTTAATTCTAAATCTCGAGTCTTGAGTTAATTCTTAGTCTCGACTTAATTGTGGGCGATTCATAAGAGAACTTGATTTGGCCTCCTTTTCGAGCCCAAAAGATCCAACTCAATAATGAAAAGATGCTATTAGCGTGAGAGATAATTGTTCTTTGCACTGAGTAAATGTAAAAGGATGGGGTCGAGGAATTTTGTGGCTTTGATTAGCAACACTCTTTTTTTTTTTTGCAGTCGACAGAGAACAAAAGTATTTACGCATCCCAATTTTTTTTAAATGCTTGCCATATTCTTATCCATCTATTCATTTTAAGAGTTGAAGATAATAGAATTAAACAGCCAATTGAAGGAAACGGAAAAATCCCGAAAACTTAAATTAATTCGATAAGGGAACGAAGCAAAATGTTAGGACAAATTTACGGACTGCTTGAAACAGACCAGACATAGAATAGCCGTGATTAGGGTCCAAAAAAGAGGGGATTTTGGCTTTGTAGGGCCCAAGTATTTGGGATCAATGTGCGGGTTCGTCGAAAATGTGATGACTGACCGTGCACAAAACGGCGCTGATAGCGGCGGGCGAGTAGTGCGACCAGGGCAGGCGGCGCCGCGTTCTCCGCTGCTGACTTCGCTGGGTCGTGCGACGCGACAGCGTTGTTGCCGTTCGGCGGACGGTTGCGTGCCGATTGAACTCTGCGTTGGCACCGGATAACGGTATGGGCGAGGGTGTGATGCGAAAGCGCTGGGTGCTGCGTTTTTGGCGACTATAATGCCGTGAGACAATACGGAAGTGTCGCCGTCCATCCCCGAATGCTCGTCATCCGTTGCCGTGTTGTATCCATCAATACCTTCGGCATGCCTATCGAAAATGCGCCGTCGCCGCCTTCGTCCATGTCGCCACTGTTGCGGAATAATCAAGCACTAGCGTCAGCTCGGATGCACTGCGACGTTTGAACAGCTTCAGTTGGCGTAATGAACGCAAGAATGGCATCAGCGGAGGCTGAAGTTTGCCGCCGTTAGTGATACCGCTACCGCATCCGTTCGGTTCCGATCGCACTGTCGCATTGTGCGCAGGACGGCGACGTGGTTGAAGATTATTTTGCAGCAGATGTTCATCATCAGAATGGTCATGATGATGACTGGCTGGCAATGGAGAGTAGGAGCCGGCGCTGAATAATGTAGGCGGCGATAACAGCAGTGATGATGGACGATCATGCGGCGGCAGCATCGGCGACGCGGGCTGTGACGCCCAACCGCCGACAGCGTTGGAGCGACGCGCAATTGCGCACGCCGAAGCGGCAGAAATGGCGACGATGCGCACGCGCCGCGTTCGCCGGCGCCGGATGGGTCCGGCACGGACAGAAAATGCTGCGGTGCTTGCGACGACGACGCTTCCATTCCGTTGGGTACAGCGAGCGGTCGCCGTCGACTGCGCAGCGAATGCTCATTGTTCTGTCTCGCCGATGTGGTGGCGGGCGCTGCGGCGAGCACGGCAGCAAATGTAGCGACCGATGAGGCCACCGGCGCGATGTTGCGCCAGGTAATCGATGCTGCCACTGTCGTACCGTCTCGTTAGGCTCGGCGACGGTGAAGACTTGATCACCTTGGTGGTCCCTTTGTGCCACTTGTTGTTGCTGCCGTACCAACATTTTTGTTGCTCGCATTAGCAGCAGATGAGCGACGACGAACTGCTGTTGGTCATGAGGTGATGTCGATTGTTGCTGTCCACCACCACCGCCCGGTAATATTGGACGTCGCGTAGGTGATGACCCTCCTTTCCGGGCAGAAACTGCTTGAGGCCGTTTATGTATTTGTGAAGGTTGTGGTGTTCCACTTCCATGTATTGCCTGAAGATGTTTTTTGTCGTTGAATTCGTTGCTGTTGTTCTTCAGGTACTCCTTGGTGTCGTTTGTTTAAAGGGAATGCGGGCGGTGGTGGTCCACCTATGATGGCACCTCCAAGTCCTGCTGCTTGACGTCGAGTAGGTGCTGCTTGTTGTCCTGTAGCACAACTTACTGCTTGATGTCGTTTATTTGCCGACGATTGCTGTAGCTGGGTGGTGTTTGTTCTACATGTACTGCTTGGTGTTTGTTGTTGTTGGTGTGCCTCCGACGATGCAGGACGGCGCATTTAAATGAGCAAACTCAACCGTAAATTTGTTATGATAACGCTTTAACTTAAGCAGTTGAAAAAACAGTGGAAAAAAACTTTTCTTAGGGAGTGCCGAGTTAAGCAGTGAAACGGGACCAGAATAGGCACTAATGCTTCTAACTTTCTGATCAACAAAAGATGTTTTTGATGATGATGAGCTGATGTGCTTGTTCCGAAATTAACGATTGAGCCCTTTTGCCATCCGCCACCTCCCCTTTTCCCCCCTCCCCTTTTCCCCCTCTCCTTTTCCCCCTCCCCTTTTCCCCCTCTCCTTTCCCCCCCCTCCTTTTCCCCCTCCCTTTTCCCCCTCCTCTTTTCCCTCCCCTTTTCCCCCCTCCCCTTTTCCCCCTCCCCTTTCCCCCTCCCCCCCCCACTGCTGTCGTCAGATCGATGGAACTTTTGTTGCCAGAGGGATCTGTCGAGAGTGGCAAGCAACGGGTGGGGCGATCAGTAGCAGTGGAGGGAGAGATTCTCCAGCGGGGGGAGGGGGGGGGAACCCGGGATTTGAGCGGAGCGATCGGTGGCTTTTCCTCACCCGCCATCGCATTTAACAGCTGAGTCGGGGAGGAAAGATGGCATTGCCAGGAAAGCCGGTGGCAGCGGCTCTCCCCCTCCACTCAATGCTCCGATCGATTGACTCCAATCGATCGGAGCAGCAATCAGTTGATCCCTTGGGCGGCGAAGAGAGGGGAGGGACCCGCCGGGGCATTTAGGCCAAGTGCCAACTGTCATTCGCCCATCCTCCCCTCCTAAAGAGGAAAAGCAGCGGTGTGAAATGCTTTGATCTTTCTCAAAGGGTGTCCTGGAGACATACATAATTTTGCCTTGAAGCACAAAAATTTTTTCTGTTTGCCCAGAGGTAAAATTTTAGGTTGTGAGAGGAGCCGAGAGGCCGGGGCCAATTGTGTGCCCTTCTGCTGGTCGGCCCCGGAAGGGAAGGGCGGCCATTCACTGCCCGGGGGGGGAGGCACAGGAAGTGCAGGAAAGATGAGAAAAGCACACAAAACGAATTTTTTTCCTCTTGCATACCTATTACGTTGATATATTGAAATCATATGATTTATGTCAGTGGTGAGACAGAGTGTTTGGAATTTTTTAAATTGGCAAAATGAATGATGCCAAAACTCGATTGGATATGAAGGCTATGCTAAAATTAAATTGCGCCAAGAAATGAGACCCATGGCATTTCTTTAAATTTAACCTTATATGAATTTTTTAAGAGTTGTTTTCTTTTTATTGGTTAAAATTATTGTATTGAATTACCTAAGAATATTTAAATTAAATTATTTGTTTCATTTTATTCCTATTCAATTTATTAGTTAATAAAAAAAACTGTAGATTTTTCTTGTAATTAAATTATTAATCCATTGGCACCTTGTTTGGCTGTATCAACAGAATTTAGTGAATGAGAAGGTGCTGTTCTACGCTTAAAGCCGAACAATTCCGCCTCGGCTTCTCCCGCGGAAGGACATTTTGGGATGAATGTGTGACGAGGAATGGGTCTGACGTCGGCCATACATTTTGAATTTTGTTTAACTAAAATTCCAAACAGTTTTGGCAAGGTATCACACCAGCTGTTCGGTCGGGCTGAGGAGGGGCAAAAAGTCGGGGTTCGGGGACTTAGGCTCGAGTGCTACTCGAATTTGGACGACACTCGTCTTGAAATTCTCTTTTATGATATTCAAGAAATAGGACAAGGTCGCTTCAAAGACCATATGGGGTTCGAAAAAACGCATCAAATCAGCAGGTAAAAATGTCTGACCATTTGAGATGATCGGAAAACCATAATTTTCTGATCAGTAGACCATTTTTATCTTGATCATTGGATCACATTTTACGGTGCTAACCAACCAAATTTCCTATGCGTGGCAGTATAAAAATAGGCAACTAAATTCATTTTTTAAATTTCAAAGATAACCGATTGAATTTTTGAAATTTAGGTAAAAAAAAGATTCAATTAAGGACATTTATAAGAAGGACATTAAAGGAATGCATAGGGCTCAAAAAGGGTTGTTTTTGCAGGTAAAGAAGAATTGTTTTTGAGCTTTTAAATGTATTGCCCCGCCGGAGGGGAGGCGAACTGAGGCAAATGGACCCTTTTCAAAGAACATTTTATGTGGAAGAGAATGAATGAGCAAATTTGATGGATAATGGGAGAAATGGCTAATTGACGTAGAAGCGAAAAAAGAGAGCATTCATTACACGTTCACTCACTCACTCCACATGAGAAATAATTGGGAAATGGTGGCATAATTAATAAGGGAAAAGGAACGCCCGAGGGCATTAAAACGAACGAAAAAATGCCCATTCCAAGGGGCATTCGTCGAAAAATTGAAATAAAGAAAAACCCGAGGGCATTAAAAACACTATCCTTAGGTATTCGAATAAATTAAAATTGAGAAAAAAATAAAACCTGAAGAATTCAATCCAAAATGTATTTAATTATGAAGAAGAGAGTATTGAAATCTAATTAATCTTGAGAAGAAATGAAGCACCAATTGGGCGTATGATAAGAAGATATTTGTTTTTATTAAGAAAAAAAAAATCAATTTTGATGTTTATCAAATAGGCATTTGAATTTGAATAAAATAGCATAAATAACCAAAGGTATCCGGATTTAAATATTTTCTTAAATTCTAAATTTATAAAGCTTTTGAAGTATAGTTTAATGCTAGGCCAGGCAACAGGTGCCGGATTCCTTAACCCATTCGATGCCATTCATCATCCTGAAATGGTCTAGGGCATAACATCTGCTGCTTTATTATTTGTTAAAAGTTTCAAATAAACAAATTATAAAAAGCCTACTGTGGAAGTCACGTGGACTTTTTTTTTTGGGAATTTGCATTATTTTGCCCAAATCTCGAAAGTCAATTTCTGTTCAGAATGAAACAAAAAACCAACAAATAGAGATATTTAAAAAATTAAAATATTATTTTGAAATATATGTTTCGGTTTATAATGGCTTTCGAATAACTCTTATAGTTCGTTTTTACACTGTGTCTCCTGCATTAATGGTAAGGTCGATACCTTTGTTCGCGCATTCTTACAGAATATTATTTTCAATTTAAAAACTGATGATTGTAATTATAGGGAAATTGAAGTTATTCAATTCGAAACGAATGGCTAAGATTAGATTGTTCGAATACGGGGGTATGAATAGTTTATTATTTACTAATATACGGCTTATTTCCTTTCTCAGAGAGTAACAAAAAATGGTGGCGCATTAATCGAGCTTTACGCACTTGCTTGGAACACGCTGCTGTGTGAAGCTCGAAGGTACAGCAACTGAGGAATCATCTAAAAAAGAAGTTGAAATTAAATGTAAAAAGAAATTTAAGGAAACCGAAATTTTTATGTATTCAACCGAAATCATACTCATAAAAAAGGATCTTATTGTTTCTAGAACTCTGCTGGTCAGGGTCCCCTATTCGCGTTTTCTGAAATTCTGATTTTTTCACTTAAATATAGGGCGGGCAAATTTGACTTCCCGGATCCTGAACCGGATTTTTCATTTTAAAAGTTACCGGCCGGGTCCGGATTTTCATTTTTCAAATTTTCCGGATTCCGGTTTTCAAAAAGCCGGATCAGGATCCGGTTCCGGATTTTAAGAATTCGCCAACAGTGATTTTTTTCATGGAGCAGGTTCATTGTCACTTTTGAGCGGGAATACCAAAAATTCATTGCCAAAACAGTCCAACTGCTGATCCATTGGGTTTAATCAAATTTGAGCTCTTAGTTATGTATTTTAGGCTTTTTTTTAATTCAGGCCAAAATGGCCAATTTTAGGTCCATTTTTGAAAAAATTTCAAAGGGATTTTGTGTCCGGCGGTGGCGTTCCGGAGTGTCCCATTCCGTAAGTGGACAACCAACTACACCACGACTAACCATAAATAATTGAAAAAAAATTTCATTATTTGTTGGTGTTTTCACTAAATCTCAACATCTTTCTTCAAAGTGCCACCTTCAGCCGGATCTTGAAAAATCAGGAAATCCGGTTTTAACAACGCCGGATCCGGAGCCGGATTAACATTTTCAAAAATTTATCGTGGAATTTTTCAGGATAATCCGGAAAAATCCGGTGAGGCCAAAAAACCGGTCTGGGTCATTTGGGTGCGGCCATTTTGGTGCGAGACGTGTTTAAGAGGGCATAACTTTTTTCTTAGTGAACTAAATTTCACAAATTGGTATCTATTCGAAAGTGAATAGTTGCATCGCATCTGTCAACGCGCGCTACTTATACGTAACTGAGAAGCGTGCGCACTCGAATGTAACCGCGCCGGAACACATAATAATGGCACGGCGGCGGCTGGTCCAAAATGATTTTCAGCGGCGGTGGCGGTTTGTGCCGAAAAGTGCCGCCGCGCTGTGACAGAACTTTCGCGGTGCCGGTGCGCCGTAGCGACGGTGGCGCAACGCCCACCGCAAGGAATGGGTCCAATGCGTGCGCCCAGCGGTGCCTGCTACGATTGGTGTACACAATACGATGGTGGTGGTGAGGCGAGCTGAACATGCCGGCAGGCGTGGCCGCCATTACAATGCGACGCAGTACAGTAATATAAATACAGTCTCTAGCTTCTAATAGCTTATTTTTAAGAAAACGGGTGGTGAAAGGGGCGGGATGGGCTATTAAAGATTATAAAACAGAAAACCCTATTTTGAAATAAATTGAGAAGCAAGCAAGAAAATAATTTATGTACTAGGTATCTGAAAATTTAATTTTTCTAATTTCTTAAAATTGAAATCCCGATTAATAAAAATTAATTGCCGTGCATATAAACTACATAATGCTCTCTAAGACATTTAGAAAAAGATTCCCGGAAAAAGAGATTTCTTAGTGCCCATGGTCAATTTACAATGATGCCGTTGGGCTGGGGTATTTGTTTTTCTTAATTTCTCTTCGCTAATGCTTAAGGGTACCGGTGCTTTTTTGGTTCTCAGTCTCAAGAAAGAAGTAAGTAAAAAGCCAGGGGGTGGGGCCGATAAGTCGATTTTATAAACGTCCTTGGCACTTTGTCTAATGTCAAATTTGAGCGGTGTTGTCATTTGTTTGACTACATTTGGGATTGCTTTCTGCTCTGTGTGCTTTATGCCCCGGGCGAGGGGCCAAAATTCGAGGGGATGGGCCAATAGCATTTTTTAGTCTTCCCTCCCCCGGGGGTGGGGGTGATGAGGGGTCGTTCGGTTTCTTTCTCCTTCTGCTGTTTTTCACCGCTCAATTGTCCCCATCCCCTCCCCCCGGGGGTGTCGTGTTTCAACTTTTTCAATCCCCCGCATTTTATTCAGTCGCCGCCCTCTCAATTTCCTCCTCCCCCGTAAAGCAATTCAATCGCCGCGCGCTTCGCATTGGACGGGCGGCGGAAGGAAAATTTTGAGCACCTTTTTTGCTGAAAAGCTTTGATCTTCTGTGATGCATTTATTGCTTTTGACTTGAGAGGGACCGTTATTTCGTTAAAAAAGTTGAAAAAATAAGAAAAAGTGAGCAGAAAAAGTCAATCCCGAGTTGGTCTCCATTTTTGACAAGAATACGAATTCGTTTGCTGTTTAAGTTTATTTTATTTTAGTCAGCTCTAAAATCTATTAAAATGAGAATGATAGAAATTCTCAATTTTGTGATTCAGAACTAATTCAAATATGTTAATTCTAAATCTCGAGTCTTGAGTTAATTCTTAGTCTCGACTTAATTGTGGGCGATTCATAAGAGAAACCTTGATTTGGCCTCCTTTTCGAGCCCAAAAGATCCAACTCAATAATGAAAAGATGGCTAATTAGCGTGAGAGATAATTGTTCTTTGCACTGAGTAAAATGTAAAAAGGATGGGGTCGAGGAATTTTGGTGCTTTGATTAGCAACACTCTTTTTTTTTTTTGCAGTCGACAGAGAACAAAAGTATTTACGCATCGCCAATTTTTTTAAATGCTTGCCATATTCTTATCCATCTATTCATTTTAAGAGTTGAAGATAATAGAATTAAACAGCCAATTGAAGGAAACGGAAAAATCCCGAAAACTTAAATTAATTCGATAAGGGAACGAAGCAAAATGTTAGGACAAAATTTACGGACTGCTTGAAACAGACCAGACATAGAATAGCCGTGATTAGGGTCCAAAAAAGAGGGGATTTTGGCTTTGTAAGGGCCCAAGTATTTGGGATCAATGTGCGGGTTCGTCGGAAAATGTGATGACTGACCGTGCACAAAACGGCGCTGAATAGCGGCGGGCGAGTAGTGCGACCAGGGCAGGCGGCGCCGCGTTCTCCGCTGCTGACTTCGCTGGGTCGTGCGACGCGACAGCGTTGTTGCCGTTCGGCGGACGGTTGCGTGCCGATTGAACTCTGCGTTGGCACCGGATAACGGTATGGGCGAGGTGGTGTGATGGCGAAAGCGCTGGGTGCTGCTGTTTTGGCGACTATTATGCCGTGGAGACAATACGGAAGTGTCGCCGTCCATCCCCGAATGCTCGTCATCCGTTGCCGTGTTGTATCCATCAATACCTTCGGCATGCCTATCGAAAATGGCGCCGTCGCCGCCTTCGTCCATGTCGCCACTGTTGCGGAATAATTCAAGCACTAGCGTCAGCTCGGATGCACTGCGACGTTTGAACAGCTTCAGTTGGCGTAATGAACGCAAGAATGGCATCAGCGGAGGCTGAAGTTTGCCGCCGTTAGTGATACCGCTACCGCATACGTTCGGTTCCGATCGCACTGTCGCATTGTGCGCATGACGGCGACGTGGTTGAAGATTATTTTGCAGCAGATGTTCATCATCAGAATGGTCATGATGATGACTGGCTGGCAATGGAGAGTAGGAGCCGGCGCTGAATAATGTAGGCGGCGATAACAGCAGTGATGATGGACGATCATGCGGCGGCAGCATCGGCGACGCGGGCTGTGACGCCCAACCGCCGACAGCGTTGGAGCGACGCGCAATTATAGGCGACGCCGAAGCGGCAGAAGATGGCGACGATGCGCACGCGCCGCGTTCGCCGGCGCCGGATGGGTCCGGCACGGACAGAAAATGCTGCGGTGCTTGCGACGACGACGCTTCCATTCCGTTGGGTACAGCGAGCGGTCGCCGTCGACTGCGCAGCGAATGCTCATTGTTGCTGTCTCGCCGTAATGTGGTGGCGGGCGCTGCGGCGAGCACGGCAGCAAATGTAGCGACCGATGAGGCCACCGAGCCGCGATGTTGCGCCAGGTAATCGATGCTGCCACTGTCGTACCGTCTCGTTAGGCTCGGCGACGGTGAAGACTTGATCACCTTTGGTGGTCCCTTTGTGCCACTTGTTGTTGCTGCCGTACCAACATTTTTGTTGCTCGCATTAGCAGCAGATGAGCGACGACGAACTGCTTGTGGTCGATGAGGTGATGTCGATTGTTGCTGTCCACCACCACCGCCCGGTAATATTGGACGTCGCGTAGGTGATGACCCTCCTTTCCGGGCAGAAACTGCTTGAGGCCGTTTATGTATTTGTGAAGGTTGTGGTGTTCCACTTCCATGTATTGCCTGAAGATGTTTATTTGTCGTTGAATTCTGTTGCTGTTGTTCTTCAGGTACTCCTTGGTGTCGTTTGTTTAAAGGGGATGCGGGCGGTGGTGGTCCACCTATGATGGCACCTCCAAGTACTGCTGCTTGACGTCGAGTAGGTGCTGCTTGTTGTCCTGAAGTAGCACAACTTACTGCTTGATGTCGTTTATTTGCCGACGATTGCTGTAGCTGGGTGTGTGGTTGTTCTACATGTACTGCTTGGTGTTGTTGTTGTTGGTGTGCCTCCGACGATGCAGGACGGCGCATTTAAATGAGCAAACTCAACCGTAAATTTGTTATGATAACGCTTTAACTTAAGCAGTTGAAAAAACAGTGGAAAAAAACTTTTCTTATAGGGAGTGCCGAGTTAAGCAGTGAAACGGGACCAGAATAGGCACTAATGCTTCTAACTTTCTGATCAACAAAAGGATGTTTTTGATGATGATGAGCTGATGATGCTTGTTCCGGAATTAACGGATTGACGCCTTTTGCCATCCGCCACCTCCCCTTTTCCCCCTCCCCTTTTCCCCCTCTCCTTTTCCCCCTCCCCTTTTCCCCCTCTCCTTTTCCCCCTCTCCTTTTCCCCCTCCCTTTTCCCCCTCCTCTTTTCCCCTCCCCTTTTCCCCCTCCCCTTTTCCCCCTCCCCTTTCCCCCTCCCCCCTCCCACTGCTGTCGTCAGATCGATGGAACGTTTGTTGCCAGAGGGATCTGTCGAGAGTGGCAAGCAACGGGTGGGGCGATCAGTAGCAGTGGAGGGAGAGATTCTCCAGCGGGGGGAGGGGGGGGGGGAACCCGTAGGATTTGAGCGGAGCGATCGGTGGTGCTTTTCCTCACCCGCCATCGCATTTAACAGCTGAGTCGGGGAGGAAAGAGATGGCATTGCCAGGAAAGCCGGTGGCAGCGGCTCTCCCCCTCCACTCAATGCTCCGATCGATTGACTCCAATCGATCGGAGCAGCAATCAGTTGATCCCTTGGGCGGCGAAGAGAAAGGGGAGGGACCCGCCGGGGCATTTAGGCCAAGTGCCAACTGTCATTCGCCCATCCTCCCCCTCCTAAAGAGGAAAAGCAGCGGTGTGAAATGCTTTGATCTTTCTCAAAGGGTGTCCTGGAGACATACATAATTTTGCCTTGAAGCACAAAAATTTTTTCTGTTTGCCCAGAGGTAAAATTTTAGGTTGTGAGAGGAGCCGAGAGGCCGGGGCCAATTGTGTGCCTCTTCTGCTGGTCGGCCCCGGAAGGGAAGGGCGGCCATTCACTGCCCGGGGGGGGGGGAGGCACAGGAAGTGCAGGAAAGATGAGAAAAGCACACAAAACGAATTTTTTTCCTCTTGCATACCTATTACGTTGATATATTGAAAATCATATGATTTATGTCAGTGGTGAGACAGAGTGTTTGGAATTTTTTAAATTGGCAAAATGAATGATGCCAAAAACTCGATTGGATATGAAGGCTATGCTAAAATTAAATTGCGCCAAGAAATGAGACCCATGGCATTTCTTTAAATTTAAACTTATATGAATTTTTTTAAAGATTTGTTTTCTTTTTAATTGGTTAAAAATTATTTGTATTGAATTACCTAAGAATTATTTAAATTAAATTATTTGTTTCATTTTATTCCTATTCAATTTATTAGTTAATAAAAAAAACTGTAGATTTTTCTTGTAATTAAATTATTAATCCCATTGGCACCTTGTTTGGCTGTATCAACAGAATTTAGTGAATGAGAAGGTGCTGTTCTACGCTTAAAGCCGAACAATTCCGCCTCGGCTTCTCCCGCGGAAGGACATTTTGGGATGAATGTGTGACGATGGGAATGGGTCTGACGTCGGCCATACATTTTGAATTTTGTTTAAACTAAAATTCCAAACAGTTTTGGCAAAGGTATCACACCAGCTGTTCGGTCGGGGCTGAGGAGGGGACAAAAAAGTCGGGGGTTCGGGGACTTAGGCTCGAGGTGCTACTCGAATTTGGACGACACTCGTCTTGAAATTCTCTTTTATGAATATTCAAGAAATAGGACAAGGTCGCTTCAAAGACCATATGGGGTTCGAAAAAACGCATCAAATCAGCAGGTAAAAATGTCTGACCATTTGAGATGATCGGAAAACCATAATTTTCTGATCAGTAGACCAGTTTTATCTTGATCATTGGATCACATATTTACGGTGCTAACCAACCAAATTTCCTATGCGTGGCAGTATAAAAATAGGCAAGCTAAAATTCATTTTTTAAATTTCAAAGATAACCGATTGAATTTTTGAAATTTAGGGTAAAAAAAAGATTCAATTAAGGACATTTATAAGAAGGACATTAAAAGGAATGCATAGGGCTCAAAAAGGGTTTGTTTTTGCAGGTAAAGGAAGAATTGTTTTTGAGCTTTTAAATGTATTGCCCCGCCGGAGGGGGAGGCGAACTGAGGCAAATGGACCCTTTTCAAAGAAAACATTTTATGTGGAAGAGAATGAATGAGCAAAATTTGATGGGATAATGGGAGAAATGGCTAATTGACGTGAGAAGCGAAAAAAAGAGAGCATTCATTACACGTTCACTCACTCACTCACATAGAGAAATAATTGGGAAATGGTGGCATAATTAATAAAGGGAAAAGGAACGCCCGAGGGCATTAAAACGAACGAAAAAAATGCCCATTCCAAGGGGCATTCGTCGAAAAATTGAAATAAAGAAAAACACCCGAGGGCATTAAAAACACTATCCTTAGGGTATTCGAATAAATTAAAATTGAGAAAAAAATAAAACCTGAGAGAATTCAATCCAAAAATGTAATTTAATTATGAAGAAAGAGAGTATTGAAATCTAATTAATCTTGAGGAAGAAATGAAGCACCAATTGGGCGTATGATAAGAAGATATTATGTTTTTATTAAGAAAAAAAAAATCAATTTTGATGTTTATCAAAATTAGGCATTTGAATTTGAATAAAAATAGCATAAAATGAACCAAAGGTATCCGGAATTTAAATATTTTCTTAAATTCTAAATTTTATAAAGCTTTTGAAGTATAGTTTAATGCTAGGCCAGGCAACAGGTGCCGGATTCCTTAACCCATTCGATGCCATTCATCATCCTGAAATGGTCTAGGGCATAACATCTGCTGCTTTATTATTTGTTAAAAGTTTCAAAATAAACAAATTTATAAAAAGCCTACTGTGAGAAGTCACGTGGACTTTTTTGTTTGTTTGGAATTTGCATTATTTTGCCCAAATCTCGAAAGTCAATTTCTGTTCAGAATGAAACAAAAAACCAACAAATAGAGATATTTAAAAAATTAAAAAATATTATTTTGAAAATATATGTTTCGGGTTTATAATGGCTTTCGAATAACTCTTATAGTTCGGTTTTACACTGTGTCTCTGCATTAATGGTAAGGTCGATACCTTTGTTCGCGCATTCTTACAGAAATATTAGTTTCAATTTAAAACTGATGAGTGTATTAATAGGGAAATTGAAGTTATTCAATTCGAAACGAATGGCTAAGATTAGATTGTTCGAATACGGGGGTATGAATAGTTTATTATTTACTAAATATACGGCTTATTCCTTTCTCAGAGAGTAACAAAAAATGGTGGCGCATTAATCGAGCTTTACGCACTTGCTAGGAACACGCTGCTGTGTGAAGCTCGAAGGTACAGCAACTGAGGAATCATCTAAAAAAGAAGTTGAAATTAAAATGTAAAAAGTATATTAAAGGAAACCCGAAATATTTTTATGTATTCAAACCGAAAATCATACTCATAAAAAAGGATCTTATTGTTTCTAGAACTCTGCTGGTCAGGGTCCCCTTATTCGCGTTTTCTGAAATTCTGATTTTTTCACTTAAATATAGGGCTGGGCAAATTTGACTTCCCGGATCCTGAACCGGATTTGCATTTTTAAAAGTTACCGGCCGGGTCCGGATTTTCATTTTTCAAAATTTCCGGATTCCGGTTTTCAAAAAGCCGGATCAGGATCCGGTTCCGGATTTTAAGAAATTCGCCAACAGTGATTTTTTTCATGGAGCAGGTTCATTGTCACTTTTGAAGCGGGAATACCAAAAATTCATTGCCAAAACAGTCCAACTGCTGATTCATTGGGTTTAATCAAATTTGAGCTCTTAGTTATGTATTTTAGGCTTTTTTTTAATTTTTAAAAAATTTAAAGGGGCAGGGGCCAGCAGTGCAAGGCACCGCCAGGGGATTTTTTGAAAATCTGAGTGTATTTGAGTGACAGATTTTCACCAAAAATGGCCAATTTTAGGTCCATTTTTGAAAAAATTTCAAAGGGATTTGTGTCCGGCGGTGGCGTTCCGGAGGTGTCCCATTCCGTAAGTGGACAACCAACTAAACCACGACTAAACCATAAATAATTGAAAAAAAATTTCATTATTTTGTTGGTGTTTTCACTAAATCTCAACATCTTTCTTCAAAGTGCCACCTTCAGCCGGATCTTGAAAAATCAGGAAATCCGGTTTTAAAAACGCCGGATCCGGAGCCGGATTAACATTTTCAAAAATTTATCGGTGGGATTTTTCAGGATAATCCGGAAAAATCCGGTGAGGCCAAAAAACCCGGTCTGGGTCATTTGGGTGCGGCCATTTTGGTGCGAGACGTGTTTAAGAGGGCATAACTTTTTTCTTAGTGAACTAAATTTCACAAAATTGGTATCATTCGAAAGGTATATATGTTTAGAAGATAGTAATAAGCATTTGTTAAACGATTAAGCATTAAGCAAAAAAGTTACAACATAAAAACGTAAAAAAGTCTGAATTTTTGTAAATTTTTATTCATATTTTGTAAGTTAGTGAATTTTTTTGATTTTTCGCTCATTTATAGAGTCCGTAAAGACCTTTCGAGTTATATCAATTTTGTAAAATTTAGCTCACTAAGAAAAAAGTTATGACCTCTTAAACACGTCTCGCACCAAAATGGCCCGCACCCAAATGACCCGCTTCGAAAAAACCAGAATCCCGGATTGGGATCCGGAAAAATCGGTCCGGATCCCAATCCGGTGCCTAGCCTTACTTAAATATAATATTGTTGATGTTCTTTTTTTAGGAAATATTCAAATATATGAGGGGTTTAAATGATTTGTTATGGTTTGCATTACTAATTGTTGTGTGTGGTTGGCCAAAGCGGCAAACAACCGCTCGTCTGTTGAGCGTGCACGCGGCATGCCAATGCCGGGTTTGTCTAAACAATTGACGGCATGAAGCCGAGACTGACGACGAACAGACTGAATAGGATAAGTTGAGATGAAAATAAATAGAAAAAGTCTATCTATTAATTGTAAGGTTCAAAAATCGAGCACCAGGAAAATTAAAAAAAATTCAAATGAATAATAATTCAACTGTTTTGAAATATTTCATTTCAATGGTTTAATTCTTTTTAACAAATAAACAATTATTTTAATTTTTTTATGTCAAAATCGCAATGCAAGTTTGGTTTGAGCTCAATTTTCTGAAAACCTTTAAGATAGTCTATTTTCCAGACTTGCATATCCAATAATCTTTACCCACCGCTTTTCTGTTTGTCGTGCCACCGTTTGTTGTCCCTGCCATCCCATGTCTGCCTAAGCTCCAATAGTGACGGATCATCTCCTGCAGTGAACGGCTTTTGGACATCCGCGGGACTTCATCCACTTTGGAGGAGGCCAGAGCTTCCGGCTCTATGAGTAGCACTCCGTCGTCCGATGGGTGTGAAGCGAATGGCATTTCGTCCTCTTCTTCTTCTTCCTCATCTTTTCCCTCATCATTTACTGCTTGAACTTGTTGCTGTTGCGGTGGTTCATGCTCATTGTCCGCTTCTTCTCCTTTTTCCGCTTTATCTCCGGCAGAGAATGGCATTTCTTTCCCCTCCTCCTCCTCTTCTTGCTCCTCTGATGACCATTGAATTGGTGCCAGTTTTTGCTCATTTGGCCTTTTCTCTGCTCCACCACTGGCCAGCACAATGGTCAATTCCTTGGACCATTGAATGCGCGTGGTCAGTTTCCGTCGCAACATTTCGTTGGTGCCAACTGGCGCTTGGCTTATTATCGTGGCACTGCTCGCCTTCCTCTTTGGCGTATTTGTGCCAATTGCATCGCTGCAGGTGGCACCCGCTTCCGCCAGTTCGTCTAAAGTTTTTGTGGACTGTTGCCGAAGGCGACGTCCGATTGCCCGCAGGGGACTGGTCAAGCGTCGCGAGTAACTTCCGCCGCCGCCAGCAGAATATGGATCCGAAATGGGGTGCGCAGTGAATGTTAGCGTGGCATTTCCTGCTGAGGCGACCATACCGCCCGCTGCTGCGGTGCAAGCGGTGTCAACGGGTGGGAGAAATTCGTCCGCGGGCGCCAATCGCACGCGGCAATTTTGGTGGAACGGACAAACGGAGGACATGCGCGGCTTTAAGGGTAATTATTCATGAAATGGGGGGGGGGGGACAAGCAGTTGTAGCCGGGGGATGGCAATTGATGGTCGCGTATATTTGTGTGTTGTTGACAAAAAGAGTGATTGGATTAACAGAGAGTATTCGATATTGATTCTGGGGTTAAATTTATCAATCAATGTTAAAATAAGTGATAGTAAAAAATTTAATTAATTTGGTATAATTTTTGAAACAGATTGATCAAGAATTTCCAGGAATTAAATTGAATAGAATTTGAAATCCTTAGCAAATATTGCGAAAAGTTGGCCACAATAAGCTAATAAAGTTTAACAAAAGTGTTTGGTGAAACTTATTAAAAGTCCTTGGATTTTGGAATAAGTGATCGACATGACATATCGGCGTGAAAATGCCAAAAAACAAAATAGAATTAAAAAAAGCCGCAGTTATTGATCAACTGCGAGCCAACACATTTAACGGAAGTGATCGGCCGTGAAACAGCATCTGATTAATTTAGTTTTGCCTTGACGACCAAAGGACCCGCACTAAATATTTATTTGGCGACAAAAAACATTTTTTTTTCATCGTCAAGGAATCGGCAGCGGCGGTGGGTGGAGGTGTTTAAATGTGACAACATTTCTTTTGTGTTACGCGGCGCCGCACGCTCAGCGGATCAAATCCCACTCCTCCCACACCCACCACAACACATTGGACGGACTTCCATCTATCCCCAATGTTTGCTTTTGTAAAAAAGGTCGTCCCGGGGAATGATCACTGGTGGAGACGAACCCACAGAATAAATAGGTTTAGGGCATTTAAATTGCGCAAAAAATTTTCTGAAGCTTGATTTTATCAACTAATAAAAAAAATACACTCAATTTTTGAGACAGGGCAGGGGGAACAAGAGCCGAATCCGGGTTCTTAACAGGATTTAGTAGGACAGGGTCGGGGGTGCCGGGAGTTGAAAGTTAGGATTCCAGGAATAAGTAGTTATGTCGAGAATTGGTGATACGGAGGGTTATCCCACATTTGCGCCTAGGTCCTAAGTTCAGTTTAGATTTAACTTCTAAAAATGGATGCTACTGATTGAATGCGGCCAAAAATTTTGTTCTTCGAGAGTTTTTGAAATAATGACCATTTATAATACAAACATTCGAATTCATTTTTTTAAAAGCACTACAAAATGCTTTTTTTTGTATGGATTATCAAGTTATAATTGTTTTTGAGTTGGTTCAAATTAAAATTGAACATGGTTTTGGACATAGGCGAAAATTCTGGACACGGATGCGGACAGGGTTCATCCTAGTTATAAAATGAAGCAAAAAAAAAAAAAATGGAAAAGAGGAAAATTCATTTTTAATCTTCTTTTTTAATTATCAAAAATTAAAATTTTAGTGAATTTTTATTGGAATTAAATTAAATTTCCATAAAATTGTTGCCCACCCATTGGCAATGTCAAAACTTCCGTAATATCACAGAACAAATTTCATAATTATTTTCCTGTGCGGAGAATGTTTTGTCCCCAATGTTAAAAAGGGTTTTGCAATTGAATGAAGATTTTCTTCGCCGCCGTTTGTTTGTTTTTTTGCCAATTGTGGGAAAAATTTATTTTTGAATTGCAAAGAAAAGAGAAAAGACGAAATGCCAAAGCCAATGCCATTCATTTGCAAATGGACGACGGAACAAAAAAAGCCTTCCGGCAAAAAAAGAAGACACCAAATTTGGCACTTTTATTTTCTTCTTTTTTACTGTTGACGAGCTGATTTTTTCATTCATTACTCAGTATTCTCAACTTTATGTTTAGAAAATGTCAAAAGATTTAAGCCCAAAACAAAGGAAAAAACTATTTTAAAAATATGTAAAAATAGGCATAAAATTTACTTGAAACGGAAGGAAACCGCAAAGCCGATCGGCGTCACGGGAAAAATTTTTGAAAATTAGTGAACACTTTCTCAACAAATTATAGACATTCTTGAAGAAATATTTAAGTGCCAAAACCCTATTCTTAGGGGTCTATTTTTTCGAAATTTAGGCCTTTTATCCGAAATTCGAAACGCAAAAAACCCGAAAAAAGGGTGTGACGCATCACTAAGGAGATGAGGGGGACACAGAAAAATCGCAGAAAATGTCCTTTTAAAGGAGGCGGTATGGGACTTCACACAATTCAAAAATTACATAGTATAAGTGCCCCAACATCCAATGCCAAAAAAGAAATATTTTCACCAAAAAATTAAGCAACTTTTTGAATGCCAAAAAATGAGAGAGGACAGAATTATAACAATGGGTCCTTTGTGTACGAGGGGGTCAACCATGGCAATAGATAAGTGTACAAATGGGAGACAATTCCCATGTGCCACAGAAGAGGAATTTGGGCGAATGGCGGGGGGGGGGGGGAGAGAGAGAGAGAGAGAGTCTCGACCATTGGCAAAATTTTTCGCTGAAAATGAATGATTTATTAAACACCATAATATAAACATATATAATAGAAAACATATGTATATATATGTACATGATAAAGTAAAAAGACGAGCAGAGAAGCAAACAAAAATGACGGCGGAGACAAAAAAAAAATAATTTAAGCGTGTCGCCCTCTGCTGCAGGGCATTATGGTGTGACGCCAATGCCCACCCGTCCCATGGCACTGCCCCTCCGGGGAAATTTCATGAAAAGCCATCCCTGCCCCTTCTGCAGGGTGCCAAAAATTGATGGACGACAAAAGAGAGAATAATGTCCGACGTAGCCGGGGGTGGGGTCTTGAAATTTATAAGCATTGCATTAGACCTTGGAACTTTTAGACCTCAGGGAAATTTCCAATTCCCTGTTAATTGATAATTTGGAGAAGAAAATTGTGAAACCTTACAAAATTTCAAAGCACGGCAAATACATAAAAGCAATGAAAATCATATAACCCTTCAGAAAATTAAAAAGCCATGGGAAAATTTGTTGTTGACTTACGGACACGCTTTCGGTGCAGCTTCTTCTGCAGCTTCTCCTCCCGTTCCCTGGAAGAGTTTATAGTTAAAATATTAAAAAGTTTTTTATTTGCTAAAAAGGATTTATTATTTACATTTCCATTTTTTGCATTTTTGTTTTGGCAAAACGGCATAATTAAAATGCGTTTTTGGCAAATGGTATCCTAAATGGAATTGAAAAAATTTCTCTATAAATCCATCACACCCATCTTCCGGATTTATTTTGTATCATAAATTTCAAAAATTTAATCAGGGACTACTAGAAACGAAAATTTTAATATTTGTTGACTAATAATTTCCAGAACCCCATAAAATTCTTAAATGCTTATTTCAAAAATAAAATTCACTTATTCTCCAAAAGAACACAAATAGTCTCAAATATTTCAACTCCGGATATCAGGTGTTTCTCCAACACCTCCACGTTCATAAGTTCTTGACAACGTCCGATGCTGGTTCTATACACATTATTCGAGCACCATTCCCCCTCTAATAATCCCCACAATTACTTGGGAGCCGGAAAATCCGACACTGGAAATCCGACTCAAGCGGAAAATCCGACACAAGCGGAATACCCACACCGCCGGAAAATCCGACACAAGCGGAATACCCGACATTGAAAAATCCGACACTAATTAAAATTAAAAATTTTGAATTTTAGACTAATATTTAATTAATTTGATATCCTTAAAATTGGGAAACTAAATCAATTTAATTTGAACTTTAATTTTAAAATAGTTTACTTTGAGTCTAAAAAAATGTTTGTATTCGTTTCATCACTTAGTAAAATATGCTAAAAATCAAGACATGAATCTCAAGATATGCAGCTAGGAATAATCGACACCCTCTTCAATATTTGCGGGAAATATCCTACTGGATGGCAGAACCAATATAAAAAAAACTTATTTAAATTAAGTGCGGATTAAACTGATTTAGTTTCCCTATTTTAAGGGTATCAAATAATTAAATATTATTTTAAAATTAATAAATTATTTTTAATTTTCCAGTGTCGGATATTCCGCTTGTGTCGGATTTTCTGGCGGTATCGGATTTTCCGCTTGAGTCGGATTTTCATAGAGCCAATTTCTTCGGGTTGGGAACGGGAACGAAAAAGTGGTCCCGGTGATTTAATTAAAGGAAAACCAATTAACAAACGAAACATGCGCTAATTCGGCAATTAATTATTTTGTACGGAGCTTTTTTCGGATGACTTTCTAGCTTTAAGGCCTGCTGGCTTTTAAGAAATGATATGACATTTCTCACATTTTCAGTGTCAATCCGTAGAGCATTGCGCGAAGGCCGGGCCGTTGACTGTCCTGGCGGACCAACTTCACTTTGTCCGTGTCCTTGGCGATGAAGCGCAGTGGGCCAAACTCGAGCAGTTTGGCAGTGCCGCCCTTCTTCTTCAGGCCGCTGTGGCCACTGGCGGAAGAGCCATGGGAGGCTGACTTAAATTGGCACAACATTTGGCGTTTTGTTTATGGGAAAAAGGCCAGGATTCTTGGGTATCCGAATTTGGCATATTCACCGAATGACCTTTGCAGCAAAAAAACTGACGATTCATTTGCAATACTTTGGAAAAAAGGTAAATGTTTCTTAAATGTTTTTTTATGTTGTTGGTTCAATACACCGATTTAAGTGATGCAGAAACATTATAATTATGTTTGATTAAAGATAATATTTTTTCAAATTTGCTTTTTTTCTTCTCTTAGCTTCGCAAGACCAGCATGGTGCCCTCGGTCGTGAACATATTTATTCTATCATTATTGTTCGGTAAAAAATTACGATAGGTCAATTGTGTCGCGGACTAATGACATGGGGACTCAAACAAACTTGGTCTCTGCGGGCTCTTCCCTTCATATTTAATGCCAAGAGGAAATTTTTGTGCCAATATGCTGCACTCGTGTGGCGACTTTAGTGCCGCGGACATTTGCGCCTATGTCCTAATTCGGTTTAAATGTAACTTTTAAGAATCCAAAATATGTGTTAATTTGTAAATGGATGCTACTGATTGAATGCGGCCAAAAATTTTGTTCTTCGAGAGTTTTTTGAAATAATGACCATTTATAATACAAACATTCGAATTCTTTTTTTAAAAGCACTACAAAATGCTTTTTTTGTATGGATTATCAAGTTATAATTGTTTTTGAGTTGGTTCAAATTAAAATTGAACATGGTTTTGGACATAGGCGCAAATGTCCGCGGCGCAAAAGTCGGTCCACCGCTGCACTTACCCTTTTCGACTTGGCACTTTGAGTCCTGCGTACTGATATTGTTGCTGTCTGTGCCCGGGCGGCCATCGAAAAATGAAAGGAATTGTGGTAAAATCAGCTTGAAAAGATTAGTCGGACCAATACTGATCAGACTCTATAATCTCAGATCATTTAAAAATAATCTTCTTAATACCCTCGACAAATGCTCAGCAGTGTTCGGATCACCACCGGCACGTGCCGCCTTTGTGGCTGCCTTTGTGTGCCGAGCGCCGTCTGCCGCAAAAGCCATTCGGCTGGCGGATACTGTCATCTGAGAAAGCATTTAAAATGGATACAAAATAAATAACTTTTTTATAAAAATTATAATTCTAAGATTTTTTAATCATTATAGTCCTAGAGAAATAAAAAACTTAAACTGAAAAAATCATGGAGAAATCCTTGAAATTTCCTTCGGTGTGAACCAATCCCTCTGAAAATATGGGAAGGGATGGGGAAATGTGATTCTATTTTAAACCATTTTTAAGTGTTTTTTGCGAAAGAAAAACAAAGAAAAAAGCTCAGGTAAAAAACGAAAAAAATATTTTTAGTATTTTTTGAAATATGAAAATAAAAATAATGGGAAAAAAATTCCATCAAATTAAAAGAAAAATTGGAAATAGTACAAAAGTAATATTTTCAATAAAGAATCCTTATAATGAAGAATGAACAGCAGTTCTGTCCTTTTGGACTTTTGATTAATTTTCTTAACAAAACTTTCTTCAGCCAAAAAACACACAAAAACTAATGGGAAAATTACAGGCAAAGTTTAAAAATTCAATTCATTTTTTTGTGTAAAATGAAGAAATTGCATATTAAATCAATAATACCCCCACTCTTCTCCTCCTAATTTGTTTTTTTGGCCTAAGAATATTTGTAGCAAAAATCTTATTCTTTTTTGACTTAAAATTAATCCAGAATTATTCGAAATCTAAGGATTTCAACCCAAAACTTTTGCAAAGAGACAACAGACTAATTGACTTGTCATGTAATTGCTTTGTTTTTTACCTTCACCATTGTGCCACCTTTTGCTTCGGCTTCTGCCGGTGCCGACGACTCTTCGTTTTGTTGTTGTTCTTGTCGTTGTTCTTCTTTTGTTCGTACGACTACTGTTTTGAGCGATTTCTGTCGCTGTTGCGACTGCGATTTGTCGCGCAGCGACTGTCGCGCGAGTGGCGATGTGTCGAGCCGCTTCTGAGGCTGCTTCTGCTTGTGCCGTGACGCGTTGTTCACCAACGACAATCGATGTTTGAAGGCGAAGGCGGAGGGTGACGATGAGCACGATTTGAGCGCACCAATTGAGCCACCAGCAGCCGAAATAGAAGATTTGAAATGGAGAAATGGCTTAGGGCGGGACATATTGTTTGAGTTGAGCGTAATCGCCGCCGCCCCGCGAGGGATATCCGATTACAAATGATGAATTCACGCGATCCGCCGATCCTCGATCACTTTGTTGCTGCGCACGCCACAAACTTTTTTAAATCACTATGGCCCCGATCGATCGGTCGCGGAAACGATTTTTTCGGGAGAACGGGGGAATGATCGTGGACAAAGACTTCTTCTTTTTTTTTTGCAAAATTTGGGAGCAAAGCCCGTCGGGGATTTGCTTTTCTTGCGCTGATTTTGAAGGAGCAACAGAGGAGGGAAAACGGCCTCCTTTGCTTAAGATCAGCGATTGAAGAGCGCCGCCCGAGGGGAGAGACAGGGGAAAAGGCTTTTTCTCAAGGGTATCATTAATTTGAAGTGGTGACGGTTGGTGCCGGTGGGTTAAGTAAGTGTTTGCGTAACAATGCCAAATTGCGCAAACCATTCATTCTCCGCCGGTAAAAGCTTGGCCAACAAAGTTTTCTTGTTTAACGAGTCATCAGGAAGGACGGACTGTAATAGCCAACCATGACACTCATGGTGATAATAGCCCAATTATCTTTCCCCGAATCACTAAGTCGATTCAGGCATTGATCGCCAATAGGCGAGATTAAAAGTAAAATGACTCCCTTTTTACTGACAAAAGCCAAAAAATAATTAAAGTAATATTATCAATTAAATGAAATATACAAAAAAGAGAGTTCGTGAATTCGTACGAATCGTAAGAAGGAAATTTATTCCTAAGAATGTCCTTGTAAATCAATTGAATATTTGGTTTAAAAAAAGGATTCCTTAAGACGCATACAATTCCAGGATATTAGGACTTTAAAAGAAGCCTTTAGAAATAAAAAATATGTGAATTAATTACCAAAACTAAAAATAACCTTTTTAATAGAGTTATTAATTCATGGAATTTATTGCCAAAAAATATTATGGAAATAAATGAGCCCAAAAAATTCCGAGAAATTGCCAAAGGAATGGTATTTTTTACGCCATTGTTAGAGTGCAATTAGCACCTTATGGTTTGCTCGATAAAAAAATAAAAAATAAATAATTTTGCTCAGAAACAACCAAATGAAATAATCTTGGTATTATCATACGAAGCGCTTGAATAGCTTTATTAGCTTACTCAGTTTCAAAAAAATACATTAAGTGTTTGGGAAGTTATTGCGGTTTTTTCAACTTTTTGGCCACAACTTTTTTTTCTAAGCCTTAATGATACAATTTGGCTGTGTCTGAGAAAAGTTATGACTTGATTTAGTCGAAAATTCAGTAAGAAATAGCGGAATTTACGAAACGCATCAGCACGCTTTTGACCATTTAACTAAATTTATATTAAGTTACGCAACGCCAAGAGCAACGGATCAATCAAAAAAATAAAGGTCAAAGGTACACATGGAAAAGCATTGATCCGTGGGAAGGTCGACTGATCGCGATTTGACTAGACTATCGGTTTACCTTTCTTTGGCTGCTCTGTTCGAATGCTTCTCTCTCCCTCCTTCTTCATCCAATTAGTGAGTGATGTGATGAGTTAGCGATTCCTTTGTTTTTTTGATCAATGCTCCCTAATTATCTTAAGCCACAATTGCCCGTGGGCTCCCCCGCCTTTAAACCCCCCCCCCCCCCCCCTCATCGTCCGTCTTCCTCGCCACACAGACTCTCTTTTACTCTGTCTGTTGTCTCTTCATTAACAACTGTTCTCTGATTACTCTCTCGCAATCTCTTTTATTAGCTTTAACTCACCACACAGTCTCTCACTCTCTCTTTTTTCTCCGATACTCGATGTTTATCTTTATTGCACAGTCTCTCGCTCCTTTTCCCCCTGTCTCGATCATTGTCTCACAAAGTCATTGATTATTAGCCTCTTTGCTATCTCTCTTCTGCTGAAAAAATGTAAAAACGAGCAATCGATTGATTATACCCATATTGTATTAGTAGGGCGAAAATAATATGCATTTGTATATTCTTTCTGCGCATATGCCCTCTAGAAAAGGGCTCTAAAATAGCCTTTTTGGCAATGTCGATGTCGACCCTCCGTTGTCTTTGTGCAGGCGTCAGATCATGAGGAACCAATTGCTGCAGCGCCATGCTTGCATTTGGCTAGTCAAATTCCGCGACCAGCATGCGCTTGGATTTGGTCGGTTTTGCATCCACATGCTCAAGCAGTACTTCCCGATCCGGCCAATCTCGCGCGGCCTTCCAATCCGTGGCTGATCGATCACTGGTCACCTGATCATCCACTCGAAATTAGGAGAAGAGAACCAACGTTGTTTGGTGCGGCAATTAATGACCCCTCCTCTAACACGGCACAGACATTTCAGGCTGCTTCTGTTGCTCCTGGCCCAGCTAAAGCCAAAGTGACCGAAATTGATTGTTTCATTGCCAATTCCCGGTATGACAGAACTTAGTTTTACACTAATAAATTCATTTTTTGTGGATTTTCGGGAATTATATTTTGTCATTTTACATTTTGAGTACATATGTATTTTGGCATTTTTTCGAAATTTCCTTGTAAAAACCGCAAAAAGTACCCCTAAGAATAAACTTTGTAAAATTTTTTAAAAAGTGCCCCAAATGAAAAATTAAAAATTCTTTAGAAGATTTTGGCAAATATTTTTGGAAATTAACAGCGGGTGATTTTCAGATTTTTCACTGCGCCTGACGCACTTCCATTTGCACTTTCTGCCGTTACTTTTTGATTTTTTTGATTTTTTCGAGTGCATTGGCCACCGAACAGAGAAAGAAAAAATGAACGGAAAATCTGAGGAAATTGTCGGCCTAATTAGTTTTGCAGGCGGTAAAATTCACAACACACACAGAAGAAAGAAATTGCACTTGGAACATCCCATGGAAAAGACCAAAATTGAGACAACAAAATGATGGAATTGTGAAATTTAATTAAATAAATGGAAAAAGGGCAAATTCAAAAGGAAAGTATTTAAAGGGACAGAAAGTGCAAAGGAATGGTCAAACTGAGAAACTGCGAAAAGAAATTCCAATAAATGCCTAAAGATATTTTTATCATTTAATTTTGTATTTAGAAAAATTAAAAAATATAATTTTTCCATTTCAAAAAATGACTTTCAAAGCGCTGCGAGGGATTTCACCATGCATCAACGAAAAGCTGAAGGAGAAAATGCGAAAACATCACCAGAAGCAAGAAGAAGCCAAAAAGATGGCCAAGGCAAATGATCAGGAGGAGGGGTGGTCGGTAAGCAAAAAGCCAAAGAAAACAAAATTCAAATTTCAAAATGGCATTGCAGGACAACGTGCCAATAAATGCGACTCGAATGGCACAACTGATTCGCCATTTCTACGCGTTGGGATGGATGCGGGACAACGGGGCCGGCATGGCGGCGCGCTTTCATTGCAAGAAAACGGGCGAAAGTCTCATTCTGAACTCGTCCAACTCGTTGGCCAAGGAGATATTCGCTGCGTAATCGAATATTATCATAAATTTATTTATTACATTCCAATAAAATTAAATGATTAAGAAATGAGCATTTCGTGATGAGTGCCAACGGCACAATTATGAAACGCCCGGCCGACCCGGACAGAACCCCGACGGCCCCATTCTATTTGTTGCGCGATAACCCAGGTGAATGAATGGGAGAAAGTGCCAAAAAACAATGCAAATATTTGATCAGATTTGGTCTGCATCATTCACACGCACACAAAGTGGGCCAATCTGATCACTCAGCTGATTGCCGGTGACGTGTTCATGATCTCCGGCCAAGAAATGATCCAAGTGGGCAGAAAGTGCCGAATTTGGCAGAATTTAAAATTTAAGGGCTGTGAAAATCGTCAAACCAAACGACGAATGGAAAACATCGACACTGTGGTCGTGCCGATTATCGAAACGGAAATCAGCGAATTCGTTCTTTGTGTAAGCCCAGCCAATTTAATTCAAATTTTGTTGGTTTTTTATTTTTGGATTTTAATTTCGTCCAAATTTTAAATTTCTTTAAAATTTTTCACAAATTCCCCCCTCGGCAATTTCAGCCTAAGCTGATGAAAGTTCTGCACAAATACCCCGAGGCGAGTGGTGTCCTTGTCCGAGGCCATGGCTTTTTTGTGTTTGGCAGTAACACTTGGCAGAGAACCAAAATGATGTGGGAAATGCTTAAAAGCCAATGCTTTTATACTGTTTGGCATTCTGTGCAGGTTAGAGTGCTATGAATATTTGTTCGAGTTGGGCTGTGAAATGCTTCGTTACGGCATTTCGTTGGTGAAAGACGACGACGACGCCGAGGGGGACAAAAAGTCAATCACCAAAAATAAACAAATTGAAGCCCAATGAAAAAAGGGACCATTTTCATTTTACTTATCCAAATTTGTTATAATATACAAAAGTTCTTATCGCTTTTCAATATTTTCTTCCAATTACTGAATATTTATTTGTCAATTAGTTATATTGTTCATTTATTTTGTTTATTTTTTTAAAGAATAATAAAATTAAATAAAAATATTTGTCAAATATTTTTTTTTAAATCAATCGTTTTCTGTAACTTATTTTTTATAATTTCCACCTATCTTTGCGAAGGTGTAATTGTGAATATTTTGACCAAAAAACCTATGCTAATTTCCAATAAATTTTAGAAATTTTTTTGGCACCGCAAAATTTTCCAAGCGTCGTCTATCGTGACCTTCGGATACTGTGGAAATCAAAATTTTTAATCAAAAAGGAGATATTTTTGGTGATAAATAACGCGAAATTTTAGAGAAAAAAAAATTTACCTTACAATTTTTTTTATCAGTGATATTCTTCTTTCGGACCTTTTATATAAATGACGAAGCATAAAATTTTGAATTTAGTTTCTTCTCTTAAAAAAATACGAATGAGTACAGGTACCGGTCGAAAAGTCGAATACCGGTACCGGTCCGCACGCTCATTGCCAGTACCGGTACCTGTTTTTTGAAAAAGTAACGGTACCATGTACTCTAAAAATAATAAATAAATAATTATTTTATTGGGCTGAACACAATTAGTAGAAAAGGATAGAATTTGTCAGAATTTCGTACAATAATTGGTCAGTACCCCAAAATCAGAAGCTTTACCTGAAAGATAAATATATTTGGCACCCCTTAGTCTATCATAGCATTGCAAAAAGATTAGGCAGATATAATCAATTGCCAGCAAAAAAAAAAGAATGAAATATAATATGACAAATGCATATCATAAAAATCAAAAAATACTCTCAAAAAGTAATTGTATAAAAATATTACCCCCAAAAAATTATGAGGAAAACATGCATTATTATAAAGTGCATCTATAAAATATTACCACTGAAATACTCATGATAAAGTGCATACATTTTATAAAACATAGCAACCATTTTGTCTGGCAATCACGAGAGAGAAAGAAAATTTGAAAGCCAATTTTTCGTTTATAGTCAGTCCCTCCCGACTTCACTTAATATCGCCCTCATTTCTAAATAACAATTTTATCACTTTTTACAGAAAATGAGCATCCTTATTGTCTATTTGAGCATCTTCTTGGTCATCGTCACCATGTCAATTGGTGCTAATGGAATGTATGGTCACAGTAAGTACATACAGTTCTCTTTTTAAAAATTTTGTAAAGGTCTTCTAAAGCTTAGAATTATTTTTCCACCATGGTGTGGCAGTTTTGTTTTTTATTCTTAATAAAATTAGGTAGTAACCTACAATTTCTTAACCGACAGTATATCCAGATTTTTGGGGTTGCGAGAATAAATCCAAATTTGCCAATTTTTTGGAAACTTCCTTAAGAAAAACGCATGCAATAATAACGAAAATACGTGCTGGTGCTTTTCGTAAATCCGCCATTTTTACTGTATTTTCGACTAAATCAAGTCATAACTTTTCTTAGACGCAACCAAATTAAGCAATCTTGGTATCGTCCGAAAGTTCTTACTTGTTTTTGTTAGCATGTCAAGTTTCAGAAAGTTTCATTATGTTTTAAAAAAGTTGTGGCCAATAAAGTGGAAAAATTGCCATAGGTCTTAGAAAAGATAAAATAATTTTTTGAAATTTGTATAGCTTATAGGGCGGCTATCGCACGATACCGAGATTACTTAATTAGGTTGTGTCTGAGAAAAGTTATGACTTAATTTAGTCGAAAATTCAGCAGAAATGGCGGATTTACGAAACACACCAGCACTACGAAAATAAACCCATAAGAATAAACTTTTTTTTTTAATTTGAAAAATTACCCCTTAAAAAAGAAATTGGATTTTTTGTTAAGATTAGCAAAAATTTTCAAAATTAAAAGAAATCTTACAAATTTTTTTTGAAATTTTATAATTCTTGCCTTTGCTTAAAATAGCCAATATTTTAAATCCATTTTTATCTGCATATTTGGCGTTTTTCTAATCCAAACAAATTTCATTACAAAATTAGTGAATAACAAATAAAAAATTTGTCTTCCCATTCACTTATACTATTGTAAAAATTTTTGGTAAAAGAAAATTGCATAATAGAAAGGTGAATAAAATTCGGCTGTCTCTATCAAAACCTCGGGAGAACCGAACCCCTTTAAAAATTTCCAAATGTATCGCAAAAACACACAAAAATGTTTATCAATTTTAAAATAAGGTTAAGCCCCGACGCTTCGGGGAGAGAAAGTCGGGGATTGGAGATGAAATTCCCCGAAAGAATTTGTCGGGGATGGCTGGAGGAGAAACTTTAAATGTCGGGGAGGAAATTTTCATAAAAAGTTGAAAAAAGGATAAAAGAAGAAATCCCAGAACAAAAAAGTCTTAAAAACTATTTAAAGACTCTTCCATCTTATTTCAAGTGCAATTGACGTCTTTCGTAATTCCCCGAAACATGTCGGGGATTAACCCTATTTTAAAATATCTCTAGATTTGGGTAAAATGCCTTAAGAATTTCATAGTAGATTTGCATATATTTTTAATGATGGCGTAACGTCCCACATTCACTTTTTTCAAAAAGCTAGGGTGTAGGTTTTCAAAAATAGGTTTTCAAAAAAGCTAGCGACTCCTAATACTTATGACTTGAAAATTGAGGGTTTTTTAACAATAGTCTAAAGTATTTTTCAAGGAGTTAAAAATGAATAAGTTTTGAAGCGATCGAAGACGGAAATACTAATTTCTAAATAGAATATATCGGTGCTGTTAGTTTTCGACAGTGTTCGTTTCGACAGTAAAATATTGTTTTTAAAAAGCATTAATTATATATGGCATAGATAAATTATAATTTTTAAACTGTAAATGATATGTACAGGCTCTTATGAATTATAGAAAGATAAAAACTCAACTCGTTTTTGTCTCGACTCGTTTTTTTACCCCTATTTTGCGTTGGAGCGCATACAGCGGTGGTTAGACCGTCCTTGTACTTATAACACGTAAGAGTCGAGACAAAAATGAGTTGTGACAAAAAGTGTTGAATGTGGTCCTTGTAGAAGTCCGCCGTTTTCGGATTCTGCTAAAGTCATGTAGGTTGTTCGCATCTTAACGCCGATATTTCGACTTTTTTTCCATGCGGCCCCCTTATTCTATTTGAAGGATAAATTCACGGATAGTAGTGTGTTCAGTATTTTTTTACCTCTATAGAATTCACTGTCGAAACCAAATTAAACAATCTTGGTATTGTATGATAGCCCTTAAATTTCTCTATTAGCTAGTTTAATTTCAAAAAAATTCGTTAAGTTTTTCAAGAGTTATGGTAATTTTTCCCACTTTTTTGCCTATATCTTTTATGAAAGTGAATGAAATTTTTTGAAATTGATCATGCTACTAGAGTAGTTTACGTGCTATCTTTCAATACCAAGATTGTTTAATTTGGTTGCTTCTGAGAAAAGTTGTGACATGATTTATCGAAAAATCAGTAAAAATGGCGGATTTAAGAAACGCACAAGGGTACCGCCGGTACTGGGAAAACCGATGAAAACCGGCAATTACCGCCAGTAGCAGTACAAGTACCGCTCCACTCTACCAGGGAGTCCGAAAAGGCAAATAAAAAAGCCTATATCTTGCAAAATGAGAATTTTTGGCCCAACAAAAAAAATTATGCTGCCTTTTTCCAATTTTTTTTGGTCATTTTGGTGCCTTTTTCCGGTCTACGTCAATTGGGCGCCAGCCAACTTTCGGATGCCATAATTTTTTCTTAGGCAACCAAATTTTTTAAACTTAGTGTCTTTCGGATGCTGCTTATGGACTCAATTAGTGCTCTAAAAATTAAAAAAATTTACCTGCCTGTAAAAAAGTTATGAATAAAAATGTACAAAATTTCTGACTTTTATGCGTTCTTCAAGTTGTACCTTTTTTAAGAGTTGGTCAATCGCTAAACACTTAAAGCTTTCAAATTATACCGAAACTGAGAAATGTGATTAACAAAGAAAAAAGTTACAAAGCACTAAACGAGTTTGGCGCCCAATCGTGAGCGCCCAATTGACTGCGTCCGGCCTTTTTCATGTCTTTTTGGGAGTCTCTTTTTCGGCGCCTTATTACGGTTTTTATGCCTAAAATTCTGAGCCTTACTTGAGAACGTCTCACTCCTATCGGACCAAAAAAGATTGTTTAAATAACTATAACCATGTGGGTGATAATTGAAGAAACAGATTAAGGGACCAATGGAGGAGAAGAGCGCCGCCAGCCTTTTCTACAGAAAATTCTTTAATTTAATGTTAGGACTTTTCGACAGTAACAATCTAATATATTAATTTTGCAATGTATGTGTTTCACAAATATTTTGAATTATTTATTGACACGAATTCTTTCAAAAAAATTTTATTGACAGGAAATAATAATTTCCTAAGAAGATGAACAGTAATAAGGAGTGAGGCAAAGGTGAGAGAAGGAGAAGAGAAATGGACAGAGAGCGACAAAGAGAAAGAGAGGAAAAAAGAGGGAGGAAGGACGAGAAAGAAAGGGGAAAGATATGTTAATAAGATAGTGATGAAGACAGATAAATAGTGAACAAATGTGAGAAAGAGAGAAAAGAGGAAACAAGAGAGAGAGAGGGAACGAGAGAGAGAAAAGACGGAGAGAGAGAGAAAGAGAGAGGATGAGAAGAGAAACATAAATAAAGCAACAGAAGAAGAAAGAGAGGGAAAAAGAGGAAGGAAAAGAGAGAAAGAGGGAGAGGGAACAGACTGTTCTTAAGAGAGAAAGATACAGAGAGCGACAGAGGAATAGTGAGAGATAGAGGGCTAGAAAAAGAATGATGGAGAAAGAGAGAGAGGAAGAAAGAGAATGAGAGAGAAAGAGAGAGAGGAAGAAAGAGAATGAGAGAGAAGGAGAAATAAATAGACAGAGAGCGACAGAGGAAGAGAAAGAGAGGGTAAAAGAGGGAGAGAGGGAGAGGCAACAGACTGTTCATAAGAGAGAAAGATACAGAGAACGACAGAGGAAGAGTGAGAGATAGAGGGACTAGAAAGGGAATGATGGAGAAAGAGAGAGAGGAAGAAAGAGAATGAGAGAGAAGGAGAAAGAAATAGACAGATAGCGACAGAGGAAGAGAAAGAGAGGGTAAAAGAAGGAGGAAGAAAGAGGGAGAGGCAACAGACTGTTCGAAAGAGAGAAAGATACCGAGAACGACAGAGGAATAGTGAGAGATAGAGGGACTAGAAAAAGAATGATGGAGACAGAGAGAGAGAGAGAGAGAGAATGAGACAGAAGGAGAAGAGACATAGACAAAGAGCGACAGAGGAAGAGAAAGAGAGGGTAAAAGAGGGAGGAAGAAGGAGAGAAAGGGATGAAAGTTATTGTTGATAAGATAGTGAGGAAGACAGAAAATAGTGAACAAATGCGAGAAACAGAGAACGACAGAGGAAGAGTGAGAGATAGAGGGACTAGAAAAAGAATGATGGAGAAAGAGAGAGAGGAAGAAAGAGAATGAGACAGAAGGAGAAGAGACATAGACAAAGAGCTACAGAGGAAGAGAAAGAGAGGGTAAAAGAGGGAGGAAGAAAGAGTGAGAGAGGAAGAGGCAACAGACTGTTCATAAGAGAGAAAGATACAGAGAGCGAAAGTGGAAGAGTGAGAGAGAGATACGAAAGAAAGAACCTATCGAAAAAGTGAGAGAAAAGAAAGATAAGAGGAATAAAGAGAGATAGAGAGCGAGAATATATTTTAGAATTTGGGTTTTAACTAGCGCAAGGTGCGCGAGTGAAGCGAGCGCACCTGCGCTAGTTAGTTTTAAAAAATGATAATGATGTAGGTCGAGAAAAAAAGGGCAAACAAATAATTTGTTCCGTATTATTTAAAGAAAAACCCTTCATGGGTCATAGAAATACTTCAAAAACCAATAATGTCTTTTAAAATCTGCTAATTAAGTAGCTCTATTTGTTATCCAGTGATTTAAACAAATTAATAAATTACAATTATAAACTTAAAAATAATAAAAAATAATTAAATTTAATTAGTAACAATTAAAATTTTTATATTCAATTTATTTGAGAACTGTAAAAGTCCTAGCGCCGAGAAGAGTTCCCAGCTCGATCTTATATTCATGGGTTTACCCGTAGTAAAGTGCAACCACGGGTTCAGTCGATGAGGCTAAATTTAAAAAATGAAGCTTTTAGTGATCTGGAGCCCAATTTGCTTTTTCTAAGATTCTATCATAAGAATCCATAAAAATTGAGCGTCTTTATGCAAAACCTATATTAAAATACCCTTAGAATTTCAAAAAATTTTCCGGGCGTCTCTTTAAACTTTAAATCTTTAAAAAATTAATAATGTAAATTGAAAACATCCATAAATAAGGGCCTAAAATTAGTGGTAGGCACGGTCGGTATACCGCGGTATTTTTTCGGTATACCGTCCTGTATTTTTTCGGTATAACCGAACGGTATACCGACTGAACCTTTTTGTAAATTTCGGTGTTTTTTTGGTACCGTTATTATACCGAAATACCGACCGGTATACCGTACCGAAATATTTTGGGGATTTCGGTTTTTCGGTATCAGTATTTTACCGAAATACCGACCGGTATACCGTACCGAAAATTGGTCTACTCCATTTTAAGCGTCCAATCGACTTTTACGCGTCCAATCTACTAACCATTCTTGGTTTCTTATACCATAACTTTCTTCCTGATTAGTCAATCGCTACATTTTTGGTATCATTCGAAAGCTTAAAGCCTGTAGAAGTATCAACAACCAAGTACAGAAATTTTGAACCCCCAAGAGCAAAAATTTTGAACGCCAAACAAAAAAATTTATAAAAAAAACTTCGCTTGTTCGACTTTGTAACTTTTTTTGACGAATTTTTTCGTAACTTTCTGGCATTAATACATTCTTGCGATTTTAAGCTTCCGAATGATATCAAGAAAGTAGGAATTGACCTATCAAGAAGAAGGTTATGGCCCGAGAAACCTTGGATGGTTAGTTGATTGGGCGCGTAAATATGTTGGCATTTTCGAATTTTAGCACATAAAAATCCGGTCCCTAATAATAAGTGATATAGTGAAAAGAAGCTTCACTACACTGATCCGGAAAGCCAGAGACGCCGGTTTAAAGCCGGCCCGCCCCCCAAGTTTTTCCCTCAAAGGCTCTCCCAGCTCGATCATATATTCATAAATTATGACCTGTTGCGCCAAACCGTCCAGAAAAATACAGTTTTTTGAGGTTTTTTGGCCATAACTTTTTTTCTTGTGGCAAAAATGAAAAAAGTTATTGCCAGTTTCGCCGAAACGTTCTACGCCGAAAAGGACGGTTCCCCTGTAATCATGCAATGCAACAGATTCTTTGTATTTTAACTAATAAATGAATGGGTAATTTTTCCTGTAAAAAAAATCTTTTTAGTTTAAAAAAAATTTTCACCCTGTTTTTTACTCAAAACAGAGAATGCTGCTCGTGCTCATCCGCCCGACCGAAGCAATTCTGGTCAGTCATACTCGAGCTCCCCGTTTTTGATGGAATTTTCTAACATAGTTTCCTCAAAATAGTCAATTTTGAGTCCAATTTTAAAATTTCTCAAAGAGATTGAATTTCCGATTGGATCTTTTTGAAAGTCTTAAAGAAACCGGTTAAGAAAATAGGAAAAAAAATTTAAAAAAGACGAGAAGCTCAAAAAGAAGAAGGATAAATGGAGGCTCTGATTCAAAGTTATTTAAAATTAAAAAATCGTCAAAAATGTCCCTTTTTTTTAAAGAAAACATCGACCGCCACTCAAATGGTTCTGGTAATGCAAATGATGGACAGGCCTTTCGTATCTGCAACTCAAATTGCAAAGAAAAAAAAGGAAAATGCAGCAGCAGATCCTTTCAATTTGAATATAGTGGAGTGACAAAAAGATGCACATGTCAACGGGAAAGCAGTTTAATTGGAAAAGGTAAATGTATTGGCACTGTCAGCTGAAGAGTTGACGAGGAAAACAGTCAATGTGCATTAAGATGGATGATTTGCGTTAGAAATTGGAATGGAAGGAAAACACTCCCCTTTTTTATTTTCGGTGTAAGGCAAAACTCCAAACGGATATTTAAAATACAATTAGGTTTACATTTCCATCCAAAGAAAAAAAGGAACAAAAAAATATTGGAAATGATTTCAAAGAAAGACAAAGAAACAACAATTTCTGATCATTAGGGTTGCCAATTTTATGCAAATGCATATTTTTTCCTGGATTCTACATAGTCTAAACAGTATGAAAAACATCTTCTTTTTGGTATTTGCTTATAAAAGTTGGGACTTTTTACTATATACGTTATTTTTTATATATATACATATTTCGGGGTTTTTATACATATTTGGTCGGACATGGCCGTTTACGTGGGGGGGTAGGTTTTCGTGCTAGTGCTTATTCCTATTATAAAAAACGAAATAAAAACAATTCTGGTAGTATATTTCTTTACTTTATTTCATCCATTAAAATTTAAATTTTTTGGCACCTCATAACGCGACACTCAGACTCATTCGGCAAAAAAAAAATAACATTTTTCTTAAGAAGCTAGGGGTACTCTAGCCACCCACCAAGTTTCGTTCCGCAATCCCATGGACATCTGAGAACCTTCCTTTGTTAGGAGTGCCTTTTTCGCTTTATTTGATTTTTCCGCTTCGTATTAGCCAAGCTCAACTTCAAATACAGACACCATAATTCCAAAGTACATAAAAGGCAAAATTTGTGAATTCAAAGTGCACTAAAAATTTTATCTTATCCAATAAAAAAAAAGTTTTAATTATTTTTGTCGTTTTATTTTTCACCAGAATTAATTTTTCGAGAATCTTTTTTTCCCGAAACGATGCTTTGAGTCTGAAATTAATTGTTAAAATTTCTTGAAGATTCTATGGTAGGGTTCGGCGGTGCTGATAGGCGCCGCCGGGGGAATTTTTGAAAATTTTGATGTGATTTGTTAACAGATTTTAACCAAAAAGGATCCATTTTTGAGGATTTTTGGAAAATAAACACGATAATCTATATATACATTTTGGAATGTGTGTCATCAAAATTTTTTGAATCAAATTAACGCCAAATGGCGTTTTGTTTGGCATTTTGTTTTTTTATTCTAGAGTTTTCGTGAAGGAGGGTAGGGGAGAGGGAAGGGTAGGGGAGAGAGGAGGAAAGACATGGAAATGGAGGGTAGGGAGAGGAGAGGAAAGAGAGGGAAAGGGATGGAGGGGAGAAGCGAGGGAAAGGGAAGGTAGGGAAGAAGAGAGGAGTGGGGAAGGAAAGGGAGGGGGAAGGAAGGCTAGGGATGGGAAGAGGGGGAAAAGAGGAGGAAGGGGAGGAGGGGGAGGAAAGAGAGGGAAAGGGAGAAGGAAAGAGAGGGAAAGAGAGGGAAAGGGAGAAGGAGGAAAAAGAGGGAAAGGGAGGGAAGGGGAGAGGGCAGGAAATAGAGGGAAAGGGATGGAAGGGGAGAGGAAAGGAAAGAGAGGGAAGGGAGGGAAGGGGAGAGGAAAGGAAAGAGAGGGAAGGGGAGAGGGCATTGGGATAATTAACGACAGAATGCCTTTTACAAAAATTGCTATTTTTTTTTTTGATACTTCCAATTCCAAGTACTGACATTTTGGAATAAGTACGCTTTCAAATTTCAAGCATGATGTCGAATCAAAGTACGATAATTTTTTAAGAAAAGCTAAAGTTACGAACCTGTGAGATTCTTGAAAAGAATTTTTTAAAATTAAAATTAAATTTTATGGCACTGACAAAGACCCCCCACTAAAACGACCCCCCCGACATTTTTTTTTTGTTTTCGTGCATATTTGCCCCTTTTTTTGGTAAATTCAAATCTTGAGATTTTTGATGATATTGCAAAATGAACCATACAAAGGCGAGGAATGCATTTTTTTCATTAACACCCCAATTTTTAATTTGCTACATTTTCCGTACATTGTTCAAGTATCTTGCAATAAAACCTACATAGTTGGCTTTTTATTTCACTTTTAGAGCGAAATAAGCGAAACCAAAATAAAGGAAAAGCGAAAATGCGAAACAAATAAAAGCGAAAAGCGAATAAGCGAAACCAAAATAAAAAGCGAAAGGCGAAAAGCGAAATAAGCGAAACCAAAATAAAAGCGAAAGGCGAAAAAGCGAAATAAGCGAAACCTAAATAAAAAGCGAAAGCGAAAAGGCGAAAGCGAAATACCCAAAAAAGGCGAAAAGGCGAAACGCGAAAAGCGAAACTTGCAACATCCCTGATATGGAGTGACTAAACTGCGGACCAGCCAACTTTAGAACCTCATAACTTTTTCTAACTTTATCATGTTCTGCAATATTAGTACCATTCGAAAACCTTCAAGAGGTCTATTAGTTCTTCAAACAACAAAATACTGATCTGTAAAAAAGTTATAAACCGAAACTCACAAGAATTCTGACTTTTTTCGGATCATTCGGCACTCGGACTATTTTTGTTCTATTCGGCACTCGGATCGGAAGCGATCAAGCGGGCCCCGATGGCACATGAACTCAAAACGAAAAGTTTTTTTTTCAAATTAACAAAACGAATGCCTTAAATTGGTATTATTTTATTCTTAAAGCCTTAACATTTAGCTAAAATTTCTTAGCAAAAAAATTATTCAGAAATGCTTTTTAATGAAGAAGGGGTAAAAATAGTCGCTAAATACGATGCTGCTAAAGTTTCAGAGAGATAACGAAATATTGGATATCAAAAAGAAGATTTGGAAAAGTCTACGAACTTTTTACGCACCCTTTATGAAGTTTTGTGCGTTTTACCAACGACCTATTTTGTGATTTATTGTCCAAATCTTATTGTTAAAAAGTAACCCCCTAAGAAATGAAAATGTTAAAAAAAATTTGAAAAAATATAAAAAAATGAGAAAATTTTTTGAAAATGAAAATTTGGATCAAAAAAACTAAATTATAGGGGCAATTTTTTTTTATTTCGCTTCTCTTCTGTAATAGAGGAAATTCCGGGACCACTCAGTTCGGCGCGCTCGGTTCGGCGCGAGTTTTTCGGCGCAGGGTTTTTTCGGCGCAGATTTTTTCGGCGCAGATTTTTCGGCGCGCTCGGTTCGGCGCACGTTATAAAATGCATCTTTCGGCGCCGACTTTATAAAATCGAAAAATTTTTTTAACATTTTTTTTGTTTATGTATATATTCTTTAATATAATTTTTTCTTTAAGAAATATGGCTGAAATTAAAACTAAAAGGCAAATGGAAAAATTATCGAACGACGGTTTCCTCTAATCTCGTGCACAATCTGCATAAGCACCTTGCTGAGGAAGGGCTTCAAAATGTGACTTAATTTCGACGAATATTTACTGAATACTTCTAAATTTCAGCTCTATCGAAGTGACCCGGTTTTTGCAGAAAAAGCACGTATGATCACTGCCCTTGCTTTTGTGCCGGTGGAACATTTGACTTCCGCCATTAATGCTCTTAATGGAGAAATTCCACCAGCATTGGACCCAATTCTCGGCTGGTACTATATTCTTTTTTTTTAATATTTTTCGTTTCTTATAAAAATAGGTTTCTCATCAATTACACGGGCGTTCCTTTGCCAAATGGAACCAGAACACGGCCAAGGTTTCCAGTGGAATTTTGGAATGTACATGAACGAACTGTCAACGAAGAAGAACGCACAAACAATTACACAGAAGAAGCGCATCGTCGACTCCAAACAATTTTCAGCTGTCGGTACCCCACCATTTGGCGCTTCATCGACGTCCTTCGAATGGATCAGCGAGCGCGTGACGCGGACTACGTGCGCTTTGTGAACGGGGAAAACCCACCACCAAAGAAGAAAAGTTTCGAATCATTGACAGATGCATTTTGAATATCATTGAAAATTTTGATCACGAAAACATTGTCGAATTTCTTCAAGGCATTTCGCAAAAGTGTGTCATGAATCCTTGATCATTTTTTTGTTTTGTTATTTTGTTAATATTGTCAACAATTCAATATTATGGACCCATGAATGTTCTTTATGTTTATTAAAGTGGGTGAAAAAAGAAAATCTCGAACTGCATAAATTGTTAAAAAAAAATTTTTTGATTTTATAAAGTCGGCGCCGAAAGATGCATTTTATAACGTGCGCCGAACCGAGCGCGCCGAAAAAATCTGCGCCGAAAAAGTACGCGCCGAAAAAATACTGCGCCGAAAAACTCGCGCCGAACCGAGCGCGCCGAACTGAGCGCGCCGAACCGAGACCGACCGGGAAATTCTGCTTTTCTAGGTGACTTTAATTAAAAAATTGCTTCGCCGGCAACATGACGATTCGTCCGGACGACGATTCGTCCGCCCAGTCAAAAACGTACGATTCGTCCGCTCAGCAAGAAAACTACGATTCGTCCGGACGACGATTCGTCCGGCAACGATTCGTCCGCCCATCCAAAAAAGTGCCAAAAACATAAAATTACTTTAACTTTTTGTGGTTTTTCTTTTGGCATTTTTTATAAGTTCTCTTATTAGCTATGTCAGATGTTAAAAAACTTAAATTGTTTTATGTTATTGGCACTTTTTAGCCGGGCGGACGAATCGTCTTCCGGACGAATCGTATTTCTTTTGCTGGGCGGACGAATCGTAGTTTTTTGGCTAGGCGGACGAATCGTACGTTTTTGGCTGGGAGGACGAATCGTTGCCGGACCAATCGTCGTCCGGACCAATCGTCGTCCGGACGAATCGTACGGCAGCGTCTGCACCTACTGTCCACCGTAGTCGAGTGTGCAGTGTCTTGGCCAAAATGTTAAGATAATTATGAACTCTTCTGCCATATTTTTTGACAGGGTTATATTCATTATTATCACTGTTAGTTCGTTTTCTATATGAAAATTGGAGAAAAATCAATTTTTTGTTCGAATTCGGGGTTCGGGTTCGGAATTGGGCAAAACAGATGCGATATTCTTGTTCAGCGACTCCAAAAACCCTTAGAAAAATGTTTTGCACGTGAATTATGAATTTCGAACTTTTGTTTGAATTCGGGTTCGGGGTTCGGAATTTTAAAAAACTAAGGTCATTCTCGTGATCAGCGCCCCGAACGCAAAAATTTTCAAAATTTTCTTAACTATTTGACAAACAACTCTTAATCGTCTAAATTTTGAAATTTTGTTTGGAAGATGCTCGTAAATAATTCTTCTAAATTTTTTTGTTTAACAATGCATTATTTAAGTTGGGTTTAAGTTTTGGGGAAAATAGCCTATCTTGAACAAATTCGGCATTTTTGGTTCAATAGTATTTTTTGGCGTTATCACATATTTTGTAGCCCTTTAAAATATCTGCTGAAAAAAATGCAAAAACGACAATCGATTTATTACACATATATTATAATATTAGGGCGAAAATAATATGCATTTGTATATTCTTTCTGCGCATATGCCCTATAGAAAAGGGCTCTAAAATAGCCTTTTTGGCAATGTCGATCTCGACCCTCCGTTGTCTTTGCGCAGGCGTCAGGTCATGAGGAAGCGAAATGCTGCAGCGCCTGCAGCGCCATGCTTGCATTTGGCTACAGTCAAATTCCGCGACCAGCATGCGCTTGGATTTGGTCGGTTTTGCATCCACATGCTCAAGCAGTACTTCCCGATCCGGCCAATCTCGCGCGGCCTTCCAATCCGTGGCTGATCGATCACTGGTCACCTGATCATCCACTCGAAATTAGGAGAAGAGAACCACTGTTGTTTGGTGCGGCATTAATGAACCCCTCCCTATTGGATATGATTTAAAAATGATTAATGTTTTGACACGAATGAAAACCAATTCTTTTCCTTACTGTAAGTCATTCCAATTCTTCACCGGCATTCATTCATTCCTTATTTTTTGCCAATTCTGTCTTATTTTGAATCTATCTTCTTTCTCTCTTATTTTATTATTTATTGTTTTCTTTTCTTCAATAAATATTTTTATTTTGTTGTCTCTCGGACACAACACGAAACATATTACATTGCACGCCAGGCTCTGAATGCGACCGGTTACGCTTCCAAGTTAAAACTGGAAAGCAGCGTGAATTTGAAGCATTGGTTGCCCAAATGCACGGACTGAACAACGACCGACCCCAAATTCTTCCAATTTGTACCACCAATACTGGGCGATCGGCTCTTGAAATTTCCGTTTTGGGGAGCATTTTAATATGCATATGGTGGACGAAGAGGGGCGCATGAAAAATGCCGGGTGTCGGGCGCTTCGTGCTTGGATCCTGTCTCAAACCCCTTTCCCAGGCGAAATGGATATGCATATCCGCACTGTTCATTCAACCATTAATATTCCGTCGGGAGCGCTTTGCCGATCGATCAAGTTCTCGTTACCGCCCGTACGAGACGAATCGCCGTGACCACCATACTTACGAACGTCGTCGGGAATTTCGTCCCAACCGCCGCTGCACCTATTGGAGGACCCCCCTTTTTGGTTGGAAATGCTGAAAGACAGAGACGCCTTTTTCTGAATGTTGCGGGCTGTTGTATTATTGACACTTAAAAGGATATTCTTTGATATTTTTTGTCTTTATGATATTTTGGCGTTATTAATTCTCCATCTTTGACTACTTTTGCTTTTGTTGTAATTTCCCTTGTCCAAAAATTGTGGTACCGGAAAAGTAAAGTGAATTGATTTAAAAAGCTTAATCATGTCCGGTTTAAATCGTCTCTTCCTTCAAAAAAGATTAAAGAAAAAATACAATTAATGCTTCTAAATAGGAATCAAAATAAGACTCAGTTAAAAATTTTTTTTTAATTTTTTCGGCAAAACGACGCATCCGCAAATGATGGGCCGCGGGTGAAAAAAAAAATTTCAAAGGCATGCAGTTACCCGCCAAAAAAAAGCATTTTGAAAAAAAATTAAAGTTTTTTTTGTGTGACAGAAGGATGCGTTTTACTCGGGGCTGCCAAAGATGCTGGTTTTTGTGGGTTTAAATTTAAAATCCTCAAAGATAATTTTACCGTTGGCGCCTATCAGCATCACCGGCCCCAAGTTAGGTTTTCTATTTGATTTAAATAATTTTCAAATTTAGTCAGAAAAAAGGAAGGAAGGAATTTGTTAAAAGATTTGCCCCAAAATCGTCAAATTTAAAGTTAAATTTTGAAAATTTTAAAATGGATTGAATGTCCGATAAAACAAAAAAAACTTTTGGCCATAATTAAATTTGGCCCGTAATAAATTAAGTAAAAAGCATCTTTTTGCTGAATAGGAAAACAGCCAAAATTTTGTGGTTAAGAAATGTTCAAAAAAGATAAATCGCCCCAAATGAGGGGCGGAAATTCTTAAAACAATGAAAAATCGAATTCTGACCAATCATTTCACCAACTACTCCCAGTTTATCTAAGTAAACATAGTGACAAATGGTGGTGACAATCACAAAATGTGTAAAATTTGAAATGGGCAAAACAAACAAATGAAAATGATCTGATCAATAGGGGTTCCAAAAATATATACGAAAAATGGCCAAAATATGTACATAAATATGTAAATAAAATAGCCAAAATATGTATGAAATATGTACAAAACTTGAAAATATGTACCAAATATTTAGAAAGTTTGGGTGTGTAAATTAATAAAAAAAATGCATTCCTCGCAATTTTTATTGGTTGTTTTTGCAATTGCAAAATCAAAAATTTCTCAAGATATGAATATTTACCAAAAAAAGGGGCAAAATACGCATGAAAACTGAAAAACCAAATGTTGGTGGGGGTCGTTTTCGTGCGGGGGGTCGTTTGGTGCCAGTGCCCATAAGGAATTTAATTGGGATTTTTAAAAAATTCTTTTTAAAAATCCAAGGTTCGTATCTTTACTTATTTAAAAAATACGTACTTTGATTCGACATCAATGCTTTGAAATTTTGAAGCGTACTTATTTCCAAAGATGTACTTTGAAATTGGAAGTTATCAAAAAAAAAAATATGTCCTTTCCCTCTCTTTCCTCCCCTCTCCCCTACCAACATTTTCCCTCTCTTTCCTCCTTTATTCCTCTCTCCCCTACCCTCCCTTACCCCCTATTTCCTCCCCTCTCCCCTTCCCTCCCTTTCCCTCTCTTTTCTCCCCTCTCCCCTTCCATCCCTTTTCCTCTCTTTCCTCCCCTCTCCCTTTCCATCCCTTTCCCTCTCTTTCCTTCTCCCTTTTCCTCTCTTTCCTCCCCTCTCCCCTACCAACATTTTCCCTCTCTTTCGTCCCCTCTCCCTTTCTCTCTCTTTCCTCCCCCCTTCCCTCTTTTTCCTCCCCTCTCCCCTTCCCTCCCTTTCCCTCTCTTTCCTCCCCTCTCCCTTTCGATCCCTTTCCCTCTCTTTCCTTCTCCCTTTTCCTCTCTTTCCTCCCCTCTCCCCTACCAACATTTTCCCTCTCTTTCCTCCCCTCTCCCTTTCTCTCTCTTTCCTCCCCCCTTCCCTCTTTTTCCTCCCCTCTCCTCTTCCCTCCCTTTCCCTCTATTTCCTTCTCCCTTTTCCTCACTTTCCTCCCCTCTCCCCTACCAACATTTTCCCTCTCTTTCCTCCCCTCTCCCTTTCATCCATTTCCCTCTCTTTTCTCCCCTCTCCCCTTCCCTCCCTTTCCCTCTCTTTCCTTTCCTCTCCCCTTCCATCCCTTTCCTTCTCTTTCCTTTCCTTTCCATCCCTTTCCCTCTCTTTCCTCCCCTCTCCCTTTCTCTCTCTTTCCTCCCCTCTCGCCTACCAACATTTTCCCTCTCTTTCCTCCTCTCTCCCCTACCCTCCTTCAGAAAACTCTAGAATAAAAAAACAAAACGCCACACAAATTTGGCGTTAATTTGATTCAAATGATGACACACATTCCAAAATGTATATATAGATTATCGTGTTTATTTTCCAAAAAACCTCAAAAATGGATCCTTTTTGGTTAAAATCTGTTAACAAATCACATCAAAATTTTCAAAAATTCCCCCGGCGGCGCCTATCAGGCACCGCCGAACCCAGTAAAGAACGAAGGATCATAAAAGGTCAAGCAGCCGGCAGGAATTGAACCTGCGCCCTCCGCATTCCGTGCAGTGCTCTGACCAACTGAGCTACAGCTACCCTTCTAGCGGATCCTTCGTCGTTCGTTTTATTCTCTCCTTTACCATGCTTGGGATGCTGGGGTACACAGCACATGGAAGGCCGCTGGATTGACCGGAGTGCCAATCTGCGCTACAACCCTACCATAGAATCTTCAAGAAATTTTAACAATTAATTTCAGACTCCAAGCATCGTTTCGGGAAAAAAATATTCTCGAAAAATTAATTCTGGTGAAAAATAAAACGACAAAAATAAATTAAAACTTTTTTTTTTATTGCATAAGATAAAATTTTTAGTGCACTTTGAATTCACAAATTTTGCCCCTTATGTACTTTGGAATTATGGTGTCTGTACTTTGAAGTTGAGCTTGGCTGATAATGAAGCGGAAAAATCAAATAAAGCGAAAAAGCAAATATGTATAAAAACCCCGAAATATGTATATATAAAAAAAAGTCCCAACTTTTATAAGCAAATACCAAAAAGAAGATGTTTTTCATACTGTTTAGACTATGTAGAATCCAGGAAAAAATATGCATTTGCATAAAATTGGCAACCCTAATGATCAGAAATTGTTGTTTCTTTGTCTTTCTTTGAAATCATTTCCAATATTTTTTTGTTCCTTTTTTTCTTTGGATGGAATTGTAAACCTATTTGTTTTTTAAATATCCGTTTGGAGTTTTGCCTTACACCGAAAATAAAAAAGGGGAGTGTTTTCCTTCCATTCCAATTTCTAACGCAAATCATCCATCTTAATGCACATTGACTGTTTTCCTCGTCAACTCTTCAGCTGACAGTGCCAATACATTTACCTTTTCCAAATAAACTGCTTTCCCGTTGACATGTGCATCTTTTTGTCACTCCATTATATTCAAATTGATAGGATCTGCTGCTGCATTTTCCTTTTTTTTCTTTGCAATTTGAGTTGCAGATACGAAAGGCCTGTCCATCATTTGCATTACCAGAACCATTTGAGTGGCGGTCGATGTTTTCTTAAAAAAAGGGAAATTTTGAAGATTTTTTAATTTAAATAACTTTGAATCAGAGCCTCCATTTATCCTTCTTCTTTTTTAGCTTATCGTCTTTTTTAAATTTTTTTTCCTATTTTCTTAACCGGTTTCTTTAAGACTTTCAAAAAGATCCAATCCGAAATTCAATCTCTTTGAGAAATTTTAAAATAGGACTCAAAATTGACTATTTTGAGGAAACTATGTTAGAAAATTCCGTCAAAAACGGGGAGCTCGAGTATGACTGACCAGAATTGCTTCGGTCGGGCGGATGAGCACGAGCAGCATTCTCTGTTGGCATAGTAACGGAGCGATAGTTGTTGTCTTGTTGCACTAAATCATTTAAAAATTATTTTATTAATAAATTTAAATTTCCCGAGGCTCGAGACCGAGAATTGACACCGAGACTCTAGACCGAGACTCCAAAAAACCCGAGAATTCTTAACTCGAGAACCGAGAACGAGAATTTTGAGTAAAAAACAGGGTGAAAAGTTTTTTTAAACTAAAAAACGGAGGTAACCAATCCTGAAGGCAGCCTACGACCCCTGAGGCCACATTCCAGGGCGAGGCACAATCATTCCTTGTGACTGGGCGCTCACGTTCAGAGCTCACAAAACTTGAAGTTCCTTTTTGTTGTGACTGGGATGTAGACCATTTGGCCAAATGGTCTACATCCCAGTCACAACAGTTGCTTTAATCCCAAGTGCTTTATAAAGGTTTGATAGAGGCAAATATATGAATTTTGTTCGAAAATTTCGTTCTTGGAGATTTTTGAAGAAAAAAAAAATCGTTAATTATGAAAACAGCCCATTGAATTTTCGCCCCTTTTTCGCGAATTTGTTGCCCCTATTTAGGTCCGTATTTTGGACTTGTTCCGCCCTAATTATCACTCAGCCTTCAAACAAAATAGTGAAAATAAACGAGGTTCTGGCAGGCACTGACAAATTTATTTTTTAAACAAATAAATAATGAACCTAACTGGGCATTCTTTTGTTAGAAAAATTTAAAAAATTGGTTTTTTTTGGTGGCATCAAACCCAATTAAATTTTTGCTTGGAACCGGAAGCAAAACCAACGGAACAACGACCAACCACAAAATTTAACACAATAAAATATTAATTAATTTTTGCCCTAAAAGTTTACCACAACATTTTCCTTGAAAGTCCCATGCTTAGGGGTGTATTTTTTTTGTTTTCAACCCGAAACCGGGAAACCGGTCCCCCCAATTGTCGGTTAAGCCAGTTTTGCTACCCCAGGTTCCCGACTAAAGAAATTTCCCGGGTTTTTTGTATTCCCGTCCCGGTTCCCGGGTTTTTCGTATCCCGGTCTCCTTGTCCCGGTTCCTGTGTGCATTTCCCGTCCCGGTTCCCGATTCCCGGTAAAAATCATTTCCCGCACAGCCCTACCGATCAGGCGTGAGACTTGGACCGAAAAATCCCGCGGTTGCGGATCGCGCAAACAATTAGACGCGGTCGCGGAAAACATTAAAGTTCATTTTTTTTTTTCTTGAAATTCCTTTAGAAAAACCTCAAAATTTAAACATTTCATTCAAAAAATAAAGCAGTCAACCGAGTCAAAAGTACAGTGTGAGAAGGCTGGGCGCCCGAGTGTAACTGACCAGGATAATATCCACCGTGACCACCATGGGCTTGTGCACCGTAGCCTCCAGCAGGGTAGCCTTGAGCTAAATAACAATTAATTAATTACAGATTAAATTGATTAAAGGAAGTAATGCTTTCGGGCTGAAAATTTTCGGGTCTGGCGACCAAAAAATCCGGGTTAGTTTCAGACTTGGGGCGAGAACGAGAACGGGTTTCAGTGACCCGGAACATCCCTGATTCGTATGAGAAAAGAAGGAAATGCCAGAAACAAGTTAAAATTATGTGGAATTGTGTAAAATTTATAGCAATATTTGAAAGAAAATTATTTTTTGAAGCGAATTTTATAAACAAAATCTTAACATATTCAAAATTTCGACAGAAATTTCTATGATCACCAGGGATATCAAAAACCGAGCACCTTCCCCCGTCCTTGTCATGGGCGTGGTGAATGGCATGCCGAAGAAGAACCTTTAGAAAAACCACTCTTTTTCGAAATCTTGTTGATGCTTTTTACTGGTTTTTCTTTCATAGAATTATTATTTTTTTTCAAAATAACGAGTTTTGACCCCATTATGATTTGGAAAAATTTCATCTGGCAACCTGTTAAAGACATTTTATTTTTGGTGGATTTTGATTTCAAATAAATTTATTTATAGCTTTTTTTGCCTGTTTATCTTTAGTTACTTTCTGAGATTTCTAGTTCAGCTTATTTTAATTACGAGCGGCCAGGCACCGCTTCGCGGTGCCCAACCGCTCTTTAATATTTATTGAGATATTTCGGGGTTTAGCTTAGTCGATATTTTTTCAATTATATTGATCCAATTCTTAATTGCTTTCGTCTTTTTTGAATTCACAAAGAGGAATTTGCGAAACGATTACTGTTCGAACTTACTATTATTTCTGTGGCCTTATCCTTGTTCACTCTACCTTTCTCTATCTCTCCCTTTCTCGTTGTCTTCCTCCGCCCCTCTCACCGTCTTTTCCTCTATCTTTCGCTCTCATTGTCCCCGGTTTTCACCTTTATGTCTCGGTCTCTCGCTCTATCTTTGTCTCTTACAAATTCGCACTCTCATTCTTTCGCCCTCATTTTTTCTCTTCTCTCTCACTGTATCTTTCTCCATCTCTCGTCCTCTGTTATTTTTCTCTCTTTTCATTATCTCGGTATCTTATTCGCTCTCTATCGTTTTCTCTCTTTTACTCTATCTTTCTCTCTCGTTTTTCACGTTACCCCTCTCAACCTCTCTCTCTCCCTTTCTTCTATCCTTTTTTCTCTCTCTCACTCTACTAAATTTGACGGAACCAAATAAAGGGCAAAGGGCGTTTGGGCCCCCGCGTTTGGGTCCCAGGCTCATTTAGGGCTTTGTAACTTTTTTCTTTGTGAACCAAAATTTACAAATTCGGTGTCATTCGAAAACTCTTCAGAAGTTCTATTAATACTCTAAAATAGAAAAAATTTACCTACTTATAAAAAAAGTTATGAACTAAAATATACAAAAATTCTGACTTTTTTGCGATCTTCAAGTTGTAACTTTTTTAAGGGTTTTTCAATCGCCAAGGAATAGCTTACTAATACCTTCTATACACTTAAAGCTTTCGAATGATACCGAATTTGTAAATTTTGGTTCACAAAGAAAAAAAGTTTCAAAGCCCTAAATGAGCCTGGGGCCCAAACACGGGGGCACAAACGACCCCGACCCCAAATTAAGCCTCAAGGCTAGATTTTCATCTTTTTTGAGCTAGTTTTTGTGAACGACAAATAACAATAATAAAAGATCACTTAAACTGAAAAAATAATTATTTTTTTCATCACAATTTTTAAGCAAACAAAAAAACAGTAATAAACGCATTCTTTGTCGGGTATTGATGAGGTAGAAAGGAAAATCATTAAACAGAAAAAAATAGGTTTTGATGCACCATTAACAGAAATCTTAATTTGAGGAAAGATTTAATTAATGGGGAAGATTCAAAAAAATTAAATTAAAGGAAATAAGGGCGAAAACAATAAATTGAACTTTTCTAATAAATTTTTCTATATCTATATATTTAAAGACAAAACAGTCAAATACAAACAACAAAATATAGCAACTTTCTAAAACCGAAATTATTTTTTAACTTTTACATTGAAAAAATTGATAGTCATTTTCTTTTGAAAATAAATAATCTTATTTTTTTCGTATGTTTTTAATAAATTAGCAACCACGAACATATGCATCTTAATTTAATAAAAAAATAACAAAAGAAAAAAAACTGGAATAAATTGATTATTATTAAAAAGAATTTTCATAATAAAAAGGGGAATGACGGATAAAAACTACTGTCGTTTTTGTTTACCTAAACAAAAATAAACAGTAGTTTTTCGTTCTTAACCTTTCAAATTTCTTTTGCCTTTACTCTTTTTTTCACTGCTTCTTTTTACGACTTTTATAAGTAAACAACACACTATCTAATTTTTTCTCTTTCTTTTTTCCTCTTGCAACAAATTGACATTTGGCGGGAATTCAAACGAAGGGGCGGGGCTTGGGCTCACTTATTATATAGTAAGGGACGAGCGGTTGGGAACCGCTTCGCGGTTCCCAACCGCTCTTCCGCTTCGAATCGGGTCAGTTTAGCGTGGCCGGTTTAGCGTGGCCGTTTTAGAGTGAGGGTCGTTTTAGCGTGAGTAATTTTTTTTTAATTTTCAAGTTTTAGGGGGTTTTCGAGGTCGCTGATTACGAATATGACATATATTCAGGCCAATTAATACCCCCGGACCCAAATTCGAACCAAAAGTCGAGAATTCTAATTTTTTAAGATTCGGTTTTCGACTTTTTGTTCGAATTTGGATCCGGGGGTAGGAAGCGGCCTGAATATATGTCATATTCAATGGATTAGCGTATGTTGATCGGTTTTGAGTTAAAGTTTTTAATTTTATTTGTTTTTAATATATATGGGTACAAACAAAACTTTCCAGAGCCGTTATTAGTAAAAGATGATGGTTTATAAATTTGACACAACAGACCCTAAATAAGTCATGCTAAGGCAAAGAAAAGTTATTTAGAAAATGTAAATTAAAAAAAAAATTTTATTGGTTTTTTGTAGGGTTACAAAAATTAAAAACTGCTTAATAAGTACCCTTGGGGTTATTAACAGGGTGCGAAGCCGTTATTTAAAACCATAATCAACTGCGTTTTAAAAAAACCATCATTATGAAAAATTTTAACAAAGAAACTATTCATAACTTTGCGCCAAATTGATAACCCAAGTGTTTTTCTATTGGCCTGTAAAATTTCAGAAAATTTCTTTTATTGCAAAAAAAGTTCTGGCCAAAAAATGTTTAAAAACTTTAAGTTTTGTGAATTCTTTTAGCTATAACCTTTTTAAATTAAAAGAAAATGTCTAAATTTTATAGAATAATAGAGAAATCTTAGGGCTATCAAATGATATCAAGAATAATTGAAGATTTCAATTAAGAAAGGGGGGGGGGGGTCTTTTTTAAAATTTTAAAAGACTATTCTAAGGTATATATTTTTAATTTGATTGTATTTTCTCATGCATTTCTCAAATTTCTGAAAATAAGCATCCAAAAGACGAAATATGCACAATAGACATTTAAGCACAAAAAACCAATGCATAAAAGTTGTCGTAGAAACTCCAAACCAAGTAGGAAATTCTTTTTCCATCACATCGCTCATTAACAAAATAAAAATTTTTAAAAAATTATAGGCTAAAGCTTTTTTGTTGTCACTCACCTAATTCCCATTAGTCAATCGAGCTGAAATTTTAATCAAACTACCTTCCCCATAAATATTAAGATTCTCACGGAAAAAATAGGAAAAGGTAGAATAATTTTTTTTTAGAAATTTTCCCCTAATAATTGCTCTATATTGCTACTAAGAAAAAAAATTATTGGTTATTTTTTTTGGCATGTAACTTTTTTTACGGACACCAAAAAATATTAAAATTCCCGTCCTAATGTGAAAAAATTCACGTCAATATAACTTTTGAGGCTGATCAAAAAATATAACGACTCCTTCTCGATCAGATCACTTACTCCTTTATGTCGAATTAAAAACTCGAAAATGACTTGAAATCCGAGTAAATTAGGCAAAAATTCCTAGGGGTAAAATTTTATTCTATTTTTGCCGGGCTTCCGTTAAAAATTTTTTCCAACCCTCTAGGAATTTTTTCAACACATAACTCTGTTTTCCACAGAGTGTTGTTTATTAGCGAAAGTTTTTGGGAAATACGTAAATGATGTTAAAATGTTAGGGAAATTGGTAAAAATTGAAAATTTATTAAATTTTCCCTAAAAAGAATTGTTTTTTGTTTTGTTTTCTAACACTCCCCCCCCCCCCCCCCCCCCCGAAATGGGTCATTTTGGCGTGGCCACTTTGGCGTGGCCCAAGTGTTCTCTATAAGCCTACATAATTTTAAAAATTTTGGCCCACCCAATAAAAAGTTATGTTTAAAAAAGTTAAAAAATTTCAAATTTCGGGAATTTTCTCGAATTTTTGAACGTTTTTGAACATAACTTTTTATTGGGTGGACCAAATTTTTTGAAATTATGCAGGCTTATAAGTAGGGAACGGATATTTAGTGGCAAAAAACTCCAAAATAATTAACTAAATAGTGACAAAAAAACGGCAAAATAGTGACAAAAATAGTGGCGAAAAAGTTTCAAATGTAGGGCTGAAATTTATTAAAATTGCTGTTTTTTAATTTGAAAAATAATTAAAATAAAGCAAACAATTTAATTCACTTATTGCAGTTACAAATGAGGTACATTTCAAAATTTGTGGGGTTAAAAGACATACGATTATCGGCCAAAATTGATTTGTAAACGGAAAAAACCGTTCTAGTCTCAAGATATCAGAAAAGCAAATAGAAATTTTGGAGATTGAATTTTTGAGAATCTTTTTTTCTTTGAAAATTTTAGGGTCGATTCTTAAGGGTATATTTTTATGAAATTTTTTGGTCGATTCTTAGGGGTGTATTTTCCTTTACAAATTTGAAAAATCGCGAAATAGTGGCAAAAATAATGACGAAACGCCAAAATAGTGACAAAAAATTATTTTAGTGGCCAACTTCCAAAATAATTTTTTTTAGTGGCAAAGCTCCAAAATAGTGATTCCTAGTGATGAATAGTGGCGTTAAAACGAAGAATTTCCGAGCTAAAAATGTGTTTTTCGTGCATTTCTCGTCGAAATAAAGCCGCAGAAAAAATAGTTAAAAAACTAAGAATCCGCGCCCTATTCATGGCCTCTTTGTTAAAAGATTATAGACATTTCATGGAAAAAATTATGTAAGAAAACCCTATTCTTAGGGGTCTATTTTTCGCGGCGTTTTACCCGAAACTTGAAACGCGAAATTCGAAACGCAAAAAACCCGAAATTTTCGAAATTTTCGAAACGCGAAACGAAATTTCGCCCATCCCTGACAGGGATCCTCGCGACTGAGGCCTCAAACCCCAAGGAATTTCTCGACTCGAGAGTTCAAATTGAGAAATTCGGCAACCGATTTGATGCCGGGCAGATTTGACCCCGTCATTTCAGCACCGGATTCCTGGGGCCCAAAAATACTTCAATGTGAAACAGATTAACCATTGGTCAGGTCTGGATTGTCATTATAGAAACCGGACAAGGCCGGGCCCGGCACAGGGTTTTGCAGGGCCCGGCGACCCGGCCCTGCGTTTTTTTGGAAAAACAGGGTTGACAGGGTTACAGGGTTGACAGGGTTTTGAGCGGCAGGGCCCGGAACCCGGTCGTTTTTGAAAAAGACAGCCGGGCCCGGCCCTGTGGATTTAAAAAAATCCGGTCTCTAGTCATTACCATGGTTAGGTAACAGGGATGGGCCAACCTTTCGCTTTTTGAAAAGAAAGAAAAGTTTTACTCCAAAAGATTTAGTAAGTAATTTTTTTGTTTGAATTGGAAATGAGAAAATTAAATTATTTTTTGCAAATATGTTAACAAATCACTTCGATTTTCAAAAAATTTCCCGGCGGCACCTGTCGGTACTGCACTCAGTCCCTTTTGAAAATTTTCAAAATAGGACCCCAAAAGTTCTTATTATTGACCAGCGATGTTCATATTTTGAAAAATTTTCAATGGCACTTCTATTATTAACTAATTTTGCAGTTGAATAGTGCTCTTTTTGACACCCGAAATGCAGAGACACACTATACTTCTATTTATTCTTGCACAGGGTTGGGGCATATGAAAATTTCCAAAAGTCTCATTTGCCTAGCAAAAAAAGCTCATTTTGAAAATTTCATTCAAAAAGCAAAAATAACAGTATTAATGGTCATTTTTAGAGACCGGATTTTTCAAATCCACAGGGCCGGGCCGGGTTGGCCTTTTTCAAAAACGACCGGGTTCCGGGCCCTGCCGCTCAAAACCCTGTCAACCCTGTTTTTCCAAAAAAACGCAGGGCCGGGTCGCCGGGCCCTGCACAACCCTGTGCCGGGCCCGGCCTTGTCCGGTCTCTAGTCATTTTCTATTTTTCACTCTCTACTATTTTTCGGGGGCTGGCTCGTTTCGGCCCCAAGCCAAAAAATAAAAAAATCGTACCAAAATTTTTTTAAAAACAAGCAACCGCCTTCTTCAAATTTTTTTGTAAAATTTACTGACTTTAAATTGACCAATTGGGCTATGGCTCGCATAATAATGTTTTTTAACCGCTAACCAACATAGCTGTGAACCCAAAATTTTTTTGAAAAGCTAGCCCTATTTTTTTTGAAAACCTAAATCCCTAGTTTCTTTGAAAACACCCTTGGTTAAAAATTTATCTTTTTTAAAAAAACTAGGGTTAGGTTTTCAAAAGACTAAGGGGTTAGTTAAAAACTTAACCGAAATTTTTTTTAAACCTAACCCCCTAGTTTTTTTTTGAAAACTTGACCCAAAACTTTTTTGAAAATAGAAATTTTAAAAACAAGGGCTAGTTTTTCAAGGCTAGCGTTAGGTTTCAAAAAAAAAATTAGGGTTAGGTTTTCAATACGCTTTTTTTAAAAAACTAGTGGGTTATCTTTTTTAAAAGTTTTTGGTTAAGTTTTCAAATAACCAACCTTTGTACGAGTTGCCATTGACCCAAAACGACCCCGACTCATTTTTAGGCCATTATTTATGGATTTTTCAATTTACATTTTTAAAAGATTTCAGAATTGCCGGGAACATTTTTGAAAGTCTAAGTGTATATTAGTATAGATAAGCACTAAAAATGCCCAAAGTCACATTTGTTGATGGATTGTCGCTAAAAATGTCATTTGAGGATTTTTCAAAAATCTTATTTATTGTCCAGTGAAGTTCTTAGTTCCAAAAACCGATCGAGGTTAAAATTTTCCAGTTCCCGACTCGGAAAATTTCCCGGGTTTTCCGTATCCCGTTTGTTTCCTTCCCGATCATGGAGGATAAAAAATGAAAAGCGACAATAAGTCGTTTACTAATAAATATTTGGGATTTAAGTATGGTCTCGCAATATTTCGTTTTTTTTTAACATTCTAGGTCCACTTACCGTATTTTCTCTAATAGAAGCGCCCTTCTATTTGAAGCGCACCCTCTAATAGAAGCGCACCCCAATACCCAAGTCCAATATAGAAGGGAAATTTGGGAGAAAAAAGTTACAAATATTCTTTCAATTATATATCCATATCAGGGATGCAGCCAATCTCGGATTTAGAAAAGTTAATCGGAATTCCGATGCCCACTATTTCAATCGGAAACCGGAATTCCGGATCAAAATTCAGGTCCAAAAAGCATTGAAAATCGGCAAATCGGAAATCGGCTGCACCCCTGATCCATATGATAATTGGATGAGTCTTTGAGAATTTCCATTAAAAATTACCGGCGACACCTAACGGCATCGCCCGACTCTTTCTTTTTTCTAATAATTTTTTTTATGAAAAAACAAATTTGACTTAGTCTTTTTTTTTAACCAGTGATTTCTTATTTCGAGAGCATTTTGATACGCGGTGAGTCGAAGTGACAAAAGTGCAGATGCGGGCGAAGTGACAAAAGTGCAAAATATGCTGAATTTTCGAGTAAATCATGTCATAACTGTGATCGGACGCAACCAAATTAAATAATCTTGGTATCATACGATAGCTCTTACTTGTTTCTATTAGCTTGTTAAATTTCAGAAAATATTATTAAGTTTTTCCAAAGTTATGGCCAAAAAAGTGAAAAAATTGCTATAACTTCCGAAAAACTTAATAAAATTTTTTGAGATTTAGTAAGCTAATAAAGCTACTCAAATGCTATCGTATGATACCAAGATTATTTAATTTGGTTGCGTCTGACAATGAGCAAAGTTATGTATTTTGCACTTTTGTCACTTCGCCCGCATCTGCACTTTTGTCACTTCGACCTAGCACCTTTTGATACGGCATCTAATACGTGGCCAACTGTAAGATGTTCAAAATAATTAAGGAAATAATTTTAGTTCTATTAAATAAGCGACCAAATTTTAAATCATTTATACCTTTTTCGTTGTAAACGCCGTTATTTTTTGGTGCCTTTTTTCTATTTTTACTGACTAAAGTTTCGTTGGGCGGGGAGCCCGAGTTGACTGACCATTATAATAGCCATGTTGGGCAGGCGGAAGCGGTTCGGACGAGGGGACCCCAAGGCTGGGATCAGCTAAAAGAACAATTAATTACATAAAGGCATTTTTTTATTTTGCCACGCAGCAAAAAAAAAATGGTTTCGTTTTTAGCGGCTGTGATGAAAGGCAATACCGTGGAAATTATTTGCACTTGGTGTTGCTCAATAGCCAAAATTTTAAACAAAAAAAATGCTAACTAACAAATTAGTTAGCATTTTTTTCGGTCATTACTTTTTTTTGTTGTATATAAGAATTCCTTAAAACTTTGCAATGTTTTATAGGGAAAGAAAAGAATTATCAAAAGAGAATCATTATTAAATTTACCATGTATAGGAGAACTTATTCTCCAAAAAAAACTTACGTTGATAATATGGGTTGGGACCTGGATAGATTGCATTCCATAAACCTAAAATATTTTTAGCACATTTTAATTACTTATTGCAAATATTAAAGGCATTGAAGGTTCTGGAAAAATTTTTGACCAATTATCAACTCTTGTGACAAAACAACTATTGTTTTCTTATTTTTGCTACATTTTTTTATAGGTAGCTTGTTCTAATGAATTTTATTGTTACGGATGAGCTTTTTATGCTTCTGATGGAAAAGGAATCCAAAGGTTAAAATTTTTTTTACAGATTCTATAAATGAATAACTAACTGTACCTCCTCTCACTGTATCAACACTAATTAGCATGAAAATAATGAACATTAAGGTGGCAACGGAGAAAAAGATGTTCATTTTCCTGAAAATGGGGACCAAAAAATATATGAGAAAATTTTAAGTTTTCTGAGACAAACTTAAAATTTTTAAAAGCATTCGACATTGTATGTAGCTAAAGGAAAAAATTCAAAAAAACTAAATAAATATTAAAATGATGGCTTGATATTATATTTTAATGGATGCACATTGGCTTTTTAAAGAAAAATTTGGCGAATAATCTGCTTGTCCACTCTTTCGCCAGACAAAATGCCACGATTTTAATGCACTTTATCATTTATATATTTTCATTAGCTCGTAAAAGAAATTTTATATTTGAATAATGCACTTTCATTGTTTAAAAAAATATTGGGGATAATATTTTATAATTTTAAGAATAATATTTATGAATTTGCACTTTATCATGCATATATTTTTCATTGTTTGGAAAAATTTTTTTTTTTTGGGCGGGGGGCAATATTATTATTTTTCAATTTGGAAAAGAATATTATATTTTGGTAATAATATTTTATAATTGCACTTTATCCCGGGTGTGCTGGGCCGTTTCATAAAAATGGCCTCCTTGGGAGTTTCATACATAAATCTCCGGCCATTATTCTTTTCCTCCGCCCATTGGGAAAGCAGACGACCATTAATTAATTGGATCCGATGCGTAGACAAATGATGTTGTTTCGTGCTGGGATATTTGTTAAATTCCGCCACTATGGATTTAAATCCGCCATCTTTACAGATTTTCCAAATATAATTTGTCATAACTTTGCCCAAAATTAACCAAATTAAACAATCTTAGTTTCATATAGTAGCTCTTGGTTGGCTCTATTAATCTTACAATTTTCAAAAAATTTGATAAACTTTTAAGAAAAACATGGTCAAAAAGATTTGTTTTTTTCACTTTGAAGGCCAAAACTTTCTTAAAACTTAATCACATTTTTTGAAATTAGAATGGCTAATAGAGCTAATCAAAAACAATCATATGATACAACCCTTATTTAATTTAGTTGAGTTTGAACAAAGTTATGACGGATTATGTTCACAAAATTTGTAAAAATGGCGGATTTAACAAACGATTTAGCACCATGTTGTTTCAGGAAGAGAAGAGCTGATCGGCTACCGAACATTTGGACAGTGAATGAAACTAAAAGCACAAAGAGTAATAAACATTCAGAGTCGATATTTGGCAAATTCGTAGCCACTTATAATGAGGACAGGTTTTTGTCGAATTGTTTTGGCAACAAAAAATCCTTTACATTTCCGGGGGCTGGAACAGGATTTGGGGCCTGGATATTCGGTTGGGTTCATGAATTTTCCCCTTTTCTGAGGAGAAAGAGGAATGGCTTTTCGTTGAAAAATTTGAATGAGTCTACCAAATATTTGACTTCTTGGGCTTTATTATTCTGAGCTTTTCTTATTAGGGTTTCATTCACTGTCCAAATGTCCAACTGCTGTCCAACCAGATGACCACTGTCCAAATGTCCAGTCACGGGATGAACAGCTAAATTAAAACTTAACAGAAAGCCAATTGCTGTGCCAACTAGGGTAGCACCCCCGACCCCGAAAATTTAGGCCTTTTTTCGGGCCCGACCAAGACGCTCAGCACCCCGACAAACCCTGACCCCGTCCACCCTGATCCCATCCATTCATGCCCAATCCTTCGAGGAGTGGTATTGGTCCGAGTGCATCCGCTCTCAAAGACGCGAATTTTGGACAACTCTCCGTGGCAAATATTTGCGATAATTCCTTTTCTTTTTGGCACTAAACAACAAGAACAAAGTAAATCGACAAAGAATGAGAATACTTTTCGCAAAGAAGAAGCTTCTTCAATGAATGAGTGAATGAATTTGGACGGCGACACTTTGTGAAAGAATGCCAAAACAAAAAGAAAAACAAACAAACGCAATGGGAGGGGACAATCATTGTGTTGAGAAGAGCCATAAAAATGCCGCTGGTCGGTCAATGAGTGCGGCCAATTGGCAATTTGCAATTTGGGATGAATGAGATGGACAACAATTTTAGGCTTTTTGTATTAAATGCCATGGAACGAATCAAATGGATTAATTTACGATTTCAAAATTTTAGAGAAAAATACGGAAATTATCTATTTGACAAGAAATGATAACAATTTTAAAAGCCAACGAATTCCGATTACAAAATTTTTTTTTGGATGAATCCCATTCTTTAGGGCATGGCCAATCTTTCTTTAGCATTTAATTAGCTAATTATGTTTTGCTCATTCCACCTTCTGTTCCTAATTCTCATTTTGTTAAAATTTTTTCGTCTTTTCTTCCGTCGACCTCTCCCCCCCCACCCCAAAATGATTTCCATCCTTTGCCAACTTCCCACCCCACGGCAATGTTTTGCCATTCCTTTTTGCTATTCGAATGAAAATGGCCTTGGATCGGCAGAAAGGGGAGGGGAGCGTAATTTGAATAAACAGGGCGGAGAAAAAAGAGGAACGGAGAGAGAAGAGGAACGACTGAGGATAATTAATTACTCAGTTAGATTAAGCCGAAAGGAATAAAAGCCCAGATATTTGGTAATGAGTTTGAAATTAATGAAATAATATTATAATTCATATTTATGTTATGGCAAAAAAGGCAATTATTGCACAAATATTAAAAAAAATATACCGTACTTATTCGAATAGATCCCCCGGGGGCTCTATTGTTCAACCCCTCTCAAAAGGGGGACTATAATCGAGAGGGGGGCTCTACTCGAGAGGGGGGCTTTATAGTTCAACCTCTTTTTTGAGGAAAATCTAATAAAAAGTGACCTTTTTTGTTATAAATTTCTCTCATACAGACAAATTTATATCCATTTTTAAAGGATAAATTGTTGATTAAAAATCTCAGATAATACCGGTCTATGTAAATTCGGCGCTCACGATTCGGCGCCAGCCAATTTCGGATGCGATAACTTTTTTCTTAGGCAACCAAATTCATTAAATTTAGTGGCTTTCGAAAGCTTCTAAGAGTTAGTCGACTGCTTAGAAATAGCTTATTCACACCTTCTAAACACTTAAAAGTTTCGAATGATACGAATTTGTAAAATTTGGTTTACAAAGAAAAAAGTTACAAAATACAAAGTCCTTAAACGAGTCTGGCGCCGAGTCATAAGAGCCAAATTGACGATATCCGTATAGTAATTCTAGGGCGACTTAGCCTCCTTGGTGGGTTCCGGTCTTTTGAATTTTTTGCGCTCAACGGGACAGATCAGTCCCAATGCCTAACTCGCTAAGATTGACCGAAGCCAAAAATGATTTCTAAGCGTTTTTGTGGAGTTTTTCAAGTGCTATCGAATGATCTACAATAAGTCGGAAAATATACACATTTTTTCAAGCTAAGCCCCCTTAGAAAAGTTCATGGACACTATTTTGGGGCAGAAAAAACTTTTGAGGGCTTATTAGAGTACTGAGCACAAATTTAGAAGCTCATAAAAGGAGGAAACTGCGAGGAATTTACCTATATATACTTTATTTGAGCTAAAAATTCCAGAAAATAAAAAGTAAGTTCCGCCATTTTTACTGAATTTTTGAATATATATAGTCATAACTTTACTCAGAAGCAACCAAATTAAAGGTTGTGCCACATTTGCGCCTGCAACATTTGCGCCTACCACATTTGCGCCCCAATGAAAAGGAAAAAAAAACCACGAGGAGGTAGCAGACATTGAGTCCACACAAACCACATCTCAAATTCTAATGAAAAAGCTATTTATATAAAATAATTTAAATACTAAAAAATATTTATTATAATACATTCAAGTTGGACAAACCATGATTAAACAATTTGATCAGCTTGATCCTGATCAGCGTGATGATGAAAATCAATTCCTTTTGTGGTAAGCGAAAGGACAGTGCGTGTAAATGTGTAATCCATCTTTAATCATCACGCTGATCAGGACCAAGCTGATCAAATTGTTCAATCATGGTTTGTCCAACTTGAATGTATTATAATAAATATTTTTTAGTATTTAAATTATTTTATATAAATAGCTTTTTCATTAGAATTTGAGATGTGGTTTGTGTGGACTCAATGTCTGCTACCTCCTGGTGGTTGAGTCTGGAAACAGAGTTAATTTCCTATCTTTTAAGTGAGGCATTTTGACTCTGGCCAAAGCAGACAAATTTATTTTTATTTTTCATTGGGACGCAAATGTGGAGGCGCAAATGTAGCAGGCGCAAGCGTGGAGGCGCAAATGTGGAGGCGCAAATGTGGCACAACCATTTAAAACCCTAATTATTATTGGGTAAATTGTAGTTTTGCGAAAAAAAATTGAAAATCGAAAAAAAAAATTTTCGGGAGGGGGGCTATAATCGAGAGGGGGGCTCTACTCGAGAGGGGGGCTTTATAGTTCAACCCCAATCAAAAGGGGGGCTATAATCGAGAGGGGGGCTCTACTCGAGAGGGGGGCTTTATAGTTCAACCCCAATCAAAAGGGGGGCTATAATCGAGAGGGGGGCTCTACTCGAGAGGGGGGATCTATTCGAATAAGTACGGTATTCACAAAAATAAACAAATATAAGGGAAATGAGTGAAAATGAAATGGCAATTGAGTTCATTTTTAAATACATCAAACAAAGGTTAATTTTTGTGTGGAGACGAAACCCTAATAACAAATAATATAATAATGGGCAAACAATAAACAGAAGTAACAAAAATATAAAATAAATTTAATAAACTAAACGTACTGGAATTCACCAAAATCGGAACAATGAGGCGCAAATCCAGTCCAACATTCCCTCGAGGAACTCCCCCTTTCACCATTTCCAATTGCGCTGCCCATCCGTCCGCCGGGGCATGTCGATTCGGCGCCACACGATTCGGCGCCAGAATTTTTAGCGCTTTGTAACTTTTTTCTTAGGCAGCCAAATTTTTTCTTCTTAGTGTCTTTCGAATGCTGTATATGATCTCTATTAGCCCTCCAAAAATTGAAAAAATTTACCACCCTATAAAAAAGTTATTATTAAAAACTTACAAAAATTCCGATTTTTCCCAACTTTTTACGACTTTTTGCGTTCTTCAAGTTGTAACTTTTTTAAGAATTGGTCAATCGCTTAAGAATAGCTTACTCATATCTTAAAAACACTTAAAGCTTTCGATTGGTACTAATTTTGTAAAATATGGTTCACGAAGAAAAAAGTTACAAATCTTTCAAAAGTCTGGCGCCGAATCGTGTGGCGCCGAATCGACATAGACCCCCGTCCGCAATTCCAAAAGGTGTTGGGCCAACTGGGCGCACAAATTGGCCAAGTCGGCATCAGCAGCAAAGCCATGCTGAAAGCATTGTATGTACAATGTGAAATATGGTATAATAAATGACTTCTTCTGCTGAAAGGTGGCAAATGCCGGGAAAGAATGCGGCGTCGTCAGTTTGAGTACCGATGGAACGCTGAAAAAGAATGAATTATATTAATGTGCAAAATAATGAGCAGAGCGGGTGGAGGAGGGGGGGGGGCAAAAGCAGATAGCTAATATACTGTGGTAATCACACGAAAATTATCTGTTAATTACCATCATCAGCAGACGAAGCAAAAGCAAAAAACTATAAATATATATTCTTATTTTGCATAAACTGCGCCACTGCTATTTTGGCAAAGTATCAATCGAGAATAAAAGGTTGCAAAGTCAAATAAAAAAGAACCGTAAGAATCAAATAAATGTATTTCAGGATTAAATTTAATAATTATCTTAAAATGGACTAATTTTTTGAATGAATTTGAACGATCAAAATCTCATATTCTTACTAAAAAATTTATATTTTTTTATTTTTTTGAAATTAGCCTAAATTCTTTTTTAACCTTCTTTAAATTTACGAGTTGAGCCCCATCATTTTTACAAGGGTAATTCTCATACTTTTTATTTTCTATGTCGTTTTTTCAAAATTAAATATAATTTGAAAATATTTACAATTCCAAAGGCTGATTGTTTCAAATTTAATTTTTGATGAATTTTTTTACACTTTTTTTGAAGTTTATTTAAGCCAATGGTTACCTTGGAATTATTATTTTTTCTGTTTTCTTACCGTATTTTCGGTGGGTTCGCTTTGCCTTAGGCAATGGTACAATCTGTTGTTGTCAATGCCTTCGGGGAAAGAATGAGGGCAAAAAGGGCGGAGGATCGGCACTGACATTGGGGGGAAATGGCCATGTCCAAATCGAAAAGGTCGGGCAGAGACAATTGGGAGAAGGGGGCAGACGAAAAAGGAGCAGCAGAACGAGGCCAATAAGTGAACATCTGCGGAGGGGAAAAGGGACAAGTGAATGGCAAAAAAAGAAAGATAAAATGCCAAAAAGATGCAAAAATAATAAATTAAAAAAAAAATAACACTTACCATTTTGGCCCAAAAAATGGAAACAAACGCAAAAATAGGAGGAAAATTGGAAGACGATTGAAAAAGTGATTAATCATATACTAAATGCAACAATTGCGCAAAAACAAATATTCGTGGAGTTTATATTCAATTAGAAATAAAAATGGGAAATTGCCATGGTATTGGGGTAGGGCGGAGGCAAATGTTAGACCCGGCAATACCCGGACCTGCTTAGGTTACCCGAACCCATGCAACCCTAGTTTCTTGAAACAGCTGACAAAACCCATTATATTCATTGGGTTAAAATTGCGGAAATCTCAAAATTCTGTTCCAATACACTGGGTTAAAAAATAAATTAATCTTCTGTGATCCAAAGAAAATAGTATTCTTTTTTTTGGAGCTTGGCGCAGAGATAAGCTGGCGCCGAGTTGGCGCCGAATTCAGTTGGCGCCAAGTTCGTAGCGCCGAGTCGACCCCACCCGAAAACAAAAGGGGCAAAGGTTCCCCCCCCCCCCCCCCCCATTTTAGCATTATTACCATATTTCATTTTTTATTTTCCATTATTTTACATTTTTGCATGGCTTCTCACTCAAATTCGGCAAAAACAAAGGAACGGACGACCGTAATAATAAACGTCCTGAATGACCTGTTGTGGAGAAACCCGGATTAACTAATCCGCTGAATCCCTTTGGCGGCTGAGTTTGATGGACCATTGCTCTTGGGCGGGGATGGCACTTCCGCCCGGGGGAGGGATTAGCAAATTGCCGGGAAAACGGCGCTTGTAAAGGGAATATTTATTTAATCGTTATTAATCACTAATTATTTTAAATAAATATTTCCATGTCATCAAAAAACAATTAATTGCCGTCATTCCAATTCAATTCTCAGCAATTTACTTTACATATTCTAAATTTGAACTAAACGCACTGAGCCACCAAAATAACAGCTGTGAAGAATGCTTTTCCAAAATTTGGGCCTCGGACATTTTCGGCCTAAGGAAAACCGGAATTTGCGATCTACTTGGGGACGAAAGAAAGGGCATTGTAAATTTGAGGAATTTAAGGCTTAGAGGATGAAAAATAGAACAAAAAATATGTCAATTTTAAAACGAGTTAACATCAATGATTTGTGAAAATTAATGAGATTTCCAAATGTTTTTTGGCGTTTTTTTAACATCTTTTCATTTAACCCATTTTCGTGTTCTTTTTTGGGGGAAAACAATTTATGCGTTTTCATTAGCATAATAAAAATAACAACAATACTTATGCCATCTTCCACTTTTGTGGTAAATTTGTTCATTTATTTGGCATAAAGCGAAAATACCGAATAACGCCCATTCAAATGACTCAGTTAATTTGACAGAAAAGAAGACAATGAAAGGTCAATGCTGTAAATATTACGCATAAAATAATATCAGATTTACCCATTAGAAGGATTGAATTGGCCAATTAGGTGACGCGTGGAAAGAATTGGGCCACAGTTGGTTAGCATTCAGTCAACATCCTCGTCGGATATTATATCGCCCCAGTGAAGTGCTGCCGATGGCATTGCCAATTTGTCTTTTGTTTGCCAACCTTCAAATGTGCCGTTGGTGCCCTGCCGTAGTGTTGGATTGGCTGATAAGGGTAATCACTGATTGTGTTTGCTTTTCCTCCTCCCCTCCTACCCGCGCCCCTTCTCGAAAGTGGTCATTATCACTTTAGTTCTCCCATATCCACGACAGTTTATTTTGTCATTACCATTGCGCCAAAAACCCCATTGTAAGCTTAAGGCATTCATCTTTTCTTTACACCAATTTTTTGTGAAATTTTTTTAGCCCTTTTTAATGATTGTTCTGATCATTGGGCAGAAAATGGGCAAAATTGGTGACACTTTCAATGCAGAATCATATAAAGTGCAATTAAATGCCTTTTGGACAATTCTCATAAAATGTGCCGATGCTGTTTCATTGTACAAAGGGAAAGACGAAATTGGAGGAGTAAAAGGCAGCGGAGGGGGGGGGGGGGGTCATTTAGGAGTGGGGAGGGAGAGAATTGCGCGAAAATTGGCCAATTGAATTCCGCGGCGGCAATGCCTTTGATCACAGAAATTATTCCCTTGGGCCAACCAAATCTCATTCCCACGGCCTCACAAGAAGAAACATAAAAAGAGAGGAAAATATCAAATTGCAAAAATAAATGGGAACAGGACGAAATTTCGCCGCCGAAATTTCGCCGAGACAAAATTACGCCGGGAAAAATTTTTCCAACAAAAGCTTGGGGTTTTTATTGAAAAAAACTTGATGACTTAGAAATTTTCAAAATTTTTCGTGAGGGGTGATATTTAAGGTCGTGTAAATTTTTTATGGTTTGGTAAACTGTAATAGAGAGAAATGCCAAAAAAGTTTTTTATGAAAATTCTCGAAGAATTGTAAAATTTTTGAATTTGAAAAAATTCATGAAAAATTATATTTCTTCAGAAATTTTTTGAAGTTTTTATAAATTTCTTTAGGTTTTTAGAACTTTTATGAAAAAAAATCATGGTTCGAATATTCAATATTATACAGGGGGGAGGGGAGAGTAGAGCAAAAGTTTTGCAACTTACGGTTTTGCTTCCGAACCGAAATACCGTTTTTGAACTAATTTTCAATCTCAAAAATAAAATTTAGTTCCGTTTTAGCGCTCTAAATAAGGCACTGCCAGGTACGGTACTGCTTGGTATTTTGTTTTTGTTTATATGAATGAAATGACAGTTTTGTGAATTTTGAAAATTTGATCCCTTTCAGTGCCGATAAATGTTGCCAGTGAATTCTCTGAAAATTAATTTGTAAAGGAATTCAGCAATAAATTTGATGCTTTTCTTCAGCATTTGTGCACATCAATATTATGAGAATCCCGGAAGCTGTCTTTGTCGCCGATGGCCAATCTCAGAATGAAAATCCGCACTTTTTGCATGGTTTTGCTTATCGGAACCATCGTTTATCACTCTTTTCTCCCCCTTCATCCTTCACTTGGTGCCAATTAAAATATTTGGTTCTTTTAAAAAACCAAAATAAAAAAATGAGCGCATTTATTTCATTGGAACGTTAAAGAAAGAAACTAATTTTGTAAGTAGCAAAAAGACATAAGTTGCGGCATCATTCAAAAAAAAACCGCCGCAAGCATTAAATATACTATTAAAACAAGCTTTTAAGGTTTTCAGTTAATTAAATGGCCAATCGGAAGAGAATCAAAAAGGAAAACGTGAAGAAATGGAGAAAAATGGAGCAATTAATGGAATATGAGGAAGAAGAAGAGGAAAATTGTGGGAAAAAGCGAAAAAAGAGAGAAGGTGTGAGAATTTCGTTGATGCCCAAAGGTTTGAAGGCATATCATAAAGACTATGCCTAGAAATAATTATCTATTATTTCCTTAATATTTCCGCACCTTTCCCCCAGGGCTTTATTTTTCATTGCCATTTATTCCCCTCCCTCTGCCCAATAGCCCACTCGACTCCCTTCAATATTTTTGTCTTTCATTAGTGTGTATTATGATTATTATGGCTGGACAATTCGTAATTGCGCCAGCTCCCTCCCAGCAGGACGCAGTGCCAATCGCCCATTTGGTGAGCCAATTAGTGACCGTCCCAAATTTCGGATGGTCTGCCACAAATGGACAATTTCTCCTCCTCCCGCCCCCTTCGCTCGGTTTCCTAATTGCTTGACTAGTTTTAAAAGCTACCAAATATAATCTCGCTTCATAATAAGACAATTGACAGCATGTACCATGAGGAAAACAAAAAATGGTGTTCAAAAATTGATACCCAATCTATGAAATTTTTTTTATAATTTAAAATTCAAGCCCTAAATTTATAAGTTGAGAATTCAAGGCCTAAAATTAAATGACTTTTATTTTTAAAGTATTTTTTGAGTTTAATCGGTTTCTTATGTCATTGGTTTTCCTCAATTTTTGCCAAATGAAAACTATTGGTTGCAAAGTTTCGTATGGTTCCGATCATTTTGTAAAAAAATAAAAACTAACCGTAAAAATGATTTTTGAGAAAGCTTTAAGGTTTTATTTCCATTAAAGGAAAATAATTTCCTGATAGCGCTATAATAAATTTTTTATATTTAAAGTGCAAATCCATACATTACCTCAAAAAATAATTATTTTTTCTAAACAATGAAAGATTATTATTTATAAAATTATTTTTCCAGACAATGAAAATAATTTAAGTGCAATTATAAAATATTACCCCAAAATATGATTTTTTTTTCCCAATAAGTGAAAAATAATAAAAAGTAATAAAATATTAGCCCCAAAATATAAATTTTGCCATATTTTTAAAAGCCAATATGCATCCATTAAACCATAATATTCAAAGCCGTTTCTTTTTTGGATTTTTTCTTTGGCTACAGTGCTTAAATGGTTTTAAAATTTAAAATTTTTGCTTTATCACCTACTAATGATATTCATTTCTTTAAAATTTAAAATTTGTCTCATAAACTCAAAACTTTATATTATTGGGAAATATTTAATATATTTAACACAAATTTCGCGGTCTTTCCCGGCTCCACACACGAATCAAATTTTAGCGTTTTTTTTGTCCCATTTTTTAGGATAAATGAACATCTTTTTCTCCATTGCCACTTTAATATGCATTATATTCATGTCAATTTGTGTTGATACAGTGAGAGGAGGTACAGTATCTATTTTTAAGATTCGAAAAACCTTTTAAAGTTTGGTATCCCTTTTTAATCCTTATGAATAGAATTAACAGAAGTCATAAAATGTCATTATTTGCAAAAAACTAAATTTAGGGGTTTTCAAAAGTTGGGAATTCCATTCTGACACTTTTTCTACTTATTTCAAACTATTTAAATCTTAATTTTTTTATTAATTTATTAAATAAAATATTATTTTTAAATAAAAACTCAATTAGTTTATCGCTTCCGGTTTGAATAATGGATAGTGTAACTAATGCCCGAGTGTCGAGCAATTTTTAAACACACATTTAACATTTGTTTATTTATTTTTCTAAACAAAACGCCAATTTGTCTTTTTCTGGGCCATTTGACATTCGAAATTATTTTTTGTTCGTTACGACCGACACTCGGACCAATTAGCCAAATTAATTACATTTTAAAAAGATGGTGTTGCTAATGCTCAACTGTGGTCAAAATATTGCCAGTTCAATTGCAAAGGTTTTGATGGGCTACAAAATAAGTGCGAAGAATACAATCAAAAAATTAAAGTGTACGAATTTGTTAAAACGTGCAAATGTTTGTGGGACGGGAGCCTTTGCTATGCCGCTCCCCCAGGTTTATTTTCTTAAAAAATCGAATAAAAATATTCAAAATTAATTGATTTTGGCCTACCAAACACTGTGATCATCGTAGCTTTATGAATTTGGGGGGCAAAAATCTTTTTGAAAAGTTTTCTTTTTTTATATTTAACACTTTCATTTTTTTATTTTCGCATTTTTCACTTTTTTGAGTTAAGTTCGCTCTCTTTCGACACCAATTCGTGGTTCTGTTCGCCCTCCTCAGCTCCAACGAAGCTTTTCTGCTGGTCAGTCAGTGTTTTTATGTGCTATAAATTAGGAAGAACCAAGACAGAATTAATTAATTATTTAATTACTCAATGTTTATTTTATTTTAAATAATTTTGTTTAAAAAAAATTTGTTAATTATTTTTAAAGACCATCCCCGCCGGCACTTTTATGAGTGAATAAATATTATATCTATTTGTTTTTAGATATTGACGGTTTCAACTCAGCTACAAAAGAATTTAAAGCTTGTAAGTGTAATCTTAACTGTTTTACCTAAGTTAGTTGGCGGGGCCGCACAAGGAATTGCCTATTCCCCACCGAAACTTAAAAAAGTCAAGGGCAAATTTTGAAATTTGTAATTTTCTTAAAATATTCAAAATTGACCACTGACGGCGCTATTGACACCATCGAACATATATTATTTTCTTTTTATTTGAATGTACTGACCAGGGATGGGCCAAACTTTCACATGCGAAATTTCGCATCTTTCGCCTTTTTTGGGCCTTTCGCTTTTTATTTTTTTGATTTGGCCCAATACTGACGCATTTCATATTCCGTCATTTTTTTTCGATTTTCGGGAAATTAAGTCACAATTTCGTAGTGTCGCGTTAAATTGAATATAAAAATATTAATCATTTATATTTTTAGATCTGCGACAAATAGGTTTGTACACAAAATAATAATATTAATAAAATTGCGATCAATCCTTCTGTAGTAGACAGACTAATGAGACTATTTTATCAAACAAAAATTAATTAGGCGTAGCAGATCATTAATGCCAATTAACAAAAAAAAAAGGAAATTATATTTCTAAATTAAATGAGGGACATTATATATATATTCCAAGTTTTGTTCCTAAGTCTCATTCAATTATAATATTTTTTACACAATAATTATTAAAAGTTATGCGGGATTCCCGACTTGGGAAAGGGAGTTTTTACGCAGATGTTACGGTTTATATCCATACATTTAATTCGGTTGCCTAATTATCATTAATCGATTGGCCTAATTGAGTCCGTCCTGGTGCAAAAATATATGGTGAGGAAAAGAAAAGCGGAAAACATTTGTCAGCAGAAATTGTATCAGTACAACCCAATACTTCTCCTTCTTCTTCTGCGACAATGACAGTGAAATATGAAAATGGACAGCAGAAAACTTTGACAATTCTAAAAGTTAATCCAACAGATCAAACCGTAACTGTCCAAGAGGACGACGGACAAGGACAACAAGTGATTGGGAAGATCCGCCGAGGTGATCAGCAGTGATCACTACCCAATTGACATTGTGTTATTGATTAGGGGTGATCAGCAGTGATCATTATCCAACTGATTGTTATTGTTGTTGATAAATGTTGTGATTGGATTTCGCAGTTACTTTCAGTGGGGAGATTTGACCTGCTGAGAGCAGGACATTCTTATACATATGATTATTTTGTAATCCCCATAAATTCATGCCGAGTAAATTCCCTTGATCACTTTGATATCTTTTTTAATAAAAGGGTTTTTAATTTTATTTCACACAGTTCTTTTTGCTTTTTGGTCAATTCAAATTTCCGATTCTTGTCTTGCCCTGGGTCAAAAGGTTTTGAATCTCATAAAAAAAATTTTTCATTTAAATTTTGCTGTCGAAATCAACCAATGTCGAGTTAGCAACATCAAAGCCCCCCCCCCCACCTAATTACTTGGTTAATAACTTAATAAGTTAATTATGTCCACATTTCCCGAAGGCAAACCAAAGGGGGTACTGCTCGAAGAAGTCGTTGTGTTCGTTGTCTACCAAAGTGTCCCAACCGTTCAAATTTGTGTAGATGTAAAGCTTTGCGGGCACCTTTTCTTTGAGTTGTTTGACCACATCAACTAATTTGTTGGTGAAATCGCTTTTGACTGTTCCTTCGTTACATTCTGAGAAATTTTATTAAAAAGTAAAAAATTGTAAATTCCAAAAATTAAATTAAATTAGTGCTTCAAATTTGGCAACTCTGATGTTCATCATCAGCGGATTAGAATCAATCTTGAGTAGTTTATGCTCACCTTTTTCAACATCAACCGCGATAAAATCTTTGTCAGCGTCAAAGCCGGCTACGGTGATTGTTTTAATGAAGTGATTCACTTGCGAGTCGGCACTTGCGCTCGTTGGCCCACCTCTGAAAATAAAAATAAGAATTTTTAAACTTTCTTAAAATAATCAAATACCTAAAATAATGATAGGCTCCACGTGTTGAAATTCCGGCCTCTTTCATCTCTTTGAAATTTTTTTCGAATTGATTGTCAGTCAAATGGTCTCCTTCGGTTGCCTTTGCAATCGCAATAAGTTTCTTGCTCTTGTCCCATTTGTCCGAGTTTTCTTCCACCACTTTTTTCCAATTGATTTTGCCTTGCCAATGCGAAATGTCGATGAATTTTGTATTGCATTCTGTGCAAATAAATATTTTAATGCATAAAAATATATATGCACTAGACAGCAGTTTAAAAACATATTTTAGGTGATTTCCGGGTTTGCTGATCACGAATCAGACAACCATTTTGCAATTGCGAGTTTTGGGTTCGAAGAAAAAAAAAATCAAAAAATACTTAAATTCTATTTTTAAATTTTTTAATGACTTTCATGCATGAAACCCAGCCAAAAGCGTCATAAAAGACTATTTATACATTTTTTGGACTTAAAATCGAAGTGAGAAGACTGATTTTTCAACCTTTGGTTCAAGTTCGGGTCCGAGGTTCGGAATTGGTTGAAATGTTTGTCAGATTCGTGATCATCAACCCTAACATTACCTTAAAACGTTTTTTAAGACAATAAAGTTTTCAATTTCCATAAGGAGGGGGGGGGGGGGGGGGGGGGGGGAGAGAAGGGGCAAACTACAGTATCTATTACCTCTTCAATTGCAAAAGAACCAAATGAGACCGAATGAGAACACATTTGAACAGAAACCCGGTGCTATGTTGATACTCACTCACTCACCTTCTTTTGGTGTGCACACATCTTCCGTTGCGTTCACCGCCTCCTTAAATTGATCCGTACATCCGGGGACACCGGCCATGGATCACAACCCATTTGGCCAGGGGAACACCAATACCACCCATTTTTAAGGCAATAGGATTTGCCCTCAGCAGAAGGATCATTGGTGCAATAATAGCCCGAAAGGCACGAACGCCCATTGGCACAGCTGACCAACGCACTCACTCACCAAGTTGTAATGTTGGACAACAACAACAATAAGTCCAAGAAGCAGCAAAGAGCGGCTGATCATTTTTGATGACAGACTTAGGGGGACAAAGAAAGTAATTTTTGTTTTCTTAAAAGAAATAGGACAAACAGAAGAAAAAGATGTTGGGCTAAGCTGCGTTTAAAGAAAACCTTTTCTCATAAATTATCAAAAATTTATATAATTCAAACAAAAAAAGATCGTAGTTATCTGTATAAAATGATCAGATCAGATTTCAGTTTTTCAATGTTTTTAGCCTTTTCATACATCGTTTTAGTATAATAAATAGCCTTTTGCCGTAAATAAACGCCGGTTATCCTTAACCCCGGGGTACTCAGTTTGACGGGTTTCCTCTTATGAAAAAAACAATAATAAATTGCAAACAAAACTTTTAGAGTTGAATTTTTCTGGTCTATTGACATTTGAGAATACAAAATATTATACATTTTAATAAAGGAGATTCGAAATTTTTTGTTTCTGCTAAAAAATATGTCAAATGAGCCATCACTGAAGAGAGTGAATGCTTATTTATATAGTCCAATGACCAAAGAAATGCTTTGCTTTCGGCTGCAAAATTCCGCCGAGAAAGCGACTGATCAGCAAAGAGTGAAAGGCATTTGAAAGAAGCGAAGTCAATTAAAAAAAAAAGCGTAGTCAATTCGAAGTCATTTCATCCAAAGCAATTAAGGTGTTTATGTGACAAATCAGCAACAACAGGTGCTAGGCCGTTTCGTAAATTCCGCCACTATGGGCGTTTCGTAAATTCCGCCATTTTGCAGATTTTTTGTCTAAAACTCTTTATAACTTTGATCAAACGCAACCAAATTGCATAATCTTGGTATCATCCGATAGCTATTGGTTAGCTTTATCAGCCTACCAAATTTCAAAAAATTTGATTGAGATTTAAGAAAGTTGTAGCTATAAAAAGTACAAAAAACTCTACATATTTTTTTCAAAACTTAATCAAATTTTTTGAAATTTGCTAGGTTGATAAAGCTAACCAAGAGCTATCGGATAATACCAAGATTATGCAATTTAGTTGCGTTTGAGCAAAGTTATAAAGAGTTTTAGACAAAAAATCTGCAAAATGGCGGAATTTACGAAACGACCCAGCACGGCAACAACAGTTCTTAACCATTTGTTTACTAAAACTAAACAAAAATGCAAAAATACAGAAATCTTTTAGATTTATTTAATCATTTAAAAATAACAAACAGATTCATTCATAACTCGTAAAGAATTTACTGGTGAAAAATATAAAACATTAACTTTTTTTTATTGGTTTATGTGCTGCTACATATGTAGTTATTTAAAGACCATCATAATGGGAGATGCTTAAAAAAAGCATTATAAAAAATTAATATTTGTTTACAAATCATTAAAACTAAGATTAATTTTAATTTTATCTCGAAGTCCATTGCATCTCAAATACTGAAATAAATATATAATTGCATTAAATTATTCGTTTTCATTTCTTTAATATTATTAATGCCCTATTACCATCTCCGGACCAGCCAAGTTTAGAAACTCAATAATTTTTTCCAACTTGATCAAATTCTACAATTCTAATAATATTCGAACGCTCTTCAAGAGCAGCTCTATTAGTTATTCAAAAATCGAAAAGATTAACCAACCAACAGCAAAAAAAAGCAATAAATAACAATTGTTCAAGAACCAGAGAAATTCATATAAAGCTTCCGAATGTGATCAAAATTCAGAATTTAATCAAATTAGAAAAAAGTTATGACTCATTTTGAAGTAACCTCAATTCTCAAAAATGTCTTTTCGGATGGATTTTGTAAAGAAAATGTTTTGAATGAATGACCAAAACCTAGGCGGGTGAAGAATAGAAGAGAAGAGGAACATTTTGTCTGTGTTAAACAAATAAATACAGGATAAAAGTAATAAATGCCAAAGCTTACTAAATTTTAAAATAATATTAAAAAAGACTTTCCATTATATTTTTTCAAATTATTATTTTTAAGAGCAAACTTTACGATTGGCCTACTAAAAGAAAAACCGACCATTTCAATTAGTTTATCGCTTCCGGTTTGAATAATGGATAGTGTAACTAATGCCCGAGTGTCGAGCAATTTTTAAACACACATTTAACATTTGTTTATTTATTTTTCTAAACAAAACGCCAATTTGTCTTTTTCTGGGCCATTTGACATTCGAAATTATTTTTTGTTCGTTACGACCGACACTCGGACCAATTAGCCAAATTAATTACATTTTAAAAAGATGGTGTTGCTAATGCTCAACTGTGGTCAAAATATTGCCAGTTCAATTGCAAAGGTTTTGATGGGCTACAAAATAAGTGCGAAGAATACAATCAAAAAATTAAAGTGTACGAATTTGTTAAAACGTGCAAATGTTTGTGGGACGGGAGCCTTTGCTATGCCGCTCCCCCAGGTTTATTTTCTTAAAAAATCGAATAAAAATATTCAAAATTAATTGATTTTGGCCTACCAAACACTGTGATCATCGTAGCTTTATGAATTTGGGGGGCAAAAATCTTTTTGAAAAGTTTTCTTTTTTTATATTTAACACTTTCATTTTTTTATTTTCGCATTTTTCACTTTTTTGAGTTAAGTTCGCTCTCTTTCGACACCAATTCGTGGTTCTGTTCGCCCTCCTCAGCTCCAACGAAGCTTTTCTGCTGGTCAGTCAGTGTTTTTATGTGCTATAAATTAGGAAGAACCAAGACAGAATTAATTAATTATTTAATTACTCAATGTTTATTTTATTTTAAATAATTTTGTTTAAAAAAAATTTGTTAATTATTTTTAAAGACCATCCCCGCCGGCACTTTTATGAGTGAATAAATATTATATCTATTTGTTTTTAGATATTGACGGTTTCAACTCAGCTACAAAAGAATTTAAAGCTTGTAAGTGTAATCTTAACTGTTTTACCTAAGTTAGTTGGCGGGGCCGCACAAGGAATTGCCTATTCCCCACCGAAACTTAAAAAAGTCAAGGGCAAATTTTGAAATTTGTAATTTTCTTAAAATATTCAAAATTGACCACTGACGGCGCTATTGACACCATCGAACATATATTATTTTCTTTTTATTTGAATGTACTGACCAGGGATGGGCCAAACTTTCACATGCGAAATTTCGCATCTTTCGCCTTTTTTGGGCCTTTCGCTTTTTATTTTTTTGATTTGGCCCAATACTGACGCATTTCATATTCCGTCATTTTTTTTCGATTTTCGGGAAATTAAGTCACAATTTCGTAGTGTCGCGTTAAATTGAATATAAAAATATTAATCATTTATATTTTTAGATCTGCGACAAATAGGTTTGTACACAAAATAATAATATTAATAAAATTGCGATCAATCCTTCTGTAGTAGACAGACTAATGAGACTATTTTATCAAACAAAAATTAATTAGGCGTAGCAGATCATTAATGCCAATTAACAAAAAAAAAAGGAAATTATATTTCTAAATTAAATGAGGGGCATTATATATATATTCCAAGTTTTGTTCCTAAGTCTCATTCAATTATAATATTTTTTACACAATAATTATTAAAAGTTATGCGGGATTCCCGACTTGGGAAAGGGAGTTTTTACGCAGATGTTACGGTTTATATCCATACATTTAATTCGGTTGCCTAATTATCATTAATCGATTGGCCTAATTGAGTCCGTCCTGGTGCAAAAATATATGGTGAGGAAAAGAAAAGCGGAAAACATTTGTCAGCAGAAATTGTATCAGTACAACCCAATACTTCTCCTTCTTCTTCTGCGACAATGACAGTGAAATATGAAAATGGACAGCAGAAAACTTTGACAATTCTAAAAGTTAATCCAACAGATCAAACCGTAACTGTCCAAGAGGACGACGGACAAGGACAACAAGTGATTGGGAAGATCCGCCGAGGTGATCAGCAGTGATCACTACCCAATTGACATTGTGTTATTGATTAGGGGTGATCAGCAGTGATCATTATCCAACTGATTGTTATTGTTGTTGATAAATGTTGTGATTGGATTTCGCAGTTACTTTCAGTGGGGAGATTTGACCTGCTGAGAGCAGGACATTCTTATACATATGATTATTTTGTAATCCCCATAAATTCATGCCGAGTAAATTCCCTTGATCACTTTGATATCTTTTTTAATAAAAGGGTTTTTAATTTTATTTCACACAGTTCTTTTTGCTTTTTGGTCAATTCAAATTTCCGATTCTTGTCTTGCCCTGGGTCAAAAGGTTTTGAATCTCATAAAAAAAATTTTTCATTTAAATTTTGCTGTCGAAATCAACCAATGTCGAGTTAGCAACATCAAAGCCCCCCCCCCCACCTAATTACTTGGTTAATAACTTAATAAGTTAATTATGTCCACATTTCCCGAAGGCAAACCAAAGGGGGTACTGCTCGAAGAAGTCGTTGTGTTCGTTGTCTACCAAAGTGTCCCAACCGTTCAAATTTGTGTAGATGTAAAGCTTTGCGGGCACCTTTTCTTTGAGTTGTTTGACCACATCAACTAATTTGTTGGTGAAATCGCTTTTGACTGTTCCTTCGTTACATTCTGAGAAATTTTATTAAAAAGTAAAAAATTGTAAATTCCAAAAATTAAATTAAATTAGTGCTTCAAATTTGGCAACTCTGATGTTCATCATCAGCGGATTAGAATCAATCTTGAGTAGTTTATGCTCACCTTTTTCAACATCAACCGCGATAAAATCTTTGTCAGCGTCAAAGCCGGCTACGGTGATTGTTTTAATGAAGTGATTCACTTGCGAGTCGGCACTTGCGCTCGTTGGCCCACCTCTGAAAATAAAAATAAGAATTTTTAAACTTTCTTAAAATAATCAAATACCTAAAATAATGATAGGCTCCACGTGTTGAAATTCCGGCCTCTTTCATCTCTTTGAAATTTTTTTCGAATTGATTGTCAGTCAAATGGTCTCCTTCGGTTGCCTTTGCAATCGCAATAAGTTTCTTGCTCTTGTCCCATTTGTCCGAGTTTTCTTCCACCACTTTTTTCCAATTGATTTTGCCTTGCCAATGCGAAATGTCGATGAATTTTGTATTGCATTCTGTGCAAATAAATATTTTAATGCATAAAAATATATATGCACTAGACAGCAGTTTAAAAACATATTTTAGGTGATTTCCGGGTTTGCTGATCACGAATCAGACAACCATTTTGCAATTGCGAGTTTTGGGTTCGAAGAAAAAAAAAATCAAAAAATACTTAAATTCTATTTTTAAATTTTTTAATGACTTTCATGCATGAAACCCAGCCAAAAGCGTCATAAAAGACTATTTATACATTTTTTGGACTTAAAATCGAAGTGAGAAGACTGATTTTTCAACCTTTGGTTCAAGTTCGGGTCCGAGGTTCGGAATTGGTTGAAATGTTTGTCAGATTCGTGATCATCAACCCTAACATTACCTTAAAACGTTTTTTAAGACAATAAAGTTTTCAATTTCCATAAGGAGGGGGGGGGGGGGGGGGGGGGGGAGAGAAGGGGCAAACTACAGTATCTATTACCTCTTCAATTGCAAAAGAACCAAATGAGACCGAATGAGAACACATTTGAACAGAAACCCGGTGCTATGTTGATACTCACTCACTCACCTTCTTTTGGTGTGCACACATCTTCCGTTGCGTTCACCGCCTCCTTAAATTGATCCGTACATCCGGGGACACCGGCCATGGATCACAACCCATTTGGCCAGGGGAACACCAATACCACCCATTTTTAAGGCAATAGGATTTGCCCTCAGCAGAAGGATCATTGGTGCAATAATAGCCCGAAAGGCACGAACGCCCATTGGCACAGCTGACCAACGCACTCACTCACCAAGTTGTAATGTTGGACAACAACAACAATAAGTCCAAGAAGCAGCAAAGAGCGGCTGATCATTTTTGATGACAGACTTAGGGGGACAAAGAAAGTAATTTTTGTTTTCTTAAAAGAAATAGGACAAACAGAAGAAAAAGATGTTGGGCTAAGCTGCGTTTAAAGAAAACCTTTTCTCATAAATTATCAAAAATTTATATAATTCAAACAAAAAAAGATCGTAGTTATCTGTATAAAATGATCAGATCAGATTTCAGTTTTTCAATGTTTTTAGCCTTTTCATACATCGTTTTAGTATAATAAATAGCCTTTTGCCGTAAATAAACGCCGGTTATCCTTAACCCCGGGGTACTCAGTTTGACGGGTTTCCTCTTATGAAAAAAACAATAATAAATTGCAAACAAAACTTTTAGAGTTGAATTTTTCTGGTCTATTGACATTTGAGAATACAAAATATTATACATTTTAATAAAGGAGATTCGAAATTTTTTGTTTCTGCTAAAAAATATGTCAAATGAGCCATCACTGAAGAGAGTGAATGCTTATTTATATAGTCCAATGACCAAAGAAATGCTTTGCTTTCGGCTGCAAAATTCCGCCGAGAAAGCGACTGATCAGCAAAGAGTGAAAGGCATTTGAAAGAAGCGAAGTCAATTAAAAAAAAAAGCGTAGTCAATTCGAAGTCATTTCATCCAAAGCAATTAAGGTGTTTATGTGACAAATCAGCAACAACAGGTGCTAGGCCGTTTCGTAAATTCCGCCACTATGGGCGTTTCGTAAATTCCGCCATTTTGCAGATTTTTTGTCTAAAACTCTTTATAACTTTGATCAAACGCAACCAAATTGCATAATCTTGGTATCATCCGATAGCTATTGGTTAGCTTTATCAGCCTACCAAATTTCAAAAAATTTGATTGAGATTTAAGAAAGTTGTAGCTATAAAAAGTACAAAAAACTCTACATATTTTTTTCAAAACTTAATCAAATTTTTTGAAATTTGCTAGGTTGATAAAGCTAACCAAGAGCTATCGGATAATACCAAGATTATGCAATTTAGTTGCGTTTGAGCAAAGTTATAAAGAGTTTTAGACAAAAAATCTGCAAAATGGCGGAATTTACGAAACGACCCAGCACGGCAACAACAGTTCTTAACCATTTGTTTACTAAAACTAAACAAAAATGCAAAAATACAGAAATCTTTTAGATTTATTTAATCATTTAAAAATAACAAACAGATTCATTCATAACTCGTAAAGAATTTACTGGTGAAAAATATAAAACATTAACTTTTTTTTATTGGTTTATGTGCTGCTACATATGTAGTTATTTAAAGACCATCATAATGGGAGATGCTTAAAAAAAGCATTATAAAAAATTAATATTTGTTTACAAATCATTAAAACTAAGATTAATTTTAATTTTATCTCGAAGTCCATTGCATCTCAAATACTGAAATAAATATATAATTGCATTAAATTATTCGTTTTCATTTCTTTAATATTATTAATGCCCTATTACCATCTCCGGACCAGCCAAGTTTAGAAACTCAATAATTTTTTCCAACTTGATCAAATTCTACAATTCTAATAATATTCGAACGCTCTTCAAGAGCAGCTCTATTAGTTATTCAAAAATCGAAAAGATTAACCAACCAACAGCAAAAAAAAGCAATAAATAACAATTGTTCAAGAACCAGAGAAATTCATATAAAGCTTCCGAATGTGATCAAAATTCAGAATTTAATCAAATTAGAAAAAAGTTATGACTCATTTTGAAGTAACCTCAATTCTCAAAAATGTCTTTTCGGATGGATTTTGTAAAGAAAATGTTTTGAATGAATGACCAAAACCTAGGCGGGTGAAGAATAGAAGAGAAGAGGAACATTTTGTCTGTGTTAAACAAATAAATACAGGATAAAAGTAATAAATGCCAAAGCTTACTAAATTTTAAAATAATATTAAAAAAGACTTTCCATTATATTTTTTCAAATTATTATTTTTAAGAGCAAACTTTACGATTGGCCTACTAAAAGAAAAACCGACCATTTGCCTACTCGATAAAATGGCATATCCTCTCTTAGTTTTTTATTGCCACATCCCAAGTATTTATAGCTAAGAAGCCGGATTAGTAAATAAAATTTACAACTGCAAATAAATGAAAAAAGCTTTTAAAATTAATAAAATTTCGGTAGACCCAATGTTTGGATTGCTGCTGAGTTCTTAACCCAGCAAAGGGTATAAATTTTATTTGAAATTAAAAGACAATAATTTGACAATTTGTCAACATCAGATAGAAGCAAATGAATTTCTCGTTCGGCACTATATGGCCAAATATCAACGGTCAAGCCCCTGGAGTGCGTCACGAATGGCCTCGGCACGTTCTTCTTTCCCGCCTCCCAATCCATGAACATATGTCCCGCCTCCAAAGCCTTGGGTTGCGTGACGAACCGCTTCGGCACGTGCTTCTTTTCCGCCTACAAACCCATGCGTTGCGTCACGAATCGCGGCGGCACGAGTATCTATCCCGCCTCCTGCTGATGTGTTCACACTATGAACTGCTCCTCGAACGACATCTGCACGTGCACCTGCCGCAGCTGTAAAACATTAAAATTAGCGATCGAAAATATGGCAGAAAGGGGAGGTAGGGGGGGGGGGGGGGGGGGCTAATACCATTTTTTTTTCTTGTTTTTTTTCTTTTTTGTTTTTTTGTATTTTTTTTTTTTGATTTTTTTATTCTTTATTTTTTTTAGGGTTTTTTTTTTCATTCATTCCTTAAATCCTTCCTTTTTACCCTTTTTTATTTTTTTAACTGTGTTCAAAGCCAAAAAAAAAACTTGGCATGGTCTGCTGCTTATCCGTCCAACGACCTCTCTCACCCTCGAGGCATAACAATGTCATACCCAACCCCTCTCCCCCTCCTCTTTTCGTTAATGACTCGGAAGTGAGGGGGGAGGCTAAAGCTAATTTCAGTAACATAATTTACCCCCTCCCTCCCTCCCCCCCTCCCTCCCTCCCTCCCTCCCCCCCTCCCTCCCTCCCCCCCTCCCCCCCTCCCCCCTTTTCCCCTGCCGACCTCCGCCCTTTCCGCCTCCGCCACCGCCGCCTTTTGCGCCTCCTCCTCCTCCGCCACCGCCGCTTTTTCCACCTCCACCACCGCTTCCGCCGCCTCCCTTTCCGCCTCCACCACCGCCGCTACCACCGCCGCCTCCGCCTTTGCCCATTTTTGTCAAGATTTGAAGATAATTGGAATGAAAAAGCTTAAAATAAATATTAGGGTTAATTAATAAAAGATTCATAGAGAATTATTTCAGCATTTAATCAGATTCAAAAATCCATTCTAAAATTACCATTCCGTCAAATATAAAAAAACAAATAATAAGGAAACGAAGAGAACAGGAATAAAAATTTTTCGAAGGATTTACAAATGAATGAAAGAATGAATGAATGAATGCCATCGGTTGGATGTGAGAGAACATTTTGAAAGTGTAAATAAAATTGGGAATGGGTCAACATCATCATCAACAACTATCATCAGCATCATTTGTCATAAACATTGTTATTTAGGTTAGCCGACATTTGCGCCCCCGACACTTGCGCCCCGACATTTGCGCCCCCCGACATTTGCGCCCCGACACTTGCGCCCGACACTTGCGCTCCGACACTTGCGCTCCGACACTTGCGCCCCGACATTTGCGCCCTCGACATTTGCGCCCCCGACATTTGCGCCCTCGACATTTTAATCTCAATAAAAAAGAACCAAATCTTTTTTTTCAAAAAACGCCTTTCCCAAGGGCCAAAGGGAGATTAATGCGGTCAAAAAATTCAAACACATTCGAATAATTCAAGTTTTCCCTGTGCTTTTATTGAATATAATAATAATAAACCCATGCCCCTTCCAAGTTTCTTATTTTTCTTATCGTCCCCGTTGAAGATGGAGCTTAAGATATTCAAAAAAAAATTTAAACGATATGGAATCATAATAAACAAACAGGTAAAACAAATTTCGTAAACAAAAACTTAATTTAAAAAAATAAAAGGCAAAAAAAAAGAAAAAAATAATATAAAAAAACAAAAATTGTGTTGTGGATTGTGACGCTTACGCTTGAAAATACCTAGTTAGATTAGATTTATTTAAATTTTATGAAATAATTTTTTTAATTGTGTTTTTGTTTCTGTGGGCTTCGAGGCGCAAATGTCGGGAGCGCAAATGTCGGGGGCGCATGTGTCGTGGGGCGCAAATGTCGGGGCGCAAATGTCGGGGCGCAAGTGTGGGGCGCAAGTGTCGGGGGCGCATGTGTCGTGGGGCGCAAATGTCGGGGGCGCATGTGTCGTGGGGCGCAAATGTCGGGAGCGCAAATGTCGGGGGCGCATGTGTCGTGGGGCGCAAATGTCGGGGCGCAAATGTCGGGGCGCAAGTGTGGGGCGCAAGTGTCGGGGCGCAAGTGTCTGAGGCGCAAATGTCGGGGCGCAAATGTCGGGGGCGCAAGTGGGGGGGGCGCAAATGTCTGAGCACCGTTATTTACGCAAATTTAAGCAGTTAAATTGAATGGGTGAAAAAGTGAAGCGGAAAAAATAATAATATAACACAAAGTTACAGTATGAATGAGTACTGTAACAGGGCGGATTGGGGGGGGGGGGAGTATAGCCGGGGCTGCCAGATGAAAAAGGCCCATTTTTTGTGGATTCTTGAGATAAGTTTTGAGAAAGCAAATTGGGGTCGGCGGTGCCGATAGTCGCCGCCGGAGAAAATTTTGAAAATCTGAGTGTATTCCAGGGGTCTCATATGTACTTGGATTCAAAGTACGTACTTGGATTTGGGCCTTCATGCTTTGGAAATTGGAAGCGTACTTATTTCCAAGACTGTACTTGAAAATGGGAAATTTCCCATGCGGGCAAAAAAAGTCAAATTGCACTCAATTTTTGGCCAAAACCTGTTAATTTTCAAAAAATTTCTTCAGGTGGCGCCTATTGGCACCATCTCAACTCCTTTCGCGTAGGTTTTCTCAAAAATTATTTCGAAAACCTAAAAAATCGGGCTTTTTTGGTCCAAAATCTCTTACCAAAATACACTCCAATTTTCAAAATTTTCCCCGGCGGCGCCGCACCGCCGCCTCGCCCTTGTGAAAAATACAATCCATTTGAATAAATTAATGATTTTTTTACTGCAAATGATAATTTTTGAAGTGTACTTGGAATTTACAAATTTTCCCCTTTGTATACTTTGAATTTGAGCTCAGGAGATGAAAGCCCTGGTGTATTTTATTAACAGATTTTGAACGAAGAATTACGATTTTGTGGATCTTGAAATAAATTTTGAGGAAACCTACGCGAATTGGGGTCCTGTGGTGCCTACAGGCGCCATCGATGATGGCACAATTACATTTGCAAATTTCCCCTTTTTTTCTTTTCTATTAGCATAAAAAGGGTTCATGTCGTTAAGTCCGGCGGAGCAGACAAAATTTTTTTAAAAATCGTACAAAATAAACGAAATCAAAAATAAAAAATGGAAGAAAAAATAGCACTTAAAATGGAGAGAGAAAAGATGTGAGAGGAAATTCCTGCCCTTCCTTTTTCTCTCTTCTTCTGAACGCTATTTTCTGTTTCTTTTCCTTCAGTTCACCCCATCCAAAATGATTCCCAATAAATCCTTTTCTCTTCCATGCGTGTGCTACGCATCGTCATTTTTCGTTCATTTGAATTTTTGGTCGGTGCTCCTTGTGAGCGCCTAAAATATGCATTTGTTTTACACCAATAAATTTGCTAAGCGTTTTCGTTGAAAAGGTGAAATGAACCCTCAAAAATGTTGGTTTTTAAAAAAAAAAAAACAACTATTGATTGTTTGTAAGGCTTTTGTGAGAGACGGCGAATTCTCCGTCAGAGGACAATCCGTCAGTAAATAATTATTAAATAAAATCAAATAAGAAAACAAATTTGCATTTTACTTTTTTTTCGTTTTTCTGACTGATTATCCGTCCTTCACTGAAGGATTATCCGGGAGAAAGGGGCGGGGGAGGTGTCCGGACAATCCGTCAGTGGAAAATCCCCCAGAAAAGTGGAAAAAAAAGGAAATTGCAAATTTTTTTCTTTGTTATATTTTAAAAAAAAAATATTTATTTCTTTAAAATTTTGGCAGTTATTTAAAAAAATTATTCATTCTTTTTTATTAAAAATAAATATTTTTAAATTTGACAATAATCACGAGATCTCTGGTTTTTAGGAACTAAAATTACCCAAATCGCTAGGATTTAGTACCTCAAAACTTAAAAATGTGAAAATAATAACTTTTCTTATTTTATTTTTTTAAAAATGTTTTTTTTCTGACGGATTGTCCCCTGACGGAATGTCCACTGACGGATTGTCCGGGAGCGCCGCGGGGGAGCGGTTGTGCTGTTAGTCAAACGCCGGGAAAAAGAAATCGTTTCAATTATTAATAAATATATTCGTATTTTATTTATTATCACAAAAAGAAAAATTACGAGAATCTAAAAAAATGAAATTTCAAAAAAGGAAAAGCTTTAGAAAAAGGAAAAATGGAAGACATTCCGTCAAAATGAGCCTCAGACAGCCAAGGGTTGTCTTCAAATTAATTTGCGATGAAACACGGAAAAGTCATCATTAGGGCAGTGAATTATATTTAAGAAAAATCCCAAAATATTTAAATAAATATTTACGAAAAAAAGTTAAAATATTGACTAAAAATACTGAAAAAGCCCTAAATATTGACGAAAATATTGATTAAAAAATACAATTTTGCAGTGCAAAAAATCGAAAAATCGCTTTTTATAGATAAATAATAAGCAATAAATTGACAAGCAAATTTGTTCACTGGTTACAGTCGGTCGGTCTCAGTTCGGCGCAGCCGACTTTGAGAAGCCATAACTTTTTTCTAAGTTTGCCAATTCAAATATTATTGGTATCTTCAGAAAGCTCTATATGTGCTTGATTAATGTTGCCAAAAAATCAAAAAATCCATTCATATATAAAAAGTTATAACCTGTCGCGCCGAACTGTGCAAAAAAGTTCGGTTTTTTGAGGTTTTTTGGTCATAATTTTTTTGTATATTTTCAAAATTTTTTCAAATTTAGCAGGTTGATAGATCTAGTCAAGAGCTTTCGAATAATACCTAAATTGTTTAATTTGAACGAAAAATAAAAAAGTTATTGCTAGTTGCGCCGAACTGAGCTGCGCCGAACTGAGTGGTTCCGGGTTACAGTTGCAAATGAGGTACATTTCAAAATCCACAGGCAAAAAACGCATACGGACGGTTGTCAGAAAATTTTTGTTTTAATTTTTCATTTTTTAGGGGTACATTTTTCAAAATTTTTCAAAATTTTGATTCGTAGGGGTGTATTTTTGTTTAAATCTTTGAATTTCTACATGAAAAAGTCGAAAAATGCCAAAATATTAACAAAATATTGACAAAACCTCAAAATATTGAAATAAATATTTTTTCTAAAAAACCTCCAAAATATTTTTTTTTTATTGATGAATATTTACGTCCAAATGAAAAATTTAAACGCAGAAATGCTTCTTTTGAGCCCCTTTCTTCAAAGCATATAAGCAAAAAAAAATATTTAAAAAATATAATTCACTGCCCTAGTCTTCATAGGCCCAAAATGTTTGCTTTAAACCTTCGTTTCAAGAAAGATTTAATTACATTTAATGATAAGATGGACAGAAGGGAATGTCACTGTTTGTTTCCGAGCGTTTTCCCTCATTTTCTCTATTCCCCCTCGTTCCCTCTCAAATTCCCTTTAACTGCACAGAATTGGCGATTCATTTAACACGACAAAATAATGGCGCGCAAATTGGAAAACTCATTTGGACCGATTTTCGGATTAACTAATTTTAAATTTTGTATCCAAAGGGATAGCATCCGTACCAAATACCAAACGACCCACACAATCTCACAACATTTATACGACAAATAACAAATGGGACAATAGCGCCATAATTAGTGTTAGGCACCGGATTGGGACCCGGCCGATCTTCCGGATCCGGAATTTTGGTTTTGGGCCTCACCGGATTTGCGGATTATTCAAGACCCCGCTAAAGATGGCACTTTGAAGAAAGAATTTGAGATAAGATTTTTAGTGGAAAATAGCACCAAAACAATTAGTTTTTGAATTATTTATTGTTTATTACACGCCCATTTGGCAGTTTTTACGAACGTATTCTATCGTGGTTGGTTGATCGACAAAAAGTGCCAAATTTGCTAAATTTTCGACTAAATCAAGTCATAAATTAAACAATCTTGGTATCGTCCGAAAGCTCTTAATTGTTTCTATTATCTTGCTAAATTTCAACAAATTTTATTAAGTTTTTCTAAAGTATGGTCAAAAAAAGTGAGAAAAATTGCCATAACTTTAGAAAAACTTAAAAAAATTACTTGAAATTTAGCAAAATAATAGAAACAATTAAAAACTTTCGGACGATACCAAGATTGCTTAATTTGGTTTCGTAAATTTAACTAATTTGGCACTTTTTGTCCAACGACCTGCACCTATTTTATTGAGACAAAATTATTTCGAATTGTAACAAAATATTCTCCTTATAAAAGCAGCAAACCTAGTTCCGGAAATTTCAAAACTCAAATTACGAAAATCGGAAATTGATGAATGTCAACATGTTATGATTGCTGAATTTTTCAGATTTGTAATTTTAATCAATCTCACGCCGGAAGTATCTCCACAGCGAAATGCCAACAAATTGAATGAATAATCTGCGTTTCTTGCTGGTAATGATAAAAGGCGGCTGCTACTAAATTCCCATTTTTTCTCAATTGCGACTATTTAAAGAAACAGCAAAATTAACAAAATCCATCATTCTCATTTAATTTGTAATATCCAAAATTAAAGAAAAACTTAGCCGCAAATTTATTTTATAATTCAAGACAACGAACAAAATATCAATAAAATTTCAAAAAATTTACTAAAAATTAAAATAACGAAAAACGATAAAAAAAAAAAAAAAAACAGGGTTAATTAGCTTTTTCAAAACCAAAATTAAATTTTCTTAAAAATTCCGAAGACTCAAATTTTTTTTTGCAATAATTTATTTTCAAATGAGTTTTTGAAAAAAAACTGAAAAATGGGATACAAAGTCCATGAGTACCGCAGAAAAAAAGGCAAGAAGAGCAACTAATCCAAGTTTTGTCTGCGGCGCAAATAATATGGCTCAAATGTTGGCTAACCTGTTAACCTAAACTCAAAACCGAAAAGGGGGGATCGCAAACCCTGCCAAACGAAGCCCAAATTTAAAATTTTCAATTAAAATATATTTGATAAATCCTGCAAAATTATTTCAGCTTCATTCTGTTCCAGTTTTACATTTTAAATTTTCTTTTTTTTGTATTTAAAATGCGTTGTTTTATTTGCGAAATGCTTCTTCTACTCCTTTTTTTCCTTGCTTATACAATTGCAAATGCAAAAATGATGGTAAGAAATTAATTAATCTTAAAATAACTAATCAAAACTCTGTTAAAAGTACGATAATGACGATATTCTGCTCACATTTATGAAAGACCCGCAGAACTTTGAGAATTTTTGCGCGACCGAAGAATTTACGAACAATGGAAGGAAAAAGAGCTTAGTTTCCGAATATGAAATATTTCTTGGTATTGTGTTTTTGTTAAAAAATGATTGGCACTGTGCCAAAATTGGAAAGGAATTTGAAAAACATGAGCAAAAAGAATGCCAAAAATATCGAACATATGTGGACATTTTGTACGAGTATTTGTTCCTCGAATTTGCCGGGTTCCCCGCAGTGAAGCCAATGTTTTATTTGGACAAAATTTATGCATTTTGTAAAGTGACTGATTTGGTGAAAAGCCTCGGAATAATTTCGAATTTCTATTTCAATTCCGAATTCGGCAAAGACAAATGGCACAAATTGGAGACACTTTTCATCACTTATGATGAGCCCAAATTATTCAACGAAAACAAATTTAAAAATGAAGAAAATATTGAAAAAGAAACATTTCAAGGAATAATTGTTGAAATGGGAATTGAATTAAAGTGGGAAAATGAAATGAGAGAAAGTCAATTCAAATTAATACAGCACAAGTTCAACCAAATGATGGAGGAAATGTTTAAGAAAGCGGAAAAAATGACGGAGAAAACATTCGGAAAGAAACTATCAATTGCAAATATTGCTGTTGTACCGAATTTCGGTTGGCAATTTCAAAATAGAACTTATGAGGTAATATGAACAAAAAAGGTTTTTTTCATTTGTTTAAAAGCTTTTTGAATAAGAGCCGGAAGCGCACTAATCCGGATTATTTGCAGTTAATTAAGGACTAATTCTTACCAAACTTTATTCAATTTTTATCCTTTTATGGGATTTTTTTTTTGCAAATTTATCCAATTCCACGATTAAATTGTTTTTTTCATCACATCACAACAAGTTCCGGTTGCGCTCTGGATATTTTTCTAAATTAATTTAACGATTTAAAAGTTTATTTTGCTCAACTAAATCAGGCTTTATCAAAATATTTCGCTGATTTTCTTAAGCAATTTCGTCTTTGAAATGAAATCAAATTTTTAATTTTGAAAAAGGAAGGGTCGGCGGTGCATATAGGCGCCGTCGGGAAAGTTTTTAAAATATTAAAGTAATTTGCTACAAAAATTGCATAAAATAATTATTTTTTTTGCCTCAGAGTAAGAAAAAGACAAAAACAAGGCCTAAGAGCTGAAATAAGACCAAATCTTAAAAATAAGACCAATGGGACTAAATTCATTCGATTAAAATCACACAAAAACTTTGAAAAATATTATAGCAGCGCTATTCCTTTGCTTTTTTTTTCCCACAATTTATTGCCAAAGATTTGAAAAATAGCGAATAAGGAAAAAACAGCTCGTTGCTAGGAATGCAGTACTCCCGGAAGATAGTTCTCCCTTAGCAAAAATTGTTAAAGTCTCGAACATGGAGCCCATTTAACGTTTCGAAAAACGCTTTTATATTTATATATTACAACTTTTGCCTCACAGCGATCTGACGTCATTTTTATCGCATATCTAAGAGAGCAGTCCAATTTTGCACAACTGTATAATGAATTGAAAAAAGAAGATGCACTGATCTACATCAATAACAGTCAAGGAATGTCTATTGAAGCATATAGTGCCGACAGATTGCCCGATGAATACGAAATTCGTCTTGGCCTTTTGTATTTGATGAGACAGAATTGGCATTGTGACAAAATTGAAACGGAATTAGAAGAGCACGAACTAATATTTTGTCAAAACACCCGAAAATATTTGGACATTTTATATGCATATGCATTCCAAATTTATGCAAAAGGTAAGAAACAATTAAAAATTCATTCTTTTATTTAAACATTTAAATTTTCAGCTCAAGTGCCTGAGTTGGCCCAACAATTCCCTGTAATTCGACCAATATTTCGAAGTTCCCATGTTTATTTCGTGTCATTTGTTGACATGCTGGACATGTTAAATAAAATTGCAAAGATATTTTTTAGTACGGAAACGGAAAGAAATAATTACTTCAAAGAAAACACCCGAGAGGAATATGAAAAGGAACTGATTTTGCTAAATGAGAATAAATTGCGGAATTATGAAGCAAATTTCGGCAATTTGACAAAAACACTTCGCCAACATTTCGTTTCGTTTCGTAATTCACTATATACATTGTTTGTCTATTCTGAATCAATGCAGAAATGTGCCATAATGGGAAATCGAATTGCGTGCCAACTTTTATCGTTAAATACGGCACTTTTGTCTTCCGCTTCTTTTAATGCTTCATTTGTGAAACATAAAAAGAAAGACTTCATATTCGCGTTCCTTTTCGTGCATCGTTTTCAATTTTTTGTCAAATTGTTGGCGAAGTGTTTTTGTCAAATTGCCGAAATTTGCTTCATAATTCCGCAATTTATTCTCATTTAGCAAAATCAGTTCCTTTTCATATTCCTCTCGGGTGTTTTCTTTGAAGTAATTATTTCTTTCCGTTTCCGTACTAAAAAATATCTTTGCAATTTTATTTAACATGTCCAGCATGTCAACAAATGACACGAAATAAACATGGGAACTTCGAAATATTGGTCGAATTACAGGGAATTGTTGGGCCAACTCAGGCACTTGAGCTGAAAATTTAAATGTTTAAATAAAAGAATGAATTTTTAATTGTTTCTTACCTTTTGCATAAATTTGGAATGCATATGCATATAAAAATGTCCAAATATTTTCGGGTGTTTTGACAAAATATTAGTTCGTGCTCTTCTAATTCCGTTTCAATTTTGTCACAATGCCAATTCTGTCTCATCAAATACAAAAGGCCAAGACGAATTTCGTATTCATCGGGCAATCTGTCGGCACTATATGCTTCAATAGACATTCCTTGACTGTTATTGATGTAGATCAGTGCATCTTCTTTTTTCAATTCATTATACAGTTGTGCAAAATTGGACTGCTCTCTTAGATATGCGATAAAAATGACGTCAGATCGCTGTGAGGCAAAAGTTGTAATATATAAATATAAAAGCGTTTTTCGAAACGTTAAATGGGCTCCATGTTCGAGACTTTAACAATTTTTGCTAAGGGAGAACTATCTTCCGGGAGTACTGCATTCCTAGCAACGAGCTGTTTTTTCCTTATTCGCTATTTTTCAAATCTTTGGCAATAAATTGTGGGGAAAAAAAAGCAAAGGAATAGCGCTGCTATAATATTTTTCAAAGTTTTTGTGTGATTTTAATCGAATGAATTTAGTCCCATTGGTCTTATTTTTAAGATTTGGTCTTATTTCAGCTCTTAGGCCTTGTTTTTGTCTTTTTCTTACTCTGAGGCAAAAAAAATAATTATTTTATGCAATTTTTGTAGCAAATTACTTTAATATTTTAAAAACTTTCCCGACGGCGCCTATATGCACCGCCGACCCTTCCTTTTTCAAAATTAAAAATTTGATTTCATTTCAAAGACGAAATTGCTTAAGAAAATCAGCGAAATATTTTGATAAAGCCTGATTTAGTTGAGCAAAATAAACTTTTAAATCGTTAAATTAATTTAGAAAAATATCCAGAGCGCAACCGGAACTTGTTGTGATGTGATGAAAAAAACAATTTAATCGTGGAATTGGATAAATTTGCAAAAAAAAAATCCCATAAAAGGATAAAAATTGAATAAAGTTTGGTAAGAATTAGTCCTTAATTAACTGCAAATAATCCGGATTAGTGCGCTTCCGGCTCTTATTCAAAAAGCTTTTAAACAAATGAAAAAAACCTTTTTTGTTCATATTACCTCATAAGTTCTATTTTGAAATTGCCAACCGAAATTCGGTACAACAGCAATATTTGCAATTGATAGTTTCTTTCCGAATGTTTTCTCCGTCATTTTTTCCGCTTTCTTAAACATTTCCTCCATCATTTGGTTGAACTTGTGCTGTATTAATTTGAATTGACTTTCTCTCATTTCATTTTCCCACTTTAATTCAATTCCCATTTCAACAATTATTCCTTGAAATGTTTCTTTTTCAATATTTTCTTCATTTTTAAATTTGTTTTCGTTGAATAATTTGGGCTCATCATAAGTGATGAAAAGTGTCTCCAATTTGTGCCATTTGTCTTTGCCGAATTCGGAATTGAAATAGAAATTCGAAATTATTCCGAGGCTTTTCACCAAATCAGTCACTTTACAAAATGCATAAATTTTGTCCAAATAAAACATTGGCTTCACTGCGGGGAACCCGGCAAATTCGAGGAACAAATACTCGTACAAAATGTCCACATATGTTCGATATTTTTGGCATTCTTTTTGCTCATGTTTTTCAAATTCCTTTCCAATTTTGGCACAGTGCCAATCATTTTTTAACAAAAACACAATACCAAGAAATATTTCATATTCGGAAACTAAGCTCTTTTTCCTTCCATTGTTCGTAAATTCTTCGGTCGCGCAAAAATTCTCAAAGTTCTGCGGGTCTTTCATAAATGTGAGCAGAATATCGTCATTATCGTACTTTTAACAGAGTTTTGATTAGTTATTTTAAGATTAATTAATTTCTTACCATCATTTTTGCATTTGCAATTGTATAAGCAAGGAAAAAAAGGAGTAGAAGAAGCATTTCGCAAATAAAACAACGCATTTTAAATACAAAAAAAAGAAAATTTAAAATGTAAAACTGGAACAGAATGAAGCTGAAATAATTTTGCAGGATTTATCAAATATATTTTAATTGAAAATTTTAAATTTGGGCTTCGTTTGGCAGGGTTTGCGATCCCCCCTTTTCGGTTTTGAGTTTAGGTTAACAGGTTAGCCAACATTTGAGCCATATTATTTGCGCCGCAGACAAAACTTGGATTAGTTGCTCTTCTTGCCTTTTTTTCTGCGGTACTCATGGACTTTGTATCCCATTTTTCAGTTTTTTTTCAAAAACTCATTTGAAAATAAATTATTGCAAAAAAAAATTTGAGTCTTCGGAATTTTTAAGAAAATTTAATTTTGGTTTTGAAAAAGCTAATTAACCCTGTTTTTTTTTTTTTTTTTATCGTTTTTCGTTATTTTAATTTTTAGTAAATTTTTTGAAATTTTATTGATATTTTGTTCGTTGTCTTGAATTATAAAATAAATTTGCGGCTAAGTTTTTCTTTAATTTTGGATATTACAAATTAAATGAGAATGATGGATTTTGTTAATTTTGCTGTTTCTTTAAATAGTCGCAATTGAGAAAAAATGGGAATTTAGTAGCAGCCGCCTTTTATCATTACCAGCAAGAAACGCAGATTATTCATTCAATTTGTTGGCATTTCGCTGTGGAGATACTTCCGGCGTGAGATTGATTAAAATTACAAATCTGAAAAATTCAGCAATCATAACATGTTGACATTCATCAATTTCCGATTTTCGTAATTTGAGTTTTGAAATTTCCGGAACTAGGTTTGCTGCTTTTATAAGGAGAATATTTTGTTACAATTCGAAATAATTTTGTCTCAATAAAATAGGTGCAGGTCGTTGGACAAAAAGTGCCAAATTAGTTAAATTTACGAAACCAAATTAAGCAATCTTGGTATCGTCCGAAAGTTTTTAATTGTTTCTATTATTTTGCTAAATTTCAAGTAATTTTTTTAAGTTTTTCTAAAGTTATGGCAATTTTTCTCACTTTTTTTGACCATACTTTAGAAAAACTTAATAAAATTTGTTGAAATTTAGCAAGATAATAGAAACAATTAAGAGCTTTCGGACGATACCAAGATTGTTTAATTTATGACTTGATTTAGTCGAAAATTTAGCAAATTTGGCACTTTTTGTCGATCAACCAACCACGATAGAATACGTTCGTAAAAACTGCCAAATGGGCGTGTAATAAACAATAAATAATTCAAAAACTAATTGTTTTGGTGCTATTTTCCACTAAAAATCTTATCTCAAATTCTTTCTTCAAAGTGCCATCTTTAGCGGGGTCTTGAATAATCCGCAAATCCGGTGAGGCCCAAAACCAAAATTCCGGATCCGGAAGATCGGCCGGGTCCCAATCCGGTGCCTAACACTAATTATGGCGCTATTGTCCCATTTGTTATTTGTCGTATAAATGTTGTGAGATTGTGTGGGTCGTTTGGTATTTGGTACGGATGCTATCCCTTTGGATACAAAATTTAAAATTAGTTAATCCGAAAATCGGTCCAAATGAGTTTTCCAATTTGCGCGCCATTATTTTGTCGTGTTAAATGAATCGCCAATTCTGTGCAGTTAAAGGGAATTTGAGAGGGAACGAGGGGGAATAGAGAAAATGAGGGAAAACGCTCGGAAACAAACAGTGACATTCCCTTCTGTCCATCTTATCATTAAATGTAATTAAATCTTTCTTGAAACGAAGGTTTAAAGCAAACATTTTGGGCCTATGAAGACTAGGGCAGTGAATTATATTTTTTAAATATTTTTTTTTTGCTTATATGCTTTGAAGAAAGGGGCTCAAAAGAAGCATTTCTGCGTTTAAATTTTTCATTTGGACGTAAATATTCATCAATAAAAAAAAAATATTTTGGAGGTTTTTTAGAAAAAATATTTATTTCAATATTTTGAGGTTTTGTCAATATTTTGTTAATATTTTGGCATTTTTCGACTTTTTCATGTAGAAATTCAAAGATTTAAACAAAAATACACCCCTACGAATCAAAATTTTGAAAAATTTTGAAAAATGTACCCCTAAAAAATGAAAAATTAAAACAAAAATTTTCTGACAACCGTCCGTATGCGTTTTTTGCCTGTGGATTTTGAAATGTACCTCATTTGCAACTGTAACCCGGAACCACTCAGTTCGGCGCAGCTCAGTTCGGCGCAACTAGCAATAACTTTTTTATTTTTCGTTCAAATTAAACAATTTAGGTATTATTCGAAAGCTCTTGACTAGATCTATCAACCTGCTAAATTTGAAAAAATTTTGAAAATATACAAAAAAATTATGACCAAAAAACCTCAAAAAACCGAACTTTTTTGCACAGTTCGGCGCGACAGGTTATAACTTTTTTATATATGAATGGATTTTTTGATTTTTTTGGCAACATTAATCAAGCACATATAGAGCTTTCTGAAGATACCAATAATATTTGAATTGGCAAACTTAGAAAAAAGTTATGGCTTCTCAAAGTCGGCTGCGCCGAACTGAGACCGACCGACTGTAACCAGTGAACAAATTTGCTTGTCAATTTATTGCTTATTATTTATCTATAAAAAGCGATTTTTCGATTTTTTGCACTGCAAAATTGTATTTTTTAATCAATATTTTCGTCAATATTTAGGGCTTTTTCAGTATTTTTAGTCAATATTTTAACTTTTTTTCGTAAATATTTATTTAAATATTTTGGGATTTTTCTTAAATATAATTCACTGCCCTAATGATGACTTTTCCGTGTTTCATCGCAAATTAATTTGAAGACAACCCTTGGCTGTCTGAGGCTCATTTTGACGGAATGTCTTCCATTTTTCCTTTTTCTAAAGCTTTTCCTTTTTTGAAATTTCATTTTTTTAGATTCTCGTAATTTTTCTTTTTGTGATAATAAATAAAATACGAATATATTTATTAATAATTGAAACGATTTCTTTTTCCCGGCGTTTGACTAACAGCACAACCGCTCCCCCGCGGCGCTCCCGGACAATCCGTCAGTGGACATTCCGTCAGGGGACAATCCGTCAGAAAAAAAACATTTTTAAAAAAATAAAATAAGAAAAGTTATTATTTTCACATTTTTAAGTTTTGAGGTACTAAATCCTAGCGATTTGGGTAATTTTAGTTCCTAAAAACCAGAGATCTCGTGATTATTGTCAAATTTAAAAATATTTATTTTTAATAAAAAAGAATGAATAATTTTTTTAAATAACTGCCAAAATTTTAAAGAAATAAATATTTTTTTTTTAAAATATAACAAAGAAAAAAATTTGCAATTTCCTTTTTTTCCACTTTTCTGGGGGATTTTCCACTGACGGATTGTCCGGACACCTCCCCCGCCCCTTTCTCCCGGAAAATCCTTCAGTGAAGGACGGATAATCAGTCAGAAAAACGAAAAAAAAGTAAAATGCAAATTTGTTTTCTTATTTGATTTTATTTAATAATTATTTACTGACGGATTGTCCTCTGACGGAGAATTCGCCGTCTCTCACAAAAGCCTTACAAACAATCAATAGTTGTTTTTTTTTTTTTAAAAACCAACATTTTTGAGGGTTCATTTCACCTTTTCAACGAAAACGCTTAGCAAATTTATTGGTGTAAAACAAATGCATATTTTAGGCGCTCACAAGGAGCACCGATCAAAAATTCAAATGAACGAAAAATGACGATGCGTAGCACACGCATGGAAGAGAAAAGGATTTATTGGGAATCATTTTGGATGGGGTGAACTGAAGGAAAAGAAACAGAAAATAGCGTTCAGAAGAAGAGAGAAAAAGGAAGGGCAGGAATTTCCTCTCACATCTTTTCTCTCTCCATTTTAAGTGCTATTTTTTCTTCCATTTTTTATTTTTGATTTCGTTTATTTTGTACGATTTTTAAAAAAATTTTGTCTGCTCCGCCGGACTTAACGACATGAACCCTTTTTATGCTAATAGAAAAGAAAAAAAGGGGAAATTTGCAAATGTAATTGTGCCATCATCGAAAAGTGCCAAATTTGTTAAATGGCGATTCTCTCAATTGGTACGTATAATAAGTTGGGTCTCCTTTCTGCATTTTGTCTTCTTCTCGCACTTTCAAAAGCTTGGCTTCCAATTTATTGTCAAATTGTTGGCGAAGTGCTTTGTTTAAATTGCCGAAAATTGTTTCATAATTTCGCAATTTATTCTCATTTATCAGATGGAATTTCACATAAAATGCGTAGTTTGGTGTTTCCATGCCAAAAAATACGCGTGAGGCGGTGTTAACATTGAACAACACCTCAAATAAAGACACAGTTTCATAAGGTGGCACTTCGTATTTAAACAATGGTCTAACGGCGGGAAATTGCCGGGCAAGCATTGGCATTTGAACTTCAAAATTAAAAAACAGTGTTTAATTTTGAAAAGATATCAAATAAGAGATTTCGGCAATTGTTGAATTCGGGCGATTGTTTTCGACAGTAAATTTTGTAAATTTTGTCGAAAATTTTACGAAATTCGAGACTTAAGAATTGTGCTTAACCGGATAACAGAGAATTAAAAGCGGAAAAAGAACCGATACAAAATAATAAGAAATTCTTTTAGTTTACATTTTACTGCAGAAATCTATCAGATATTTTATTTTTTTCATAAAATCAACTTACTTTTTGCATAGATTTGGAACAAATATTCATAAAAATGGTCCATATATTTGCGAAACTTTTCACATTCGAATTTCGCTTCTGCGTCATTTTTTCTTTGCTCTGTCATTTTGTCACAATGCCAATTTTGTCTCATCAAATACAAAAGGCCAAGAAAAGTCTCAAATTTGTGTACCAAATGTTGTTTGTTCTGCTCCAATGCCTCATTGCCAAAGGGACTGATCGACCCTAATTCGCCATTTTCGTTCATTTCATCACAAATTTGTTCAAATTTCGACTGTTCTCTCACAAATGCGATAAATGTGATGTCATTTAGCTGAATTTATTGTATTTATTCAATAATATACAGTAGAAATTACCGTAGTGTATGCATCAGGGAATAACGGCGGGTCCAAAAATGAAATGTCAAATTCATTAAAAATGTCGGCGTTAAATACCGATGGTATCATGTCGCTTTTCATTTTTGCCCGGGTTTTCGCCTTTTTAAGCATTTCCTCCAAACATTCGTCAAATTTTTGGCGAATTAATTTCTCACAATTTTCATTTGTTTTCTTTTCCCATTTTATTTCAATTCCCATTTGAACTGTTATTTCTTGGAATGTCTCTTTTTGTTGGTCAGAATTTGCTTCAAAATTCAATTCCTTTTCGTTGAATAATTTTGGTTCGAAATATCTCACAAAAAGTGTCTCCAATTTTTGTCCTTTTCTTTTTGCGAATTTCAAATTGAAATAAAATTTCCAAATTATTGCCAGGCTTCTCATTGTCTCAGTCACTGTGGCAAATGCACAAATTTTGTCCAAATAAAACATTGGCTTCACTGCGGAGAACCCGGCAAATTCGAGGAACAAATATTGGTACAAAAGGTCCAAATATTTCCGGTACTTTTGGCATTCTGTTTGCTCATGTTTTTCAAATTCATTTCCAATTTTGGCACAGTGCCAATTCTCTCTCAAAAAGCATAGAGCGCCAAGGTGTGACTCATATTTTCGTGTCAAATAATTTTTTTTCATTTCCTCATTGTTGTTTTCGGCAGCAATTTGCTCAAAATTGGGCCAATCTTTCAAAAAAGTGACCAGTAAATCGTCATTATTGTACTGTAAAAGAAAATTAAATTTTAATTGGATTATTTCATTTTTAGGGGGGGGGGGCATCATTAGTATTGCTCGGATTTGGAAGCACAAAACTCCGCCAAACTTAAAATATTCAAAAGCTTACAATTGAGGCCTCCTTTTCATCACTTACCAATGGTTTTGCGTTTGAAAGTGGAAATTCAGCGAACAAAATGAGCAGAAAAAATAGTTCAATAAAAAAGCCACGCATTTTGAAAATAAACAAAAACTGAAATAAAGGGAACGGAAGTTCAGCTGAATTGAAATGCCGAATTTCTTCAAATATTTTCAGAATTCGAGTGATGCTGCCAAAGCTTATCATAATTATTGGGTAAATATAACGAGTTGCTTTTGGGAGAATCACACAATATTTATTATTATTTTTTTTATTTTATTTATTTATCGTTAATAAAGAAAAAGTCCACAAAAGGGGAAAAACTGCTTACTTTGTGGACATCACATAAATAATTTGTCCAAAAGTAGCGGAAAATATTAAAGAAATAATAAATAAAATATCAGCAGGTCAATACATTTCAAAGCCAAATCACTTAAGAAAAGCAAATGTGACGAATCCACAGTCTTTCCTGCTTACATCATTACCCTAAGGATTTTTTGAGTTTTGTTTTGAATTAGTTTAGTCAATTAATCGTATTAATAAGTTCTTTATCAAATTGGTTCCATAATTTTGTTTCTTCCCCTGCAAATGTAATTTTCCTAATTTATATATTTGGTGTTAAATCTGTAGAAGGGAATGTTAAAGCACTCAGATGCTTTAAAAATTGTAAATAATTCCAGATACGTCCATGAACAAATCAATTTCCATAAAAACTCGGAAACGGGAACGGGGGACGACGATGAACCGGAAACGGGGCCCCCGGGGCAAAACCCCCCGTTTTGCCGGGGCCCCCGGGAAAATCCCGCCGGGGCCCCGATTCTGTCCGGTCTCTAGTTGCCAGTTGTAAGTATCCTAACCATTTTTGGTATGAAATGGAAGGAATGCTGCATTTAAACAGCACTCTTTTAGTGGAATATTTCTTCATTTATACAGTTACTAATAAAATAAATCAAATATTTGCTTAAAATTATTCTTTATTATAATAATATGTTAATTTTTATGCATGCAAAAGAATGATGAAATTGGTTGGCTTTGGGCCTTCAAATAAATGGAAGTAAGGAAGGATTAGTGAGGAAATTTCGTCATTGGCATATGCCATTCCCATGGGCATGCAGAATGTATGTGTACATATATTCATCTAATTTGGGTACCTTCCGCCGGCGGGGGAATTGATTTTACACACCCAAAATACCAATGGAGCCAACCAAGCTTATCATTATATAAAATTATAGTATTCACTTCATGATTACTTCATTTTATAGAAATTAGTTTGTTAGTGCTTTATTGTGAAGATTCAAAAAAATATTTTTCAAAATTCATAAAAAATTAAATATTATTTATAGGAAAATTTTATTAGAGAATGGCCTAAGGAGCAAATGTTAAGCAAAAATACGTAAAATGTGCCACGTCCACAAAAAAATCAATTAAAAAAATATTCCTTCTGATAAAATATGCTTTTCACTTTTTTGCTTTTTCACACATTTTTTTCCTTTTTAATTTATTTAAAGTTTAAATTGCATATTTTATTTTTAAAACAGTGATGCCATTTGTTTTTGTAATAAATGTTCTGCTTAAAATAATTCCCATTTCCAATCTGTTGAAAATGATTTATGAGTAATGAAAAAAAATATGACAATATTTAATATTGAATTATTTTACATATTGTTACAACTTTAAGCAATTATTTTGACCACAAAATTGGACAACAACAAAAAATGGGCAACAATTTTAAATCAAAAAATGACACATTTTGCCAATATTCACTTTTTTAATTGTTTATTCGATGCTCAATTGAAAAGTTCGAATTTGCATTGGTCGAAGCGCAACATTTTCCATGTCAATGGCTTCGCTTAGCAACAAATTTGAGGCCAACCCAAATTCATTGGCGCCTTTCAAATGAATTCCTTTGAAAATGGTCTAAAAGTGGGGAAAATTAATTGCCTTATTAAATATATCTAATTAATGTTTTAATTACATTTAGATTAATAATTGCTGCTTCTGACGATTGTTCCTCCTCCTCCTCCCCATTTTGATAAATGTGCTCCAATCGGAGTAACAGTCGCTTCTTCTCCAAGTGTTTAAGTGTCATCAAATTCACATTTTGCGGCAAAGTTTCGTCAAAAACGGAAAACTGAAAAATGGGGGCAAAAAAATTAAAAAAAAAAAAAGAATCATATGTTCATTAAATGAAGTAAAAAGCATAAAAAATTTGAAAATCAGGGTTATATTGCAGAGATCGATTTTTGGGAAATCGGCATTTAAATCATACCCATTGTTAGGTGTCCGATTCAGTCTAACAATACAACTTAAATACGACAGAATTCCAACCAAAATGCCAATTTTATTTTTCGTTATAAATTTAAAAATATTCTTTACGCCTGTCTTATAATTGTGCACAAATTCGGCCCAATTGCTGTGGATAGGGGTGAATGCCAAAATTGGCTGATGGAACATTTCAAATGCCAATTGGCGATGCGCCGAAAGGGCGGAGGGCCGTCCGCTGTCGGCGAAGAGTAGCCAATGTTTGACACGGACAATTAAACCACGGCCATCTTCGCCCTGAAATCACAAATGGGGCGAAAAGTACTAATTAACTTGGCAATTAAAATTGAAAGTTTGCCGGTTCGTCCAATGCTTCATCAACTCCCAAATTGTCGTCCCAAAATGAGCGCCGATGGAGCTAAGAATATTTTAAGTGTCAATTTCCTATAAATAAAAATGGGTTTCACCATTATTTCCAATTCGCCATCCCTTAAGCTCGTCCCGCCTTGGGACCGATCGGTGAGAATGGTCATTTGCGTGCCATTATTGTCTCTGATCATCAGTCGGCTGTCAATCGGATAATAATTGGCACTGATCGGCTCCCAATTTGACTCAAAGGGGAACCATTCGTTGTGATTTCTCCTGTAAAATAATACAAATGCCATTCATAATTACCTTTAATCGAGACAAACAAAAATTAGTATATGAAATTTGGAATTTGGACAGCCAAAGATTATTGTGGATTTTTTTGGATTTTCGGATTTTGGCAAGAGTCCTTTTAAAGTTTGATCATTTACGGAAAATTCTCCGAAATAAAGCACGAATATGAATTTGGTCAGAATTCCAGATCAACAATTCGGCCCAATCAGTTTCGCTCTTCTTTGTGCTGGTGCCCCCTCCCCTGATCACCTTCTCTCCATCATTTGTCGGCCATTTGCGTCCGTCCAAAAAATGCCGTCCGATTTGATTGATGGCATATGATATTTTGTCACAATTTCCATAGTTGTCAAATTGCTTTTTTATAAATTAATATTTCAATTTATATTATTATAAATGTGCTGATTTGTATACTTTTGGTCCTTTGGCAATGGGCCGATCAAATATTCAAACTCCACGAATGGTTTGTCCATGTAAAGACGCACAGTTTGGGAGAGCCACGGCTGCACCACTTGACGAGCTTCGTGGACAAGGTCATTCTGATACATTCAAAAGTATATTAATTAAAAATTAATAATATGCCAGAATTACCTTTACAAATTGCACTTCCGCCGTGGGCCATTCGATGGCCCTTTTTTCGTTTGGCCTAAATTAATTTTTTGTTAATTATTTTTTCTAATTTTGCACATTTTGCCAAATGATCATCATCCGACTATTATCATTGGTCAAATTCGTCGTTCTAAATATGGGCAGGAGGAGCTTTACTAGTATTAGCCCGCTAAATTCAAACTGCTCGCCATTCAATAAAAAAGCTAAGATTTTTTAGTTTGTTTTTTTAATTGTGTTTTTTTGTACGTTGATCAATTTGATCAATTAGGGCTTTCGAATGTTACCGAATTTCTTGAATTTGCTCATTAAGTTACAATGGCATAAAAAACGCGAGCGCCAAATGGCACCGACCCTTTAATTCGACCTGAACGTTAAAAACCCTATTCGTACTATTTTAGGTTATCTTTTTTTCTCTATTCTATTATGTAGAACACCACTATCTCGCTGTTTTTTGTTTCTATGTTTACTACATAATAGTACGAAACCGGGTATCGTCCGACCTGAACACGTAAGCACCGGATGTCTGCTCCTGCGACTTCCCCTCTCCTCCGGCGCTGCCCCGCTGATTGGCCCCCGTGTAAAATGCAAATTGTTGCGACAAATCTAATTTGACTTGGCCAATCAAATCCTCAAATGTCGTCAACAGTCCGTTGGTGCCGAAGGTGAGGCTAATGTACTGAAGGGCATTTGTGGAAAACCGTTTTTTTCTTGAATTCACTGATTGCCTGATTCGAAATTTGGTTGGATTGCGTCTCTTCTTTAAGCGGTGGCTTTTTTTGAGTGTTTTTCTCATTCGACTTTGTTCCTTTATTGTTCCTAAAACTTTTTATTTAAATAATAAAATATGTTTTAATAACCAAATGCGTGCCTTTTTTGCCGTAGTGTCGTGTCCACATAAAATGCCTCATAGCCAAGCCCTTTGATTTCGGCATAAAAAACTAATTCCCACCTGGAGGGCCAAAATACTCCAAACGGAATTTGGTTGGGTCGAACAAATGTCGGAATCACCTGAAATTTGTCATCAAAGTTACTTTTTATGACCTTTAAGGGCAAATCATTAGCCCCCTTCCCCCCCCCCCTCGTATCATCGAAAATGGCACTGCGCCCTGTCCCAAAGTAAGGGTCGATGAGCGCTTATGATTGAGCGCCAAAGACAGTTAAGATCCAAGATCCAAGAATTCTAAATGATTTGACCGATTTCCATTTTTGATAGGATTTAAAAGTTTTAAATTTTGAAGTTATTATTAAGACTAGAGATCGGACAAAACAACTAAGTGATCAAAAAAATCAATTAATTGGAGCAATAAATTCATCAATTAATTGATCAATTAATTGGTTGATCCAGGTTTCCGATCTCTAATTAAGACGCTTACACGTTTCAACCAAAATTTAAAAAAATACTTTTAATAACCACAAAAAAGTTGAAATATTTAGTTTTGATTTATTTTAAAAAAGTCATTTTATGGATTTATTAAAAAGCCCTTCATCTAAAGATGCCAAATTTTAAAAGTTAGTCAATTTATATAAAAAAATTACTTAAATGGCCTCTCGCGCCCAATTGTAGGCGCTCAATCGTCCACTGTATCATTTCCCTTCCCCTCTCTCCCCCCCGTCAAAAATGGCACTGCCCTTGTGCCATTTGTTTCCCATTTGCCTGTGCTATGATGTGCTGATTGTTTCTGTCCAAAACTCTTGCGTTTGGCGCATTTATTGGCACTCGGATTGGCCCTGTGTATCTTTTGCTGTTCCCATTGAAAACAATGATCACAAACTTTTTGTTATTCCTAAAAGTATTAATTAAATATTTTATTTAAATATATATATTTTGTTTTTTTCATCTTTTTACACGCTCTCAGCACAAAAACTGTCGTTTAGTCGTCGGCAAAATTTCAAAGTGAGTGCTTCGGATGATGCATTGTTGTGATTTGAATTTGTGGCTATTTTGTTAAATGCTTCGTTTAATATTTCCTTGAAAAATATTATTTTGTATAATTTAATTAATCAATTTTTTATTATTATTTAAATTAATTTTTTTAATCAAATTAATTACTTTTTAATAAAAAATTTCACCTCGCCAATGTCCCATCCTTTCCAAATGCGCCGTTCATAATTTTGAGTAACAGCTTCTTTAGCTGTTCCCCTGAAGAAACGAATTATGAAAAGAATTTGAAATAATTCTAAAATAACAATGCATATTTAAATAAATATTTAAAAACCAAAAATAATAGGAAAAATTTAAAAAAGATTTAGAAGCCTAAATAGTTTACAAAAATAATAATAATATTTAATTTTTTTTTTTTAAATTTATGCTTTACGTTATTGCATCGTGATGCGTTGTCAGTGCTTGTGCCCGTTCAAATGTTTCAATGTTTGCCGATGAATTCAGTTCGAAAGAAGGGGAAATTGAGGTGGCGATAGCATCAAAACTGCGAACTAACTAAACTTTTTGAAAAAAATGTCCCATTTTAAGCCTCGCAATTAGTTCAATTTTTAAAATAAGATTTAAATTTTTCAAAAAAAAAGAATTCTTAAAGCCTAAACATACCTGTGCAAGGGGGGGGGGGGGGGGGGGTCAGGGAAGAGGTCTTGCGTCCCCTAGGGGGGGTCAGCGTCCCATTTCTTGCGATCGACCGTTTTTTCAATTTTTTGAAGGGGTCCGGCCATGTGTATTTTTTTTTTTTTTTTAAACTTTTTTTGCGGCGCTTTTTTTTCAAAAAAAAATAGGATTGAGGGGGTCCGGCGGCGTCGATAGACGCCGCCGGGAAAATTTTGTAAGTTTTAATACGGTTTGTTAACAGATTTTGTCCAAAAAATGATCAAGTTTACAGATTTTGGGCTGATTTTTTAAAGAAAAAATAGGAGTTTTTGGGGGCCAGCGATGCCGATAGGCGCCGCCGAGGGAAAATTTTTAAGTCTTTTAGTGAATTTTGATAAGAAAATTTATTCAATTTTAAAATTTTTCCTTCTTTTCCCCTTCGCCGGCAAAGTCCCCCGCCCCCTTCCCTTCCCCCGCTTCCACCCCCCCCCCCGATCTTTGCGTTCGACCCTCTCTGACCCCCTGCGTTCGGCGGCGTGACCCCCCCCCCTGACCCCCCCCCCCCCTTGCACAGGTATGAGCCTAAAAGAATTTCTTAAAAAACTTTCAAACATAACTAAAAAAAACTCAAATTTTATCTCAAATGAAAGGAAAGAAATGAATTTTTTCAAAAAAGGCTTACTGCAAATTATTACAAAAATACCATAGAAGTTTTCTAGAAAATTTTATTATTTTGAAATTAAAAAAAATCGATTAAAAAAAGTTATGGTCAAAAAAGATCTTTTGAATTCTTTAGGCCGAAACTTTTTTTTAATACAATGAAAAAACGGAGAGGGAAAAGAAATGCACCGGAATTTTAATTATTTATTTATTTTTGCCTGAAGGAGTGCCGACGATTTGCGCACAATGCCTTTGAAGTTGGCTTTGCTGGTGAAATAGCCTGTCCAGTAGGAATGTGCCGAACTCGCATATGGGAAAAAGTCGTCACTCTTTTGCGGAAATTCGTCGTCGCTTTGGACCGATTCGCGGATGGCCTTGGCATAGCACGACGGCGTGGAGTAGAAAAGGCGAATGCCCGTCTCATTGGACTGCCGCCAAAGGGAGGGGAATTGAAATTTTTTATTTTGATAATTTAAAATTTCCTTCAATTAATTCGTTAATTATTATTCGTTTTGCTTAATGACCCTTTTCACTCCGACTAAGTATTTTTTTTCAGCAGCTAATTAAGGTATTATCAAAATATAATTATTATTAAAAATGTGTTTTATTTTTATTTTTATTTACCCTTTTATTGGCCGCATTAATCAGAGTGTCCAAATTGGTGAACCATTTGTTGGCATTTCCATAATTGAAGTCGCCTCCCATTGTGAACAGCACATGGTTGTGCCGTTTTGTCTTTGCCTTAATTCAAAATGCCATTATTTGTGTTGTTCTTTTTTTTTTTGCCTGTTCCACCGCCGCCTCTAAAAATGCATTCACTTTTCGCTCAACATTATATCCCTCCAGCTTTTGGTCGTCAATTATCGGTTCGTCCGCGCATAACTCATCGAAACAGAAACCCTCCGGCGGCGTATAAATGCCACTCATAAAAGCAGTAGTTAAAATGGAATTGTTTCCTTAAAATAAATAAATATAATTGTAAGAAAGAAGCTGTTTATCGTCATTCTTAAAAAAATTAATAATATAATTCACCAATTTTTTGGCCCTTTTTATTTAAATTTACTTAATTCTCAAAAATTTTCAATGGAAAAATATAAAGAAATTAGGTGAAAATGAATAGCGAAAACATTAGGAAATTTTATTCAACATATTAAACCAAATATATCAAATTGTTTCTGTGAGTTTTTCCTAGATCCCGAGTCTTTTTTCGAATATCCCTGGGTTCTCCCTCCCTTAAGAAATCTCCCTCCCCCCTCCTCCCCCTCTGAGTGAGCAATTCGCCTTTTCTTTTAATTAATTAATAAATAAATAATTAATTAATTATTTCTTCCTCCTTTTTTTTTGCCTGAATCATTTGTGTTCCACATCATTTCCAAACTTTTGTTTGCAATTCGAAATTGCCTTTCCAAATAATGCATTCGGGCGATAAACAATGCCTCGTAACCCATCTGAAGGACAAAAGGCAAAAATATGTGAACATTCCAACTGATTGATTATTCAATATTATCAGTTACCATTGAGACCAAATTGGCATGTTCTCGACTGTGTCCAAATGGGTCAATTTGCCATGCCACTTTTGGATGCCCACAATTACCTTTAGCAGAAGAAAAGAATGAACAAAACAGCATCGTTTTTAATAATTAAAAAATATTTAAAGTTTTTATTATTTTTTTTTAAACAGTTCCTGCTTTGTGACCCTCCCCTCCCCTTCCGTTTTCCAATTTTTCCTCGGTTGTTTTAGTCGCTGAACAGATAGCTGACAGAATTCAAAAGGTTTATTTAGTTTAAAAAGTATTAAAAAAATTTTCCAGCATAAAACTTTTCTAGAACAAAACAAAATTAAGGGGCACAAAATCGAAAAATATTAGGGACAATGGGCCAAAACCCGGAAATACCATTAAAAAGAATACCAAATGGTTTTTTACCGAATTTCTCTGACAATTTTTGGAGTCCAAGCGTGTATTGGTCCACCAATTCGTAGTAATGTGTTGCGGCTTCGTCGGGCTGTGTCCAACCGCCTATTCATTAATTAACAGACCAATTATAATTATTTTTTTAATGGATTTTCTCACTTTTGGACTCGATTTATTTATTTTTGCCGATTCGTTTTTTTGAATCAATCCCTTTTTATACTTTTATGAATCGTCTAACTTTCTTTTGTCTATATGCCATGGTAAAAAATAAAAATAATTGGTTTTTACCCTTTTATTTACCTCCAACAAATTCGAGTTGACCTTAATTTGGCAAGTTAATTAATTTTGTAATTTTTCTGCAGCAAATTACCTTTTTCGACGACCAATTTTCTGAACTGTTCCAACTGATCGGGTGCCATTTCCTCCATCCATCGCATCAAAAAGCCCGTCTCGGCATATGAAAAGCGTCGTCGCGGGTCCTTTTGCAATTCGTCCACCACCGTATTCAAAATGTACCGTACTCCCACATTGGCAATTTGGCCATTTGCTGTTGGGAAACAAAGATCACATAGGCGAATAAAAAGAATTACAATTTAAATAATAATAATATTTGTATAGAAAAAAGCAAATAATAATACCCCCGGTGTAATAGTCGTCGACAGTTTTAAGCCAACCCATGTCATTGTGCCTAAAGAATAATTATGACATTTTTTAAAAATATTTTCAAAATTATTAGTGGAGCCCGGAATTAAGACATAAAAATGTTAAAAAATTCAAATAAGCACATTATGTTAATCGAAAACCAGTTCAGTGCAAAATTGAAGCGCTTTCGGGCCAACTATTTTGACTTTAAAAGAACGGAAATTTAATTTTTTTTTTTTAATTTTTTTATTTCTTCTTGTAATTATTTCTTTTAAGGAATCCACCTAAGACAGTTTTCTTTGAGGACTTTTTTTGTTAGCATAAATAAATGCCTTTATCCGTCTTTTAATTTAATACACAATTTTTAATTTTATAAGATAGTTTTTACGTGTGACAAATTAAATGGACATTGATGGAATTGTTATCGATCGACCATTTTGGACAATTCTAAACCACAAATTTAAAAAACATACTAAAAAATGCCAAATTAGGTATCCATTTAAACGAACATCCCATGCACAGAATGATTGCCCCTCGTCGCCCTTCTCCGACGAATTGTCCTCCTCCTTTTTCGGCACAAAAATGAGCACAAGAACAGCAACAGCGACAAAAAGCAGAAACAGCAAAGTGCCAATGCCAAAGGCCAACAATTTTTTGCCGCGCTTTTCCATTTCCTGGGATATTTTGTATTTGTTCTTCACTTTGAACTGCACGAATTTCATCACCAAAATTGGGAAATAATAAAATGCCCTTAAATATTGGGTCAATCGGGCCAACTTTTTTTTTATTGGGCCAAAGAAAAGGAGGTGAAAATTGGAGGCAAAAGCGAATGAAGTAATTGCTGACTAAATGATTTAGAATCCCCAAATTGTAATGCAAATAAATGCCTGCGGACCCATCTAACCTCGGAGCTTACAAAAAAAAAAAAAACGAAAAAGAAATGAGATAAATTTGGATGGTATACCCCGAAAAACTCCAAAATTTTTGCTCCAAGGGAAATAAAATTAGAGAGAATTTTCGTAGTGCAATAAAAAAATTTTATTCGTTCTTCGACACCCCCAACAAAGGTATGCATAAAAATGTTTTTGTGCATGCATTTCCTCCCCTTTACACATTTTATCATTGCTTTTTTTTTCCTTTGAAAAGAGGCGACAAAAGTGAATATTTATTACGGCAAAAAAAATATATTTTATGTTTTCATTTGATTTTGTTGGATTATGGCCATTTGGCCATTTTGTCGGCAGAGGGTCGAATTGTTTGACGGTGCCATTTTTATCAATCAGTCACAATGGAGGACAAATGATATGGTTATTATCAATTAATTCATTATTATCAGTTTTCACCATTCATCCTCCTTTAATCATTATTTTCCATCGTAAAAAGTATTTTTGTTTGTTTTTTTGATAAATGAAATTAGCGGGCAAAAAAAGAAAATGTCCCAAAAGAAATTGCTCACTTTGTGTGTCCTTATCATTATAAATGATTTGTTATGGTTTGTCTGATCCGATCTGTTCTGTTCCATCGCCGTTTTTGAAGTGATGAGTTGGCAGAATGTTCAAAAAAGTGTAGATGAAAATTCATGGAAAAAATTACTGGCACTTTTCAATTTTTACACCAGATCCCCCTAAATATTAGTTCGAATCTGCGTCGGATCGGAATGGCGGAATTTGAAATGCGTCAATAGGGACGATACCCGATTCGTACTGTTGACTTGTTATAAGTAGGGCTGGGAATTATATGCACATGCATATTTTTTTCCTGAACTGGTAGTGGCTTAAAACGCACGAAAAACATATTTTTAGCTTAGTTTGAAGCTTCTAGGACGGTATTATATATGCATATTTCGCGATTTATGTGCATATTTTATGTGCATATTTGGGCAATTTTGAAAAAATTCATAAGAAAAATACAATAAAAAACGAAAATATACTCGTAAGGACAAATTTTTGAAAATTTTCAAAAAATTCCCCCAAAAATAAAATTTATTGAATTTATTCAAAAAAATTTTGGCAAATTTTTTATTTACCTAATTTAAAAAAAAAGTGATAATTGAATGCGTTTTACTCTCTAGAACTTGGAAAAGTATCGCAACAGTAATTTTAATCAAGTTTGAATAAATTTGAAGAATTTTAACCCAAATTTGGAAAATTTATGTGCATATTTTGCGATTTTATGTGCATATAATTCCCAACCCTAGTTTAAGTATAAGGACTGTCTAACCTCCGCTGTCTGCGCTCCCACGAAAAAACAGTACGAATTCGCCCAGTACGAATAGGGTTTTTACCGTCAGTACCGGTTGCCCGACATTTAAAAATAAAAATAAAATGTCCAGACATTTGCGCCTACATCGGAAATCAGACATTTGCGCTCCACTTTTGCGCCCGGACATTTGCGGCTATTAACCAAAAATTTCTTGTAATTTTTATTTTCTCCTCCAAAATGTATTAAAATATTCGACAACCATCTTTTTTTACGAGTTCGGAGCCCGGATTTGGACTCCTCGGCCCGTCAAGGGAATGTTCCAACACATAATGTCATTAACATTTTTACAGTGATGAAAGTACTCGACGAGTAATATTTTGAGAAACAAACGCCTCAGGAATCCTTGCCGTTTTTTAAGTTATTTTGGAGTTTTCTTGGGTATTAGCAGCTTCTATTTATTTTTTTTAGCTGAATTTCTTAAGAGACGCAAATGTCCGGGGCAAAAATCCGAGCACAAATGTCTAATTTCCGCTGGAGGCGCAAATGTCCGATGCGCAAATGTGGGCTAACCCATAAACCAATTTTTAGCTCAAAAAACAATGTTAAATTAGGGACATCCATTCTGCAGGATTGCCGAAAAAAAAAATAAACTTAGTTTTAAAATTCATTCTACGAGAAAATGAAACAAATAATAAATTGATCAAATTCCTATTTTCTAAGCGGAGTGTTGGCGGACAGTTGGCACACATTTTCTATCGCCAGCGCGGGGTTCGTTTTGTAATTGAGCAAAAGGCCCTGAATGGAAGCAGGCGAAAATTCACCATCCAATGAAGAAACATTGTCCCGAAACTTGGCACACATTTCAATCGACACTCCATCAAAAAATTTGGCGAACATCTGACAAAAAAAAACCTATGATTTTGTGGAAAGTAAAAAAGTGGAAAACTATCATCCTTTTCAAAGCAGAATAACCTTTTGTTTTTGTGCAATAAAATTTTAGAGTGGAAGGAAAACGTAAGTACAACCACAGCCCTCCGCCCTTTCCATGTTTTTTTCGGATAAAGGCCACTGAACACAAATCTCCCGCCAAGTATATTACACGACCTGTTCCAGCATTGGTTGAGTGCAATTGCCAAAGTACTGCTTGACATCGACGCGCCCCGGGCGTATCAGTGCCGGGTCCAACCGTCCCACATGGTTGGTGGTCATGAACAGCACACGTTCCTCCGCACTGACCACTCCGTCGATGGCGTTCAACAGACCGGACATTGTCACCCGCGTCAGTCCGTCGTATGCCGCCGCGTCCATTTGCGCATTGTCCGCCTCATCCGCACGACGCACAAACGCATTGTCAATGTCCTCCAACAGCAGAAAACTCTGAAACGGACAGAGAAATGGCATAAAATGAGACGTCAAACAAATTGACACTATTCTTCATGCTAAAATGACGAGCAAATACTACTTGATTATAAAGCCGACGACTTAATTTATTTAGCTTATTGTGTTTATACATTGTCAATAAGTTAATTTCTAATTTGTAAGCGATTAAATTGCTCCAAAAAAACTAAAAAATAGCAACAAAAAAGTCAGATTTTCATGTCTTTTTTGGTGATTTATTTAGTTTTCTGAGGGCTAATAGAGCTCGTAATTAACTTAAGGGACAAGAGAGAAAAAAATTACTAAAGCTGGCAGAGATGGAATCAGCGTCCCCTCCCCCAACCACACTCCCCCGACGAGGAAATGACCACCCCCCTCTCCCAGAACGAAGATTTTTAGTGCAGTTTTTTCTTTAAAATTGTCGTTTTTCATCAAAATGTGCTTTTTAGTTTGCATTTTTAAATTTTATCTCCGCGTTTTTTGGTTTCGCGATATTGACATAAACCGGAAAAAAATATTTAAAACTTGTAAAATTTTGACGGACATATGAGGGGGCATTGTTCATCAAATGGTTCAGTCGGAGGTCGTCCATTGTGCGGTCACTGAGCGACAGCATACAAATGTTGTAGCCGTAATGGGCGGCCAATGCCGAAATGAAACTGCTTTTGCCGGTGCCCGGCGGGCCGTAGAATAAATAACCGCGACGGTAGGGAACACCACGGTCAATGTACCTGAGAATAAGAGGAAGGAAAACAAAAAATAGCACTAGAAATACCGGTTTTATTTTATTGAAAAAAACGCTAATTTTTGCGCGCTTTCATTAACAAAATCGGAAACCGAGTTCCGAAAAATCTTATTTTTTCAGTAGTTTCAAATCTGGACTATAACCGCGCAAAAAATCCAACAAACAAAACTGAATTTTAAAATGAAAAATTTTAATTCAAACGATGAGAGAGTTGCCCCGTGCCGTACCATTTTTGTGAATTGAAGAAGCTTTCGAGGTCAGTTTGTATGGCCTCGCGGATGCCGTTGTCCAACACGATTGTGTCCAATGGTCGCTTATTTCGCGGCTTCCCAAAATGGTGCCATTCCGGCCCGTACGGAGTGTACACAGCGAGCCCTGTTTCCATCTGACAATTGGGTTTTTTACATTTTTTTTTGTTTGAAATTAATGATTTGGTCACCTCTGCCAATGCATCTTTGGCCGCTTTTTCAAGTAATTGCCGCCAAAACTCGGGCCGAACACCTAGAAAAATGTTAATTCATATTATACGAACTCACCTTTAAAACAAAAAAAAAAGTTTAGACGCTGTAGTCCAATGGACTCGAAAATTCTTATACACAACTTAGAAATAATGACCAACAGACATAGATAAAAAAAATTCGAAAAAATGTTTTTTGGGGGAGGGGGGGAGGCGTAAACGACATAAATAGGTACCTTCTATGTTTCTATTTTTATAAACAAAAAATCTGCCCAAAATTGCACCGATTGTGGTCAGTCGGACCGTTTCGAGTGGTGTCCGCCGTTTGTCCGCCCTCTGCAACATTTGCTCTGTCCGCTCGCGTTCCACCCGCACCCAACGGCCCGCGTAAGACATGTAATGATGGCCTTGGCCCGGCATGAAAAAGAATTGGGTGGACGCCTTGCCGCTTTCGCTGACCATCACAGTCGAACTGACAGACAGTTGGTTGGTTTTACGTCGGCTGTGCTTATTTATGAAGTCCAACACCCATTGGTATGCCCTTAAAAGGAGGGAAGGGGAAGATTAATGAATTTATTCACAAAAACTTTTTTTTTTAATTAATAGGTATTTATTCGGATACATAATCAAAAACATTTTTTTTAGGAAAAACTTTTTTACTCTAGCGGAAATGCTTGAGAATTTCACTCACGAATACTCATTTTGAATCAATTTCGGACTCCGAACTTGAGTCATTTAAGTCAAAAAAACATTTCCTGGACCAAAATTCCGTTATTGGACCCTTCCTAAATAACTTTCTCGAGGAGAAACAAAACTAGTTCTTAGCAGCGTTAGATAGCAATTTTATGATTCGATTAACATGAAGTATTTCAAAGTAATATGTCCAGATACCAAAAATCTATGGTCGAAAAAATGACAAAAATTTCGTAAGTGGGTTTTTTTAGTTTTGGTCAGTATTTTTTTTGTGTTTGAAATTATGCAGGTAAATTAAGTTTATATGAATGAAATGAACAACATAGTTATAATTAGTGATAACAAAGTATTAATACCCACTGATCTTCGTTGCTCAGCTCGAGCGTTGACACAAATTTCCGTCGCAAAACCGAGGCGCCCACCATTGCCAATTTGCGACTGTAATTGAACAGCACACCAACAAACATCAGTCCGGCACCCCCAGTGAACAAAGGATTTGCGGTGAACGCATCGAAAAGGCCACCCTTTTGAGCATTCGCCACCGAAGAAGCGGTTGCTTCTGCAGCTGATGGAGGAGAGGAGGATGTGGGAAAAATAGACGAAAAACTATTCATTTGGGAAAATCCTATAAAATAGTGGGATCCGGAACCGAATTTTCATTTTTCAAAATTTTCCGGTGGGATTTTTCCGGATTACTTTTTTTGAAAAATTTTCCGGAATCCGTTTTAAAAAACCCGGATCCGGCCGGATTTTTGAAAATTTCACCTAAAATTTTGTTCCATTTCAAAAAAGTTTAAAAAATACAATCAACGCGCCCAAAATTGATTTCTCGATGGAGTAGAGTAAGGTTCGACAAACCTACAAAATAGAAATATGTTTTTCACGACTTAAAATAACTAAAAAATTTTTTCGAAAATGGGGGGGATAAACTTTACTACCTATTACCCACATAAATTTTGTGAAATTTTCAGGTACTAATACATTACCGAGATCTTAAGCTTTTTAATGATACCAAGATTGTAGCAATAGTGAGGGAGGCGCCCTGGGCCCCCCAGACCAACCACGCACCGTTAAGTCCCCGGATGGTGAAAAGGGAATTGGGGAAAGCCCGGGCCCTGGACTTGATGGTATGCCCCAAAAAGACGACTCGTTGGACGAAAAGTATTTATTCTCTTGTTGACGGTTGGAAGTAATAAAACGACGAAGAGAAGTAAAGGAACGATTGATGTTATAAGTTGAAGTATATTCGAATGAATGATCGTTGGGAAGAAAAGGATAAAAGGAAAAATGGGCGGGGATGAACGGAAAGATGGAAACCATGTGATCGGAAGATAAATAAATGTAAACTGTGAGAAATAGATAAATGAATAAATGAAATAATTAAATATAATTAAATAATAGACGAATGCCAACGATATCCCTTACAGCTTCCCCCTTCCCATAGGATCGTCCCCGATCCGAAATGAGAGGTGAAATGAATAGACAAAGTGCCAACACCGAACTCTCGGCTTCGTCCGTCGTCTTCCAATCCGAATTTTCACAGCCAGGCTGCGCATTAGAAATGAACAGCTCGTCCACCTTCATCTCAGATGGATGGCAAGAAAAATTGGAGGAGAGAAACCAGTGGTCATTCCGGTTCGGGTGGTAGAGAGACAAGAAAAGAAAGAGAAAGAGAGGGTCAGAGAAAGTGTTTGGAAATCCCGTGGCATTTAGAGAAAGAAAGATAACAAAACAAAATAAAAGAGAAGGATGGAGAGAGGAAATATAAACAGAAATAATGGCAAAATTCGGAAAAGAAAGGAACAATAAACTAGGTGTGGGAAAAAGTGGGCCCGTCCTTTGGTGGGGCTCATCCGTGTTTCTTTATTCATCATTCAACTGCGCTTGCAAGAGTTAAGCCACAAACGACCATGACCTGAATACGGTAAGATTGTATCTGTTTTCAACCCCCAAAACTCACCTGTTGTCGTACCATTAACCACGCCATTTCCATATTGGTCACCAACACCGCTTGTGGTGCTTCGTTGAAAACGCGTGGCTGGGCAAATGATTTGCTAAAACTAACTGATTTCCAATCACAATTCGCGACCCAAGTTATTCCTTTCCTGTTGTACAGTAGACTGATGGAGATTGAAAGCACCAGGGATGGACCGTGACTGCCTCGGGAACACCTCACACCACTGGCGATAATCCTGTTCCGCGGGATCAGTATAGCGATACGATTCTTCCACTATCACCAAGTCAATCATTGTGCCTATGTACGAATTACCTGGTGCTGAAACTTGGGTTCTTTTGCTCCGTCTTTTCGTTGAAAGATGTACACCCTCAAGAGTAATTGTAGCATCGGCAGGGCCTTGGACATGAAAACCACTCGTCTGAGCCCAATAAGTATCACCAGTCAACAGACATTCTTCGCTTAAAGAGTCACGAACTTCAGGGCCAATTTGGTGCTGGTAAAAGCGTTGAGTAAGTTCATGCCATTCAAAAAATACATCGATAGCCTCCAATTCATTGCTTTGTTTGTTCCTCAAAATGCTTGAGATTGTTCCAATGCATAAATCCGGAGTAATTTGATAATTTGTCGTCGTTTCAGCACAAAGTCGGAGTGCCATTGAATTCTCTGAATAAGACTCAGATTCATCTGCATCTGAAATGAGAAAAGTATCACCCAACCCAAGTGGCACTTTCACTTTAGAACCCACACGAATTCTAACAAAATGCGGCCAATCGCAAACCTTGTCCAATCTCACCGCCATAAGCCAATTTCCTGCCGTTTGAATAACCATCATATTCTTGCCAATGCCAACTGCACCCTCTTCCTACTTCCTTACATCTAAAGGTCGGACAAGCCATGGCCCATAATAGCGTGTCGGTTAAAGTTCCCAAGATTTCATAAGGAGATCGCTTTCTCACGACTCGAGGCTTAATAGAATTTACTTTACACCTACATTCGGTCTAAAAACCTTAACAAACTCACAAACATCTTTCAAAGGGTCTAAATTTTCAAACATTCCGAGAATTCATCCATTTCATCACTACTTCCACCTACTTGGCAGCCCACATTATCATTGCCTGTGCTCTCTTTCCCTTGTTTATTTCCTGCCCAAAGGCTAAGGTTTGAAACTCCCTCACTAAGTCCATCAAAAGCAACAGAATCATCTTCATCCATTTCTGTGGCATTTTCTTTCATTTCTTTTTCCACCTTTTTCTTTTCCACCAATGATTCCTCACCAATCCCACTTTCATTCTTTATTTCCTGCCCTAAGGCTTGGCTTTGGTCGGATTGGGAACAGTCAGAATCAGCTAAGAATTTAGACTTATGCATCTAAAGAGAAAAAATGGTTAAAAGAAAATTATAAAGCAATGAAAGGTGAAAAGGATAAGAGGAAAGAAATGAATGACAGAAATGGCTTTGATAATGGATCGGACGCTCTTTAAATAGCTGGCTATCGGGGGCAGCGGGACAGGAAAGGAGCATCGCACAATTTGTAAAGGGAAATACATTTGAAATGTTACAATGGCGATGGAATTGGGGACATTAAAGAGAGTGACATCCTCAGCCATCGAGTTCCTCCATAGAAAGATCAATGTTAGGGAAAAACAAAGGATGGAAAGGGAGAGGGAGAAAAAAAAGGGAAAAAAAAATGGTTTTAAGCGTCTGCCTCATGTGACAATTTGGATGTGCCGCTATTTCTTGGGCTATCCCTAATGGGCAAAGAGCATGGGGCTATTAGGGTAGACCAAAGAAACCAAAACCCCAGTAACCAAAACAAAATTATTATACACAAAATTAAAAAGGGAAATTTTTGAGTACTCAGACTTAAAACTAATACAATTCAATCCAAAAGTTCGGTTACAACTGCCATTATTAGTCTGATAAAACAGTTCGATAACCTGGCAAGAGTCAGCACAAAAATGTGGGCAAATTATTTCATTATCGGAAAATCCCAAACTAGTATTATCGGGAGAAGAGAAAACCAGGTGGCAACCTAAACAAAATATCAGAAGAACGGCCAAAGCAAAATTTGTCTTAAATATCTTTGCTTCCGGCCCTGAGGCAGGGATTTTACACATTTTGAACAAATTCATTAGAGTGAGCGAATGTTGAAAAAAAAGGAAAAATTGGAAATTCCTCCCACCTTTTATAGCGAGGGAAGAGCGGGTACATAAAAGAAACGAAAAGAGAGAAAAAAACGCCTTGGGAAAGAGCAAAAATTGGAAGCCAAATTAGTGCGAGGTACACAGAAAAGAAAAAGGAAGGGAAGGAAAGAGAAAGTGGAAAAAAAAATTTTGAAAAACCATAAAAAGCAAACCGAATGCTAAAGGGATATTGGTTGAATGAGTGATTTTGGAAAAAAAAAAAATAATTAGTTAAAAGAAAATATGCAATTAATTAATTTTTCTTAATTTTAAACCCTAGTCTCAAAAATAGTGTCAGATAGAATTGACTAAGAGGCTACCGATCCGAGTGCCGAATGGTCCGAGTGCCGAACGTCCGAGTGCCGAATGGTCCGAGTGCCGAATAGAACAAAAACAGTCCGAGTGCCGAATAGAACAGAAAATGTCTGAGTGCCGAACGTCCGAGTGCCGAATGGTCCGAGTGCCGAATAGAACAAAAACAGTCCGAGTGCCGAATAGTGTTAAAAATGTCCGAGTATCGAATGGTCCGAGTGCCGAATGGTCCGAGTGCCGAATAGAACAAAAACAGTCCGAGTGCCGAATAAAAAATCATTTTAAATTTTTAATATGAAATTTCCAAAACAATTAACTAACAAATAAGTATCCTTTTTGATAATCACCACTAATTAATTTTTTGTTCCTTTTAATGTCAAAAATGAATGTACGCGAACTATTAGTCAATGCAACTACAAAGCCCAAACAACGTCAAAAAGAAATAGTGAAGGTGCCAGAAGAACAGTGTGAAGTTACAGCGAAAAGCCCAAACAATGGCACAGAGACAGTGGACCACCAGCAAGTGAAATTTGATATCGGCTGTTCACGCCAAGGCGGTGAGATATTGTGGCATGAAGATAGGTAATAAAAGACGATTTCTACTGTTTTTTTTTTAATAGGTCTCCGGTTTGGTAAGGTGGAGAGACGCTTGGCCAACTTCAACAAACGCGCAAGGACGGAGCCGGACATACCATCAACTGACCTAGTCACTGACGCGTTGAATGTGCCGGATGATGACAACGAGCAGTTTGCGCTCATGCCAACTGCCGAAGCACTTGCGCAGCGTGCAGCAAAGAGACGTCGTCCTTTCGGGCGAGCGCTTAACGGCAACGAAGTGACCAATATTGTTTTGCCAATAGAATTGTGTCAAAAGGATGGCAATCGGTAAGTCTATTTAATTTTTGGCACAAAAATTCTCAAAGATGAGGGACTGGCAAAGTATTGCTACAATGAATCGCCAATTCGTACGACATTTCGTCGTTGCATTAGTTTGGCATTTTTAACACCGAGTGTTGTTCGTCGTGGAATGGCACTCATCATTGAACAGTCGCCGAATGGAATGGAAGGTGGTGGCAATTATATTGATGTAAATTTTCCCGAACAATTCCTTAGATTTTTTGTTTTACGTCGCAAAAAACTACATCGTCTCTCGGAATGGGAAGTTGCAGAGAAATCCGGTGCATTTCAAGGAAACTCGGACGCGGAGCGTGTTCTTACTGGTATGGCAGGGCACTCAACTCCGCGGGGTAATAGACCCATTAAAATTTGGGTCGAAATTTAAGTCCCTTTTTAGCTTCTACATCAATTTGCAGTGTCAATGAAGTGCGTTCTCTGATTCTCTCGTCGTACAGTCGTCATTCAAATGAACATTATTTTGGGAACGCTCACCTGTCGGCTGAGTCAACGTAATCGGTGACATTATGGGCCCAAGATATACTCAACCAATTATTCGTGACCCTATCTTCCAAATACCATTTTGGAATGTCAGAAACCGCGTGAAGGATGATCTGCCGAGAAGCCAAGCCTCAATGGAGGCAAACGGAGGCCACGTATGTTCGCTTTTTTGACCGCGCTGCACTAATGGGACACGAAAAAAATACAGGAAGTCAGAGAAGCCTCTAACAAAAAGTTACCGAGGTTATCATCCTTTTTTATTTCCAAAATGAAATTTTTATGTAATTAGGCGTCGCCCGGAATTCATTGAGATGGACCGACAACTTCTGCATTTCGTCAATTCGACTGCTCTCGAGACTGACCAACAGATTATCGTGTTTCTTGATGCAATTTCGATGGCACTCCAACGCATTGAGCCAAACTTTCAAGCGGGTGTCGTTGACGAGAATCCAAAAGAGATGGCGGAAGAAAATGTGAAAGAAAATATGCCATCGTTTTGTTATATTGATCACGATATCATTTAGCATTTTTGCAAAAAATTTGTGACTCAGTTATTTTTAATAAATTCATTCTGCCATTTGATTTTGGGTACCAAAGACGAATATGGAGTGACTCAACTGCGGACCAGCCAACTTTAGAACCTCAAATTTTTCTAACTTTATCAAGTTCTGCAATATTAGTACCATTTGAAAAACCTTAAATAGGTCTATTAGTACTTCAAACAACAAAGTCTGTAAAAAAGTTTAAACCGAAACTCACAAGAATTCTGACTTTTTTCGGACCATTCGGCACTCGGACTGTTTTTGTTCTATTCGGCACTCGGACCATTCGGCACTCGGACTGTTTTTGTTCTATTCGGCACTCGGACCATTCGGCACTCGGACTGTTTTTCTTCTATTCGGCACTCGGACTGTTTTTGTTCTATTCGGCACTCGGAACATTCGGTACTCGGACGTTCGGCACTCAGACATTTTTTGTTCTATTCGGCACTCGGACTGTTTTTGTTCTATTCGGCACTCGGACCATTCGGCACTCGGATCGGAAGCGGACTAAGATGTCTTAATTTCGATTTAGTAAAATTTCAATTTATAGAGGAGCTGTTATGGAAAGACATCGTTTTTGAATTTACGCATTTTTAATTTTCAGTTTTGGCGTACCGAGTTATATTCGTGGTTAAATAATTAACTTAATTTGAGTTAAAAAACTTTTGTGAACCCTATAGACATTATTGGTATTCCAAAAATGTAGAAAAGAGAAAAAAAAACCAAAATTCGCTAAATTTACCACTTAGAAGTTGGGTGCCACCCAATAAACAAAGGCTATTTGAATTTAGTAGATAACACGAAGATGGTTGGAGAACTTCAATTTGCCGATCTTTGGCTTTGATTCATATTCAGATTTAATCTTTTTGTGTTGTTTTTTTTTTTTTAAGTCGGCAAGATCATTTTTTTTTAAACTATGACCTGCTGTCAACAATTCAACCATTCGACACTTCGGATTGTTTGGCTTTTGGTGTTTGGACTACATGCACGCAGGCTCAGCGACGCCGATGTATCAATTATTTCCCCGCCCTCAGGCAAGGTATGAAAATTTTCAAGAGCCTCATTTTAAGGCAAAAACTTATTTGAGGTCAAAAAGCCTCATTTTGGGAAACTTAATTCAAAAAGTGACAGAAAAAGAGAGAAAAAAAATGATAAGAAGTAAAGAATGCCACAGGGGGAATTTTGAAAATTTTGGTTTTCCTTTACTGATGGATTTTTAATCCACAAATGGCCATTTCGAAAATCTCTGTTTAAAAAAAAATTCGAAAATCATCAAATCATTATTTCAAAACTAAGTTTGACCCCTTAAATTGTAACATTGTTATCCCTGGTTTGTTATCAACTTACACAGCCATTTATTTCTTTTGTTTCACGCCCTAGGGCTGAGACCAGTTATTAGCATAAAATATGTTTAGGTCATCCAAATACCAAATTATAAGAGCCTTTTTCCATAAATTTGGAAGGGGAGAAAAGCGAAACAGCAGAGCCTAATGATAATGAATTAGATATTTCAATTGGCTTCGTTTAAAAGTTTAGAAAAAACCCCAAATTAATTAATATTTCACCGTGGGTACTTACCAGCACTAATGCTGAACGAAATTTGTTTCGCATTTCGAAAATTTCGCACTTTTTTGATTCGGATTTTGGCTTGCTAATAGAAAAACAAAAACATTTTATTTTGAATTTCATTGCGGGTCCCTCGCTGGGTTTCTCCCAGCTCTGATCAACACGGTGGAAGAAAGGGGAAAGAACACAAAAAAAATATTTAAAATAAATTCACAAAACAACAAATACTTTTTTTTTAGGAATTGGTGACAATACCATTGACTGTTCGTCCGCCATTCATCCAATTGCGCAAGGCGAATTTCAATGTCATGCCAGGCACAACCAGAGGCGCCGGAGAGCAAATTTGAGACGCCGACAATCAAAGCAACGGGCCAGGTTTGCTTCCGGGAACAATTTCGAGAGAAAGAAAGAAAAGAAAAAAAATTTTGAAAGAATTTCCCACTTAGGATTTTACAGTTAGACAAAAATTGCCAAAATTATTTCAGGCAAGGATTAACCGAATCGAAACCTGCGAGTCGTTTAAAGTGTATACACCTCCAAAGCAGTTTAATTATGTGTTAGTTGAATCAAATCTGATTCACTGGCTAACTTAGGAACCGAGGCCTAGGGAAACTCTCTTTTTTTTTTAATTTTCCTCTAATTTAAGTTTATTTTTTTTTATTTCGACAGGTTATGTCATTGGCAGCAAAAATGGATGGATGGACAACCTTGAACTCTTTTTGTCACAATTCGCTTTTATCTCATTCAGGTCTAACTTCTCTGGTATTAAGTCGGCAAAAAAAAAATTTTTTTTTACAATTACTCGGCACAATTCGCCAGTTCCAAGTGTCGGGGAGTTCAATGAGTAAATCAGGTACTCATTTTTTAAAAATTTTTTTTTTTTACTTTAATAATACATTTTTATAATTTTGTTTCTCGCCCTTGGGCAAGGGAGAGTGCAAGAAAGAGAGAGAGAGGGAAAGAAAAAAAAATGAACCTAACAATAAGGAGCAATTATAAGGGGAAAAAATGATCCTCAAATCAGTAATAATTTAAATTAACGGCGATATGTATTTTAGGCCACCCATTGACCACAGTGAGGCGTGGCCATCAACACATCCGGGATGATTATTAACCGGCGCGAGACAAGCAGATGAGCCAAAAGATGAAAGATGGTTTTTTTTTTGCCGTGGCGCAAGAGCCCGAAGGAGAAAAAAACAAAATAATTTTATTTTTTTTTGATTTTTCCTCTCTGCATTTATTTATTTCCTTTCAATAAAAATCGAATTCACCAAAAGGTTTTTTTTTTTTTTTTTTTTAAGAAGGGAGAAAGGAAAAAAAATTGGCAGGGTAAATAAAAATGTCAGGCTTCCTGTTAAAAATAAATTTCTTCCAGCCCTAAGGCTAGTCGCACAAACTTGGAACTGGGCTTCTCTTTCATATTAGCTCATTTGCAAAATCAATTTGTATCATTTGTTAATTTAATACCTCATACTTGATTCAATTAAGCAAACAAAAAAACCTGTTTTATCAAAGTTAAGAGATCTGACAATCTTGGAAACAATGGTCTCCCGTGTTCAGACCTTTTCCCGGTAGCGGTAAATGTTTTTTTTTCTTTTTAAAGAAAACCCACACTACTTCAATTGTTGATGGTTTGTGTGTTCACCCAATTTGATTAGTTCCCATTTGGTTCTCAATTTAAGATAAGTTAATTTCCCTCAAAATGATCCCCATTTTTGACTTTCTGTTTGGCCTAAATTTCTACCAAAAATTAACCGAATGGCTAAATGATGAAGCCAAATGGAGGGAGACGGACGATGCCGGAGGGTTGCTGATACGATTTCGGCATTCGGCACTGCGTCTCAGTGGCGGTGAGATGCCGTCTGAACTGCTTAGGCAGCCTATTGAAGTGATGAAGACCAATCTTCAAAGACGTTCCGGCGTCTGCTTTGCTTTTGGCGACACCGCGGGTCCTCGTCGCCATAAGGTGGACACCTTCCTCAAGAAGCGCGAGTACGGAACCGAACTCCTGCACTCCGCCGGGCTTAAAGAGGAAAATTTTGAGAAGTATTTTGGGGAATTAAGAAAAAACCTGGGGAAAAAAGAAAACCAAAAACTTTGAGTTTTTTCAACACGTTCATCGAGGGAAACGTGCCCGGGTCGTTCTTCTACGGCGCTGAGTGGACTGCGCCACCGGCTTTGGATACTGGGTATTATGGTCGAATTCATGACCAGCTCAGCTCCTTGTCGTGTCCCGACATTTGCGGTCCGACATTTGCGGCCCCGACATTTGCGGCCCGACATTTGCGGCCCCAGCCAAAAACGACATTTGCGGCCCGACATTTGCGGCCCCAACCAAAATTTGACTTATTTTAACACAAATTTGGCCAATTTTAATATTTCTTTTCTTTCCAAAGTTACATTGCATTTTATTCAACCTATATAATTCATTTCACAATTGAGCTTGCCAAGACCAATGCAGAGCTTGAAGTTTGTTAGCCATTCTACCAATCCTCAATTCCTGTATTGGCTAATCGATACTGTAGAGCAGGGATGTTGCAAGTTTCGCTTTTCGCGTTTCGCCTTTTCGCATTTTCGCCTTTTATGGGCATTTCGCTTTCGCTTTTCATCTTTCGCTTTTTATTTATGTTTCGCTTTTTTCGCTTTTCGTCTTTCGCTTTTTATTTAGGTTTCGCATTTTTCGCTTTTCGCCTTTCGTTTTTTGGGCTAAAAGCGAAATAAGAGTACACCCCAAAAGATGTTTTTTTCTAATAAACATTAAAAGTTAAATAAAAATATGAGGAATTTTTATTAATTTATTTTTAAGCCTATTTATTAAATGTCTTTTATTTGGAATTTTTTTAAACTATCTGGGCGAGTTGCTTTCTGCAAATCATGTGATTATAAAAAAGATTTTCCTCCGCGATCCCCAACGACATCTTTAATCTCACATTTGTCTCACAATCACCAGGAATTGCACAAAGAATTTTTGAAAAAACAAAAGAGCAGTCAATCAGAACAGTTAAGCATTAAAAGGTGAATTTTTTGAGACTTTCAATTTTCAATTATAGTTTTTGTTAGAGTCTTTTCGTCATCCGCCCCATCATGTTCCCAATCTTTACAAATTACGGATAGTGCGGACACATTAATATTTAATGACGAGACGGAAATGGTCTCGAAACGTGCAAAGCCGGACATTGTGCACTCATTGAGAGCCAAAAGTGAATATCTAATAAAGTATTAATAAAGCTTTTCTATTTTTAGGCCCGTGGGACAAAGATGGAGAGAAAACAGAGAATATCAATAACAAAATTATGGAAATGATCGCTGTCGATTTACAACCCTTATCAATTGTGGACAATATTGGGTTCAAACGCCTTATTTCCGAACTCCAGCCCAAATACAAAATGCCGGGGCGGTATTTTTTTACAAAAAAATTGACGCCGACCGTTGAAAAAATAAAGGTTGCCTCCGTTTAAATAAACACTCAAGTATCTTTAATGTTTTTAGAATATCATCAGACAAGAAATTGCCAATACCGACTTTATATCATTCACAACGGACTGTTGGACTTCGAAAGATGCGGCCCATTCTCTTCTGTCCGTTACATGCCATTTTATTTATGAAGGGCGACCAAAATTTGTCGTGTTAGCTGCTAAGCCGATTAAAGGTGAAAATACAAAAGACAATCATAATAAACAAATAGAATTAAGGCCGCCATACCGCAAATACTCTGAAAGAATTGTTCACAAATGTCTTGGCAGAATTTTCCATCGAAAAAACTAAAATTTTTGTCGTATTGCGGGACGCGGCAGAAGTGATGATTAAAGTCTGTGGTGATCTTGGATTAAGATCTATCTATTGATTGCTTTGCACACAAATGCAATTTGGTAACAATCAATTTATTTAGAGAAAAAATGCTATGATTAAGGCTATTTGGGATGGCATTCGAAAACTGAATGATGACGTATCAATTAAAAATTTGCTCGAACGTGTCAAAAAGTTTGTCAGAAAACTAAAAAAATCGCGGGTACAAAAAGAACAATTTGAAGACATTCAAAAACTTCTCATTCTTTCGACTCTGTCGTTGACAAGGGACACCGAAGTATTTACTTATTTTATTTAAAAACACAATTAATGTTCCCCTTTATAGGTCAGGTGGTCTTCTACATAAGAAATGCTGGACCGTTTTTTGCTCAATCGCCAGGCTATAAATTTGCTTAGTACCCAGGAAATGACCCTCCCAGCGTTTTCGACTGATGATTGGGCGACAATTTCTGTTTTGAGAAAAGTAAATAATTCCAAAAAAAAAAATCAAGTTTTTGTCTAGGTTCTCGCCCCAATTCATTCGGCAACAAATGATTTGCAAAAGCGTGGCACCCCAATTTCCGCCGTTATTCCTCTGTTTAGAGTGATTTGTTTTTCGCTTGAAAAGGGAGACGAATTACAAAGTGTAAAGCAAGCTATTCTTGAGGGGCTCAAAAAAAGAATGGATCAAAAAGCCGATGCGGGTGGAAAGATAAAAAGAGTTGCTTGGAACGAAAATCGGGAGCTTGTCATTTCAACTCTTTTGGACCCCCGATTTAAGCTCTCGTTTTTGGACACAGAAAAGCATAATGAATACAAACTTTGGCTAACATTGGAAGCGGAAAATGTGCAAAATGTAATATAAGTATTTTGGGCCAACTTATTATATTATATTTACTTAGGATCGCACTGGAGCGGATTTATGTGAAGACACTCAAACTTTAACAGAATCACAAGGAAAAAACGATTTTTATGCTCTTTTTTTACAATGTGAACAAGATATTGCCTTAGGAAGCGGTCATGATGCTTTCACCCAACCTTGACCAAGTCCAGAAGAATTGAATTATCGCCAAAAAGCGGAAGTAATTACCTCTTTTGATTAAATATAATTGTTATATTTAAGGTTGAGGTCAATGAATATTTGCGCTCTAAAAAAATTTCAATGGAGTCCGACCCTTATGGTTATTGGTCCGGAGAAAATGCATCAAAATGGCCCCTTCTGACAAAATTGGCATTCCGATTCCTTTCTGCGCCGGCTACTTCAGCCGAGAGTGAGCGTCTTTTTTCGACGGCAGGATTGATCATAAATGACTTGAGAAAACGCTTAACGCCCGAAAATGCTGAAATGTTATTGTTTTTGCATCACAATATCCAAATTTATGATTTCAATTATGAATAATTTTTGGAAAAAATTTCGCGTTTTCGCTTTTCGCATTTTCGCCTTTTTTTGGCATTTCGCTTTCGCTTTTCGTCTTTCGCTTTTTATTTAGGTTTCGCTTTTTTCGCTTTTCGCCTTTCGTTTTTTATTTGGGTTTCGTTTTTTTCGCTTTTCGCCTTTCGCTTATTATTTTTCCTTTTGCAACATCCCTGCTGTAGAGCTCTGAGAACCACCTTTGTCGACAATAAACTCTCCCTTCATCAAATCACATTTAATAGTCAAGCCTTAGGCAAATATACATCTAAAACGATCTGATTCAAAGCCTCTCGGTCGACATTTTCTCTGCCCTGAATTTCTCTTTGTCGCTCAATTGCGCGTAGTTCCCGTACGGGCAGCCGCCCATCGTCCGAAGGTGCATTGCACGCGCCCTCTCGAATATTCGCCGCTCCCCTGCGTGATCTTCGCAGTACACTGCGATTAGGTCGTTCATGAGATTCTCGTAGTACTTCGATTGAGGCATGCTTGAAGCTAAAGAAGAAAAGCACAAACAATACACAATTATACAAATTAATAAGCTAAGCACAACAAAAAGAAATGTGATTAATCATCATTTCTCACATATTTATATATATATCATAACGCCAAGATATTAATTCTCTCTCACTTTCTCTAACACTCTTCTATTTTTTATTTCATATTTTTCACTTTTATGCTTTTATCCTTTTATCCTTCATCATTTATTCTTCAAGCAAGCATATTATACTTTCTTACTCACCAAATTTCTTTATGTCCTCCAAACCTATCAACAAACTCGCCCATTCTGCATCTTCATACTTCCCGGGCGGCGACTTTTGCCCGCTGTGCCAAGTGCACAGCCACCGGGTGTCCGAATGCCCAGCGTACAAAGGTGCCGTGGCGGCTGCTCATCTCAACCGGGTGGCGTGCATCTGCTGCAAGGGCATTGGACACCGGCCAAAGGGCTGCTGGATTCTCCGAGCATGGGGTACGTTTTTGAACGAGCTTTTTTTTTTTTAAACAAAGGGAATGCACTTTTTCTTTAGTCGAATGCATGACTGGCGGCAGCACGGGCGGCTGCCCGACCTTCGAGCGTGTCTGCTCCGCCACAGGTCCGCTGCTCTGCTTCGTGTGCTTCCAGCAGCATAAGACTGCCGAGTGCCAAGCGGAAGGAGGGCTGCTGCGCACCGAATTCGAAAAGTTCAAGGTTTCTTTACCCAGTGCTGCTGCTGCTGGCTGGCTACTAATGATAAAGCGTGTTTTTTGTTTAGGCGCTGAACCGAGTTGTTCAGCGCCACGCGAGCCGCAATGCACTGTGGACGGACATGTGCGTGCGCGAGCGACCAAACGGGTGGAAAGAGCTCGCTCACAACCGGCGCGAATTCTGTTGGACGGGTACGACTACGTGAGTGAAGGGCGGCTGCAAGAGTTATACCGACGATGGGGGCACAATGGTGGGCGCCCGATGGTTGTGCATATGTAATGATAGACCGCCATTTATTAATTTTTTGATAAAAATTGCTAAAATTTGTGTTAAAATAAGTCAAATTTTTGTTGGGGCCGCAAATGTCGGGCCGCAAATGTCGGAAAATGGCCCTTAAGAAATGGGCCGCAAATGTCGGAGGCGCAAATGTCGGGCCGCAAATGTCGGGCCGCAAATGTCGTTTTTGGCTGTGGCCGCAAATGTCGGGCCGCAAATGTCGGGGCCGCAAATGTCGGACCGCAAATGTCTGGGCACCCTCCTTGTCGGGAGTCTATGGGAAAATGGTTAGCCCGGCCCTCTTACTAAGCAAAAATTTGGCCAATTGCAGACCAACCCTCCGGAGGATGCTTTCATCATCCGTGGCATCTGTGCTCCGATCGGGACTTCGGGTTTTGCCTGTCACCGTGAAGAGGAGCATTCGTTCCATCTCAACTTTAACTTTGGTCCATCGCCAAAGGTTTTGGTCGAAAAATTGGGGGAAAACAAAGTAATCAGTCCATGAAATCGATTCCTTACTTAATCAGTTGTGGCTCTTCATTGCCGCGGAGTTGGAAGGGACAGTGTGCGAATTAGGAAAGCGGCTTTTTGGGGCGAACTGGGCGAAATGTGCCAATCCCCTTGGGCACATTTCGTACTTCTTTTCGCCGGCCCAACTCCGTGAGGCCGGGATCCCGTTCTGCCTCCAGCTGCAAAAGCCGGGCGAGGGCATTCTGACGGTCGGACTCCATTCGGGAGTCAACCTCGGCCCTTCTGCCTGCCTGGTCGCCGAATTTCAAAGTCGCCGTTCGGCGGCTCGACTCGGGGGTTCGAAACAACAAAAACGATTATGATCAGAACAAAAATTTAGAGGTCGGAAAATGGACCAGGTGCAAATGCCGAAGCCAGGAGGCTTACCGGTTCACGGCAGCCCAAGAAAGGGAATACTTGAATCTGACCAAGTAAAGAAAATTCCAAAAATGAAAAGAAAAACCCCTATTTCCTTAGGGATTTGGTTGCCCGTGAGCGAGCCGCAGCGTCGCAGCGCAAGTACGCGAAGTCCGGCAAAAGACCAAAGCCGGGGCCCGAAAAATTGGCTGAAAACGCGGCACGGAAGCGTGAGCAACGTGCCAAGCAAAAGGCAGAAGGACATGTGGTGACAAAAAGGGAGAAAAAGAACGACGAAGTGATCGATTTGGACAAAATTGATCTTGATTGAGTGAAAAAAAAGCGAAAAAGATATACATAAATTTGTATTAATTAATAATTGACTAAGTCTTTCCAAGTACGGGTGCGATTCCTCAAATTATATTTACGGGGTGCCAGATCAGTTTGATCACTGACATTTTTAGGATTTTCTATTTCTGAGTTAATATTTGTTTCCTGCCCTAAGGCATGGGTATCCGCAGTAGATTCCTCTTCATTTTGAGGGTTGGACACCACGTCTTCTGGGCTTCTTTTATCAATTTGGGTAGCCACACTTTCGTCATTTCCAGCCTGGGCCAAAATGCCTTCCTCATCCGCAGGCAAAGTGGGTACCGTACATGGTGTACCAAGCATTTCAAAGCATTTTTTGATCTGATTCAGGTGGAGCTTTTTAGGATTAGAATTTGGGGACGTGCAACTTACCACAGTCGCATAAATCCCTTCTATTTTTACAACTCTAAAAATACCTCGCCATGGCAATTGGAATTTTTTGGAAGTGCCTACTCGTCCGTCATAATTCCTAATCAGTACCCGATCACCGACCATTATTTGTTGCGGTCTCGCTTTCTTGTCATATTGCTCCTTCATTTTGTGCTGCGATTTGGCATATTCATCCGACGCAGCGTGCCAAGCATGTCTTATTGCAACGACCAATTTCTGTTTGAACTCATTTCTGTCCGAAATGGCGATAGGGTCTCGAATTTTAGGGTCGATTATTTGATCGACACAGAAAATTGGATCACGACCAAACATCAGAAAAAACGGGGTTTCACCTGTCGAGGCATGGACGGAAGTGTTATAGCAGAAACAAGCGGCATCCAAAAATTCGTCAAAATCCGGCTGGTTCTTCGAAATGTATTTGGAAAGGATGTTGTGGAAGGTGCGAAATGTGCGTTCTGTTGACGCATTTCCTTGGCTCCAATGTGGGCAGGCGTATTTTTTGTCAATGTACAACATCGAACAGAATTCCCTGAAAAATTCAGAGGTGAAAGCCGTCGCATTGTCCGAAATTAGTTCAACACATCCACCGTATTTCAAATAACAGTTCGTTAAAAAGGCGTGGGCAATTGTTTGTGCTTTTGTGTCGGGTAAGGCAACTGAAATAACGTATTTGGTGAACCAGCAGACAACATTCAAAATATGTTTATTCCCTTTTTGGGTCATGGGGAAAGGACCCACCAAATCCAACCCAACTTTTGCAAACAAAGTGTTCGCTGGGACCATCATCATCTCCTCCCTATAGGCAGGGGTCGGGTTATGTCTAAGTTGGCATATCACACAAAGTTTCACCCAAGTAAGAACATCCGAGTACATTTTTGGCCAAAAATATTTTCGACATTTTGCAATGGTTTTCCTGTAATTTAAATGACCGCCACCAAGGAGAGAGGAGTGAAATGATTCAAAAATGAGTCCCCTTAAGGAAATTGGCACATAAATCCTGGCTGCTTGACCCCTTTCCTCAAAATAAAGAATGTCCGATGCCATTTTGTAATTGGCAGCTGCTGCAGCAAACAACTCCTTTTCCTTTTGGTCTAAGTCAGCTGGGAATTCGCCATACTTTACGAAAGCAATGTAAGCAGCAGCCTCAGGGTCCGCTGCTTGTTCCTCAACTAAGTTTACCTCATAAGTGTTACCGTCTCCGTGTCGGAGAGTAAGAGTGTGCAAAAATGGGTCCATCACCACCCTCGAATGTGGTGCCAAAGCCAAGCACACCGGGAATTCGATAATGTCCTCCAATTCATCCAAATTTTGGAACTCGGATACGGGTCGGTCCTCGGCGGCACGGGAAAGCGCATCCGCTAATGTATTCATCTTGCCAGCCACGTGGACAATTTTGACTTGGTAGTTCTGTAATTCAATGAGCCACCGTGCAAGTAATTGATTGCTTTCAGACTTTTTAAGCAAAAAGGCCAAGGGCTTGTGGTCCGTATGAAGTTCAATATCAGACATGAAAATAAATGGCCTAAATTCTCTCAAAGCATAGATAATGGCACTCAGTTCAATTTGAACGGCCGGCCATTTTCTTTCTGCAGTTGAAAGGGTACGACTGCAGTATGAAATGGCCGAAAATGTGCCACTTACTTCATTCTTTTGCATCAAAACTCCACCTTGCCCTGTTGAAGACGCATCGGTGAAAATGTGAAAAGGCTTGGCATAGTCCGGAAAAATCAGATTTGGGGCTTGAGAGAGCAGTTCCTTTATTTTGCGAAAGGCTTCTTCTTGTTGTCGATTCCATTCGAATTTGTTTCCCTGCCTTGTCAATAGAAGGAGAGGTTCGACGACCATAGCAAAGTTTTCGATATGCCTTCGGTAAAAACCTGCCTGTCCCAAAACTCTTTTGACTTCCTTCACATTTTTGGGGACCGGCATTTCTTTGAGAATTTCAATTCGACTGAGACTTGGTCTGAATCCATCAGAAGTCAGTACAAACCCAAGAAAATTCATCTCGTTTTTGAGAAATCGGCATCTTTAGTAAAAATGAGAACATCGTCCACGTAAGCCAATGCAACATCCTCCAATCCCGAGAGAACAACAGCCATGGCCCTTGAAAACGCAGCAGTCGCATTTTTGAGACCAAACGGCATCGAAATCATTTGGTAGACATTGTCCTCCGTTATTATTCCACATTTTCTTGACGTTTCATCACTCAATTTAATTTGGAAATAACCACTTGCCAGATCCAATGAGGTATAGTACTGACAATTTCCCACTCTCTCCATTATGCTGTCCACTCTTGGCAGCGGGTAACGGTCCGGCACGGTTACTTCGTTCAATTTCCGAAAGTCCAAACACGGTCTGATGCCACCATCCTTTTTCTGTACCACGACGATCGGTGTTACCCATGGTGTATCCGATTCCACCATGACACCTGCAGCCAACAGCTGTTCAATGTGTTTCTTCAACTCTTCTTTGTACTTGTACGGCATCCGCCTTGGTGCCGACGAAATGGGTTCCTCCGTTGTCGTAGTGATATGATGCTCCGCCGCAGTGAAAAGGCCAAGGTCATACCGAAATTTACTGAAAACATCTGAAAATTCCTCAATTAATTTTTTGAGATCCTCTAATTCTGCTCCACTAACTGTTGCTTTTGAAAAATCAACAACAAACGACGGGTCCACCTCTTTTCCCGTTTTCTCATTAGGTTTCAAACTCAGAATAGCCTTTGGCTTGTCTTCTCTCAGCAACCCATGCTGGTCACACGCAACTTCATTGGCATATGCCAAATGAGTCCCTTTCCAAAGCCATTTTGGTTCCATAGTCGGGTTGACCAACGCCACTTTAATTTGCTTCTGGCCCGGAGGCGAGACACTGCATATAACCGACAAACCCTTTTTCAAAAGACTAATGTCAGGTCGGTCAATGCAAATCGAATTTTTGTGGCTTGGAGAGGATTCAACCATTGCAGAAACAATTATTTGTGAGTCAGCAAGTATCAGTACGTCTTTCTCCGCTGAAACTCTCAGGTCATCAAGCAAAAGAATAGATCGGTGACATAATTTGGTTTCATTGTCCCCTACAAAGAATTTTCCGTTTTGATGATCAAATTTTATGGGAGGCAATTTTTCGAAAACATCCCATCCAATTATGACACTATAATCACGGGCAACAGTAAACTCAAAATCATCGACAAAATAAATGATTGGTCTTACCTTGTGCCCGGCAATTATCAAGTCCACTTTGGCATATTTCTTTAAACGGATCACATGTCCTGAGGCACTCATTGCTTCCATGTCCGAGGGATACGTGCAGCAATTTAATTCTTCTGCAACTGAGCGTGGTGCCACCGTCAGACTGGCCCCCGTATCCATCAAACAGCGAACAGTGATTGAATTAATCATTGTTTGAACAACAGCATGGTGTGGGGAAATGGCATTTAAATTTGAGATTCTGGGCATAGCTCCACCTTCCAATTTCCCCGAATTCTTTTGAGTCTGTTTCATATCGTCTATTTTCACCGAAGTCTCACTTTCCCGACATTTCCTATCGGCATCCAAAATAGCCATATCATCGTCTTTGTCAATGAGTTGCTTTATTTCCGACCCTAAGGTCTGGGAGGTACCACGGGTGGACTCATTGGATGAGCCACCTGACGAAGCCATTCAGAGTCGTTAATTTTTGTCAGAAATTTGATTCGCTAAAAAGAAAAATAAATTATATTGGTACTCCCATTAAAAGAACTCGCAACTAAAATGACTGAAAGATGCAAGTGAACAAAGTGAAAGAGTAAAAGCTGTTCATCCATCAGCGGCGGCTTATCTGTTTAATCTCCGGTCGGAATGTGAGAAAATTTTCCAATCGCTGCCGCGAACAAAATTGTGTAAAGCAAACAACGCAGCGGCGCTTTCACGTGAATACCACCCCATGTGAAAGACCGTAAAAATACAGTATTTGGACTTTGGTGTGAAATTACCTTTGATCCACCGGCAAGCAAAATTTTAACTTAGAAATTTTTGAAATGGCTTAAGACTATCGAAATTTTATTATGTCCCCTAAGGATCAGACAGCTCATATACAAATCCGGTTTCTCCGGTTCACAAAACTTCGGCCCCTTTAGACTCACTAGTCCGGGCAAATTTTGCATTTAACCGTGCAACACAACTCGGCCCCTTTAGCTTCATTCCTGCTAGCCCGGGCTTATTATACTCACTCAAAATCGATTAGGCGCCAGCCCCTTTAGATTCATACTAGTCCGGGCTTATTATACTCACTCAAAATCATTTAGGCACCAGCCCCTTTAGCTTTTTTCCTGCTAGCCCGGGCTTATTTTACTCATTTAAAATCAATTAGGCGCCAGCCCCTTTAGATTCATACTAGTCCGGGCTTATTATACTCATTCAAAATCTTAGGCGCCAGCCCCTTTAGCTTTTTCCTGCTAGTCCGGGCTTATTTTACTCATTTAAAATCAATTAGGCGCCAGCCCCTTTAGATTCATACTAGTCCGGGCTTATTTTTATCAACTCAATAGCCCCTTTAGCTGATTGCTAGACCGGGCACGCGCGATTTTTTGTGTCCTGCCCGAAGGCCGGGGATCCCCTCATACTTCTGCCGCGGCTCGTTCCTTTCTTCTCCTTCGCTCGTCGTTGACGGGTCGTTTTCCCAAAAATGGGAACCATCCGGTGCTACCAGTGAGGGAGGCGCCCTGGGCCCCCCAGACCAACCACGCACCGTTAAGTCCCCGGATGGTGAAAAGGGAATTGGGGAAAGCCCGGGCCCTGGACTTGATGGTATGCCCCAAAAAGACGACTCGTTGGACGAAAAGTATTTATTCTCTTGTTGACGGTTGGAAGTAATAAAACGACGAAGAGAAGTAAAGGAACGATTGATGTTATAAGTTGAAGTATATTCGAATGAATGATCGTTGGGAAGAAAAGGATAAAAGGAAAAATGGGCGGGGATGAACGGAAAGATGGAAACCATGTGATCGGAAGATAAATAAATGTAAACTGTGAGAAATAGATAAATGAATAAATGAAATAATTAAATATAATTAAATAATAGACGAATGCCAACGATATCCCTTACACAATTGATTAACCAAGAAGAAAGTTATGATCCATGAAACACGAAAAAAGCTTTGGGCCAAAATGGCTCTGCGCCAAGATGGCCGCGCCAAGGTGAGACCCAGACCGTCATTAGATACATAACTCTGTGTTTCTTATAAGCGTGCAAATGTCAAAAAATAGATTTATGTGAATGGACTCTAAAATAGCATTTCTGCTTTATATTGGTCAGTTTTTAGTCATTTTATCTCATGGCTAATGGGTGGCTTTTTGTGCACGATGGAAAGGAATTGAAAAATTAAAAGCATAAATATAAGTCACACAATCTTGTTTTAATCATGCATATAAACATTGTATGTACAACACAGGATATGTAGGCATACGAACAAAAAATAATAATAGGGGAATTAGCCTATAAAATGTCGCAAAATCTGTCGTCGTCCATATCTTCAGCAGTCATAACGTAGACGGTCAGCGTCCACGTACACGACCTGTCGTTCCATCGGCTGTGTAACGACCCTTGCACAATAACGCAGCATAATCTTGAGCAAACCATTCCAATTTGGCACATTCGAAGATGTCCTTAAAGGGGTGGGACAAAATGGGAATTTAAAAACAAATAATAATAATAAACAAAATTTCACCGGACGATCAGCCGGCTGAAAGGTCAACAGAGCATCAATGGCATCGCGGCATTGCTTTGTAATGTTTGCCAATGGTGGGTATTTGTAAAGGCGCTTCCTCTGTACTTCCGCAATTTGCTGATTGCTTAGGTCTTCACGGAAGGGCATTGTATTTGTTAACATAATGAAGCCGGTGACACCCAATGACCTGAAGTGATTAAACAACGTTATCAATGATGGAAGACAAATGTGGCATAACAAAAATGTTGCGACTGACCAAACGTCTGATTTAAATATGTTATAAGGGACGCCACGTAATATCTCCGGTGATGAATACGATCGCGATCCACAAAATGTTGAAGACAAATCAATGCCCTGAAAATCGGATTCAAAAAGCAAAGGAGTCAAATAGGTAGTTGGTGCGACCACGACTTACCTGCTTGGAAAAGCCGTAGTCGGTGACTTTGATAACGCCATTTTCATATAAAAGGACATTCTCTAGCTTCAGATCTCGGTGAGCGATTTCCTTGCGGTGAAGGTAATCCAAGGCAGCGATGATTTGAAGCATCCATTCACGACAGAGCGATTCGCCGAGGTGGCCGCTTTTTTGGATGTATGTAAGCTGAAAAGGAAGTATGAAATAGGTAAATGCAGGAAACTGAAAAAAGAAAGACATTGCGCAGTTACCATATCACCACTGGCAGCCAACTCCATTATTTCGAACTGATAACCGCCCCAAACAAAGTCCTTGTAAAGGTAAACGAGGTTCGGATGGTCCAATTCTCGCCAGATTGCAAGTTCGCGCGGCAGAAATTTCTGCTTGAATTCCAATGAAACGCTTTCCAAGTCGATGACTTTGATGGCAAAGTGGCGTTGTGCATCGTTGTAGTACCCTGTAATTGCTTATGTTGTATGCGTATGAAAAACGCTTTCCCTCCTCCATCCCCACCTTTGTACACTTTGCTGTAATGTCCGCTGCCAAGTCGGTAGTCGTTGGAAAAGTTGAAGCCGAAATGGGCCAAAATGCTGCGAGCGGAAATTCGACGATTGTTCTGCTGTTGTTGGGGTTGATGAGTTTGCAGCATTGGCTAAAAGGGGAAGAGAAAGAGAGAGCCAAAAATGGATAAAAACCCCTTTCAAAAACTTACGGATAAAAAATATTGCGGATACGTGAGAACACGAAGAAGAGTTTGATGAATGGGAAAAATGAAATGAAGTGATGGTGTAAAGCTCAATTATATATATACGAGTGGTGGATACAAACATCTAAGCAAGAAAATGCTTGAAAATTTGGCAACGCATTGGAAAATGAAAAAACGACATTTAGGTACCTACCTAGGTAGGTATTTAGGACTTTTTTAAAAGAAAGAGGAAAAAAAGTATTTAAGGAAAGAAAAATGTTACTTACTCATCATTCACTTCCATATTTTATTTTTATTTTCTTTGTCCCTTCAATTTGTCCTATTCACTTTTTTTTTTGTATCTGCTCCGCCCTCCCCACCCCCCCCCCTTCGTCTATTTCATTTTGCTCATTTTTGTTTGGGTATTAGAGTAAAAAAAATTGTATATTTGGGTAATACTAAGGCTTGCCCATCCCCCCATTTCAAAAAAAGATAAAATTCAAATTTTATAATTGATTAAAAAAGTAGGTACTTTTCGGGGCCGACAATCACTTTAGTCATCAATTTTGACCAATTCTGACACCCATCGTGATTTGCGGCCCCGAAAAGACCCGGAACATTTTTAATCTTTATAAAATTTGTTTTTGTTTTTTTTTACTACACAACAGTATTTGATTCGTTTTCCTCCATTTCTCACATTACATTCATTTTTCTTACAGAAAGTTATATGCCGTCCCCTTACCAAGGCTTCGGCTTTACGCCGTTGTTTGAAAAGGAAGAAGCCCCCTTATTCTATGACGAAAAAAAGAAGGATGATAAAAAGGTGCAGTTCCACTGTGCATTGGCATCTTCATTATCGTAAACATGTCCCAATTTCAGACCAAGAAGCTCGGCACCTGTCTCGGCGTCTACCTTCCGACCATTCAGCACATTCTTGGCGTCACCATGTTCATCCGTCTGGCGTGGATTGTTGGTGTTGCTGGCATCTCTCATACCTTTCTGATGCTCTTCGTTGCTGTCTTTGTGTACATAACTGGCCTTTTTCTGTTCTAACTGTATTTCACCAACACAACCATCTTTCAGACATTCCTCACCTGTATCAGTGTGTCGGCGGTGGCAACCAATGGCATTGTGGAAGGTGGAGGCGCATATTTATGATATCGCGCAATTTGGGACCTGAGTTTGGGACTGCGGTCGGCATTCTGTTCTATCTGGCCACACTGTTGCAACTTCAATGTATTTGGTTGGAGGAATTGAAATTCTTTTTGGCGAGTTTTTACACCCAATTCGATATCCCAGTTCATTCTTTTATTATTTAGCTGTACATCTATCCCGGAATGACAATTGGTGGTCAAGAAGTTCAAACAGAAACTGGTTAGTCAATGGGCGCAGCCACGATGGACGCTGAAAATGAGCAAAGAATGGACAATTTCCACTCCCTCCCAATTTTTTTTTTGAAAGAATTGGTTTTTCCGTTTTTTTTCTTTAACAGAATTCATGGGTATGATGTCCAACAACATGCGCTTATACGGTACGCTTCTGCTGATTGTCCAGTTCTTCATCGTCGCGATGGGTGTCACCTTTGTCCAACTTCTTGCCCCTTTAACTGCTGTTTTCGCTTTTCTTTCTCATTGCCTCCTTCCGTTTGCTCACAGGTTTCGCTCGTCTGCGTTATCTCTCCATTTTGGCTTGTTACGCTGGTGCCGTCGAGAAAACAATTAACCCCGCAAAGTGGATATCAGTACGTTTGTTGAGTGGTTTATCGCTCAGTCATTCGGTGGATTATTTCTTCAGAGTTTGCATGATTGACGACCATTTGCTGCAATCAAGTGCAGTTTTGAAGAGCGCGTTTATGAACAAACCCATCCCCGACAACGTGTCCATCTGCGATTACTGCAATGAATCATACATCGGCGATTTTGTGAGTTCGTCTCTTGCGTTGTTACTTATTCTTAGTAAACACCTCATACCTTTAAGGGTGTCGACATTTGCTAAATTAGACAACAACAGTAATCAAACCACGGCGTGTGTGAATGGTTACCCCCGGTTTCGGCAGTGACATCTTAATCGGGTCAGTGAATGGCCAGCCCCTTTGCTACTGATTTATGCTTAATCTTTCTCTATTTTTGCAGACAATTTTTTTTCTCTTACCCGATGTCAACCAGTACGCCCGCAGGAAAAAAAGCTGTCAAAGAGAAGGAAGTGTTTCAGGACACCACAACGTAAAGGAGCGGCGCGACTTAAAAGAAGACAACAATGGCTTTGAAGCTAATTAGAGACTCTTTTTTGGAATTAACTGAAAAAGGACCGAAAGTCTAATGCTTCCATTTCTTCAAATTATTTTTTAAAATGTAACGGAACTTTGTCTTCTTTTATTAACGCTAATAACGACACAACATGCTTCTGCTGACTTAACTTTCTTTCTTCCCTCTCAGCTCTTTCTTCATCATCATGGCCATTTACTTTCCCGCTGTGACTGGCATTCTCACTGGGACCAACATGAGCGGTGACTTGGCCAATCCGCAGAAGTCCATCCCTGGAGGGACCATCGCTGCTCAACTTACCACTTCCGTCATCTATTTCTCATTGGCTTTTGTGTTCGGTGCAACAATCAGACCGGAGCTGATCAAAGACAAGTGACAGCTAATTTAATAATCCTTTGTTGTTACATTTTGTCTCCCCCGCCCCTCGAGTTTTTTCCGTATTTAACGCTCAATCATTCACAGGACCGGCCTCTCATTGGATGGACGGATGGTCGTTGCACTGTTGGCATGGCCCTCTGAATGGGTTATTCTTGTCGGCTCCTTTCCTGTCTACTTTGGTGCTGCTCTTCAATGTCTCTGCAGTATGGAAAACATTTTTTTTTTTTTTGCTGCTCAATTGCAAAATTTTGTTTGTCCCCCAATAGGTGCGCCTCGTCTTTTGCAGAGCATTGCAAAGACAAGTGATTCCTTTCTCAAACAGTTCTCCAAAGTGACAAAAGAAAAGAAGTACGTCGATATTTGCTGTTTGTTCTCTCTATTTTGGGCCAATTTAGCCCTCTATGATGCTGCTTACCACAGTCATTGCTGAGGCGGGCATTTGATTGGCGCAATGGACAACATCGCGGCTGTGCTTGACTTTTTCTTTCTGATGTGTTACGCCTTCGTCAACTTGATTTGTGTGCTCCATTCCGTTATGGCTGGTCCAAATTGGCGTCCTCGCTTATATCCAAAAATAACTTTTTCTTGTGATGGTTTCTCTAACAATTTTGTGTAAAGGATAATTTTACTCTTTAAAATACAGAATTTGTGCCTTATCCAGTTTTGACCACAGGAATTAAGCAATTAAACAATTCATTTATTATAGTCTATTTTTACCATAAATATTTATAAATTTCTTTGTAACACCTATTTTTGCAATATTTGGCAGTTGACTGAGAAAATATGGGCCTCTTATATTTCATAATAAGCCTGTTTCATTTTTCCACGTAATTTTGTAAAAAGGAACATGCATGCATAACTGCTATGACGCGCCAAAAAACGAGAAATCATTGAATATTTTTGGCATTCCCTCTCAAAAATAAGGAATAAATTTTATGGTTTTTACACTTTTTTGTCTTTTTTATGGTGATGTTTGGAAAATTATAAAAATATCCAAAAATAACTTTTTCTTGTGATGGTTTCTCTAACAATTTTGTGTAAAGGATAATTTTACTCTTTAAAATACAGAATTTGTGCCTTATCCAGTTTTGACCACAGGAATTAAGCAATTAAACAATTCATTTATTATAGTCTATTTTTACCATAAATATTTATAAATTTCTTTGTAACACCTATTTTTGCAATATTTGGCAGTTGACTGAGAAAATATGGGCCTCTTATATTTCATAATAAGCCTTTTCATTTTTCCACGTAATTTTGTAAAAAGGAACATGCATAACTGCTATGACGCGCCAAAAAACGAGAAATCATTGAATATTTTTGGCATTCCCATTCAAAAATAAGGAATAAATTTTATGGTTTTTACACTTTTTTGTCTTTTTTATGGTGATGTTTGGAAAATTATAAAAATATCCAAAAATAACTTTTTCTTGTGATGGTTTCTCTAACAATTTTGTGTAAAGGATAATTATACTCTTTAAAAAAACAGAATTTGTGACTTATCCAGTTTTGACCAAAGGAATTAAGCAATTAAACAATTCATTTATTATAGTCTATTTTTACCATA
>JBDPZO010000002.1:12266430-12460621 GCA_039877585.1 Heterodera filipjevi
TTAAATTTTAAAAGTGTATATGCGTGACAATAATTACATTTTGGCACAAAGCTTTGAAAATATGCAAGTATCCATTTTGGTCATATAATTAAATTTTGGGCATGTTTAAGACTTCACCTACATTTAACCGAATGTAATTAGATTAAAAGCAAACACGAAGCAGAAATGAGCAAAAATTTCCTTTCAGTTTTATAATTACATTTTGGCACAAAGCTTTGAAAATATGCAAGTATCCATTTTGGTCATATAATTAAATTTTGGTTGAGACTCAAGACCATAAACAAGAAAATACGAATAATATAATTAAATTTTGGGCATGTTTAAGACTTCACCTACATTTAACCTGATGTAATTAGATTAAAAGCAAACATTGAGCAGAAATAAGTTAAATTTCCTTTTTGGTCATATAATTAAATTTTAAAAGTGTATATGCGTGACAATAATTACATTTTGACTATATAATTAAATAAAGTAAAAACCAAATATAAAAGATACATACCCAAAACATTTAAATTTAAAATACAAATTAATTCTTGGGTAATTTTATTTACCTCAGGGTTTATTAATTAATTTTATCCTCCTCTGGGATTTTTTAATTTTATCCTCCTCTGGGATTTTTTAATTAACTCAGGTGTTTTTTATTTATCTATTCTGGGATAATCTATATTTAGATGTTTTTTATAGATTGGTTATTTATTTTTTGTTAAAAATTTGGTACTGAAGTGTCCCTTTACATTGGGACTGAAATGGCGGTACTGAAAAGTAACAGCCAAAATCTGTTGGGGTAACTACTATCATTCAAACCACCTAAATATGCTCTACATTATACCAAAAAACAAAAGAATTGATTGAGTTTCAGAAAAGTTATGACCTAAAATTAGGGTAGGGCAAGACCGGTTTAAAACCGGTCCCCCCGGTTTTCCGTTAGGCCGGTTTTGCTACCCCCGGTTTTCGGTTTCGGTTTTTGGCCCAGACCCGGTTAACCGAAAACCGAAATCGGTTTTTAGCCTTATTTCCTGTCCCAACTTTAGTATACTTAATTTAAAATTTTTTTAACAATTTTCTTAATAATTGGTTCATTTTGGAGGTTTTTTGGTTATTCTTTTCTTTCCTATATGTATAAGAAGGGCTCGCTGACTATCAAAACCTTGAAAATTTGCCCCGTGGCGCCTATTGGCACACCCGGGCTTAGGTCTTCAAAATTTATCTCCAAAATTCACAAAAATTAGTCTTTTTGTGCAAAATCTGTGACCAAAATACACCAAAAAATTTCAAAAATTTCCCCCAGTGGCGCCTATCGGCACCACAGGCCCCCGCCCTTCATAAAGGAGCTTAAATAGTCGTGGCGAGTGAAACATTGAATAATTAGACATTTTTATTCAGGATTTCAAGATTTGGCATTTTTGAAAAATTTCATGAAAAATGCAACAAATACGAAAAATACACCCCTAGAAGCAAAATTTTCGAAAAAAGTACATTATAAATTGAAAAAAATTTGAATTTTTTTGGCAAGAATTTGGCAAAAACTTTTAAAATTATAAGTAGAGCTCGACTAAAAAGGCACGAAAAATCCCGAAAAAGGCACTATAATAGGCACCAAAAAATTGAAAAAAAGGCATTAAAAGGCACAAAAATCCCGAAAAAGGCATGAAAATAGGCACTTAAAATTTTTGAATGCACATTTTTCCTGCCGTTTAAAAGCCTAAAAAAAATTTTAAAGCAAATTTTTTAGTAAAAATCATAAAGAAAAAATTCTTTTCCCTATCATAGAAGACAAGCGAAATAATTTTAATATTTTAAAAAATAAAGCAAAAAAATTTTTTGAGAATCAAAATTTTGGATCAAAAATATTTTTTAGGGGCAATTTTTTGAAAAATTTTTCCATTCTTAGGGGTGTACTTTTTCAAAATTTTAAAGCTCAATTTTTAGGGGGCTTTTTTTCATTTTTATGGCATTTTTCTTAGGGAATTTCTCAAAAATTCTGAAAAAATTCACCCAAAAACGCCAAAAAGGCACCAAAATGGCAAAATGCCAAAAAAGGCATTTAAGGCACGAAAATCCCGAAAAAGGCAAAAAAAGGCATTATAAAAGTCATCGTAGAAGCCTCAGACCAAGTGGAAAATGCGTTATTTATGCTTAATATATCGAAACTAGTGCGCAAAAAAAGGCATATGCCTCAAAAGTCGAGCTCTATTTATTATAAAGAATTTAGCTAAAATGCAATGAAATAGTTTGATGGGGTATGTGATAAGGCAGGTGGTGGTGAGGTGTAACCGGATGGTTTTAAAAAAATTTCGAAATCTTTTTCGGTCCCAAAGGGTTCCGGGAATTTCGGAAACCGGGAGGGTGCGTTTTCCCTGTGTTTTTGGACCATGCGGGCCACGAAAAAAATAAGAGCAAAAATTCAGCGAGAGGCTAGGCAATGGTTTGTTGGAAAGAATTAGAAAAAAATTGAATTGTTTTCAGGCGATATCGAACCAAATCAATTTTTTTGGAATGTGAAGTAAAACCAACCGAACCATGACCAACCACAAAAACGACATTCAAAATAAAATATTTGATGCAATTTTCCTCTACAATTTTACTCAAACATCACCATAAAAATCCCATTCTTAGGGGTGTATTCTTAAAACCGAAAACCGACAAACCGGTACCCCCGGTTTTCGGTTATGCCGGTTTTGGGACCCCCGGTTTTCGGTTTCGGTTTTTGGCCCAAAAAACCCGGTTTTCGGATTCGGTTTCGGTTCGGTTAACCGACCGTGAACTACCCTACCTAAAATGTTCGAAAATTTGGGAATGTCTGTTTTTGATCATCTTTTTATCATAACTTCATCGATACTTAATCAACTCTTTTGATTTTTTAGTATAATGTAGAGCATATATTTAGGGCTTTGGACTTTTGAATGACACTAGAACAATTAGCTTAGTTCATTCTACAATTTTTCTGGGTCCCGCGCCGCAAATGTTGCATCACCCATTCTCATTCATTGCGAGTGCCATTTGCCATTTTTGGTATTAAACTGAGAGCGGAATTAAAAGGGGCAGAATTGTCGAAGGGAGTCATGGTGACACTATGACTTTTGAATCCCCGATTTTTTGGCTCCATTCCCGTCTCAATAGTATGCCACCGGCATTCCGGGCCTAGGACAATACGCCACCGATTAATAAATACTCAAACCTTGACCCCGAGGCCCCAATTGGGTGCTAATGCATTTTCTAAAAAGTGCCACTTTTGTGCGTTTTTTAAATAGGCCATTTTTATGAATTTTTTGAACAAAACTGGTTATAACTTTGCTCAAGCACAACAAAATTACACGTTCTTGGGATGGCCCGATATATATTACTTAGCTCTATTAGCTATCAAAAAAATTCGTTAAATTTTAACTAAGTTATAATGATAAAATTTATTTTTTTGTCTATATTTTTCTCAACATAAACGAAATTTTAAAATTGAGATGGCTAATAGAGTTAACTAATAACTGTCGGGCCCTCCTAAGATTTTGTAACGCCAAGAAGTCAATAAAAAAGGCCTTTTTTGGTTATTTTTTTAAATTAATTTTTGGCCCTGCCCCTTTGATCAGAATGACTCTCTCTCTGAGAACTAGGCCCCCTAACTCCAAGGTATAGGGTATATAATAGTGATGTTCGAGAGTCTCGAGTCTCGACTCGAGAAAAGTCTCGGGTTTTTTCCGGTCTCGGTCTCGGTATCGGTCTCGGGTTTTCTTAGTCTCGAAAACCGAGACTTTTTTACACCCCTAAAGATTGGCGTTTCGTTAGCTAGCAAACATTAAATGTGTATAGAATTTAAATTTAAATAAAAAACATTACGTTTATTTAAAAAATTCGAACAAATTAATTTTATTTTTTGTTTAAAACTGTTTTTAAATCACATAATTTTTTTTAAAAATTTCCCCAGCGGCGCCTATGGACACCGCTGGACATCGTCCTCTCACAAAATTTTAATTTTGGTTTGATCAAAAATTTTTTATTTTTGAACGCAAATAAATTATTCTTCTATTATTTTAATTAATAAAAACTAAATCACGAGAGGGTTGCTAGATGAAAATTCATTTCAAAGCCCGACAGCTAAAATTCCAGTCCCAAATTACTCAAAATGTTTATGACTAATGCAAAAATTAACTTTTTTTTTTCCTTCAATCGCCGGCCGCCCTGAGCCATATTAAAAAGTGTTTGATAATAAAATAAAATTAATTACCAATTTTGAACCAGAATGAATTTTTTTATTTTCAAAACATTTTTATTCCTTCTTATTGCCGAATTTCCTATTTCAAATGCAAAAGAATTGGTAAGGTAATGAATCATCTCAATTAGATACTAAATTAATTTTTTTATAATAGTATGATAATGATAATTTGATGCAAGAATTTGTGAAAGACCCATCCGATTTTGAGCAATTTTTGAGGACACAAGGATATGATGGTAAAAAGATTGAAAGAGAATTAAAAAATTTAAAGAATAAATATGAGGCTACTCTTGGCATAGTGTATTTGTTGAGAGAAAACTGGCACTGTGCCAATATTAGTGAGAAATATGGAAAGGATGGACAAATAGAATGTCAAAAGTACCGAAAATATTGGGACATTTTGCACGAATATTTGTTCCGTGTCTACTCCGGTCTCCCCGCAGTGAAGCCTATGTTTTATCATGACAAAATTTATACATTTTGCACACTGACGGAGGCTGTGAAAAGCCTGGCAATGATTTTGACATTTTATTTCAATTTGGAATCCGGCAAATGGTATGGGCACAAATTGGAGACATTTTTTATGAAATATTACGAACCCAAATTATTCAATGAGGACAATTTCAAACTTGGACCCAACTCAATTTTGACTGAATTAACAAAAGGTGGTGCGCCGTAAGTTATGGTCTAAAAAACCAAGGCGCTCAGAAGATTGGACTCATAAAATGCAGTAGAACCAACTGAGCTCGGATCAGCCAAGCTCAACTTCAAAGTACAGCCACAGCCAAGGCGATTTTAAAATAATCTATGGAAAATTTATCAATTCAAAGTACACTTCAAAAATTTTACATATACCGTATTTCCTCGAATAGAGCCCCCGGGGGCTCTATTGTTCAACCCCCCTCAAAAGGGGGCTATAAACGAGGGGGGGGGCTCTACTCGAGGGGGAAGCTTTATAGTTCAACCTCTTTTTTGGCCAAAATCTAACAAAAAATGAAGATTTTTTTCAAAAACTTTTCACATAAAGATAAATTTTTATACGTTTTTAATCAAAATATTGCTACTAAACTTATTCTTTTTGTCGGATGTAGAACGTAAAAGGTTACGCGCCCGGTGGGACTCGAACCCACGCCCTTCCTTTCCGTGGAATGCTCTAACCAACTGAGCTACGGGCACCCTTTCAGAGGTTCTCCCATGTCCTTTATCCCACTTTCTCCCACACTCCGCTTCCTTCTGGCATCACATCCCGCCTCCCTCGGAAGACCGGTCCCTCGGGCTCTCCTTGGCCCTTCACCAGTGGACTTGGCACACGATCACGGTCCAGAGGTCCCAGCAGTGTGGAGGGGATCCCCCAGGAGCGCCATGTAGAACGTAAAGGGTTACGCGCCCGGTGGGACTCGAACCCACGCCCTTCCTTTCCGTGGAATGCTCTAACCAACTGAGCTACGGGCACCCTTTCAGAGGTTCTCCCATGTCCTTTATCCCACTTTCTCCCACACTCCGCTTCCTTCTGGCATCACACGGAATCGAAAAATTTCCGCTGGGAGGGCCCTAAGTTGGAGTGTCATTAAAATTTTTGTAAGCAACCCTGAAGCGCCGGTAGGGGTCAGTTCCGTCCCAGCCTACTTTAGAACTTCATAACTTTTTTCTAACTTGTTCAATTTTTTCAAATTTGATATCATTCGAAGCCCTTCCAGAGCTTATTAGTTCTTCAAAAATCAAAAAAAATTACTGATCTATAGAAAAGTTATAAACCAAAACTCACAAGAATCCTGGCTTTTTTTTGACTTTTTTGCAAATTGTAAATGTAACTTTTTTGTGAAGTGCTTAATCGCTTAGCTTCTGCTTAATTAAACCTTCTAAATACGTAGGGCCTTCGACCTGCCTGCTTCTAGAACCTTTCAGCACCGTCTAAACCCCTTTAGAATTCTAAATCTTTTAAATTTTCAGTAAAAAATTCATAACTTTTTTCAGAATTGCTACTTTTTTTAGAAAAATTGTCAATTTTCTATTTAAAATCCCTTTAGTTAATTTTTCTATTTTGGAATTTCGGGCCATAGAGGGTAGGCATACCCCTTTTGAAAAGTTTATGAGAAATTTTTGATTCTCGGCTTATCGGGTCGCTATTGTGGTTTTGCGAATAAAAAATTTTGAAAAAAACGAAAAAACTAATTTTTTTTGGGAGGGGGGGCTATAATCCAGAGGGGGGCTCTATTCGAGGGGTGGCTTTATAGTTCGACCCCCCTCAAAAGGGGGGCTATAAACGAAGGGGGGGGGTCTACTCGAGGGGGGGGGATCTATTCGAGGAAATACGGTATATCAGGGATGCAGCCGATTTCCGATGTCTTTTGGACCTGAATTCCGATTTCCGAGGGAAATTTTGGGCACCGGTATTCTTATCTCCGATACCCTGTATACCGCCGGTACTGAAAAAACTGGTACCGGTACTTCATTTTTTTGAAAAACGGTACCGGTACCGGTAAGTACCTGAATAAATGGAAAGTACCGCCGGTACCGATACCGCTCAACCTTAGTTTTTAGGAATTTTTCTGAAAAATAATTACGGTTCGAACACTTGGATTTTTTATTGAACGGCGGTTACCCATTGTAAGAGTTTCTAAAGCTTTGAAATAATTTTGAGAAAATATATCGACTGGGGGTCCGATGGTGCCGATAGGCGCCACCGGGAGAAATTTTTGAAAAATTATGGACGATTTGTTAACAGATTCTGCCCTAAAACTTTATGATTTCGCTAACCAAATAAATCGTTCTGATCCAAATACACAATCTTTAGGTGTAAAAAAAGTCTGGGAAACCGAGACCAAAAGACCGAGACCGAGATCAAGACCCCAAAATGGCTGTCTAACCATCTTCCACTCGCTCTCTCTCGCGGCCTTCGCCCATCCCCTTCGTCGGATCCCCTCTCTCTCCTTGCCAGTTTTGTCCCGCCCGATTTAGTCCACTCTTGTCCCCTCTCTTCCTCCTCTTGTCCACTTCCAATTTCCCCTCACTCAGAGATGATTTTAACCCCAAATGATGATTTAAAAATGTTTGTCTGCGAGTTATGATTAGGGCTGCTACTAATATTAACGAAAGGGAAGTTGAGCAATGAGGTAATGATTCTCTTTATTTCTCTTTTCTCGCTATTTCTGTTTCCTCTCTCTAGCTTTGGTTTTCTTTTTTTCGCTCTCTCTCTCTATCTATAATTCTCTCTCTCTTTTCTTCTTGTTATTCCATTATACTTTTCCGTTTCTCTTTCTGTGTTACCTTTCTCATATTTCTCTTTCCTCTCTCTAGCTGTGGCTTTCTTTTTTTCGCCCTCGCCCTCTTGTTCTCTCATGTCTACCTGCTTTTACATTATATTTTCCCTTTTTTCTATTTGTCTTACCTTTCTCATATTTCTCTTTCCTCTCTCTAGCTGTGGCTTTCTTTTTTTCGCCCTCGCCCTCTTGTTCTCTCATGTCTACCTGCTTTTACATTATATTTTCCCTTTTCTCTATTTGTCTTACCTTTCTCATATTTCTCTTTCCTCTCTCTAGCTATGGCTTTCTTTTTTTCGCCCTCGCCCTCTGTTCTCTCATGTCTACCTGCTTTTACATTATATTTTCCCTTTTCTCTATTTGTCTTAACTTTCTCATATTTCTCTTCAATTACCTCTTCCTTTTTCACTTCGCGTCCTCTCATCACATTTTTCCTATACAATTTAATATAACCAAACAAATCAACAACAATACACATTCCCCCCCACACTTTCATCACTCACACTTCTAATAAATAATGCGGCGTCCTCCTACATGCAGTTCTTCTTCGAACATGCTTTCGTCCGATCCCGAACGACGTCTTCCCCGCGCCTGCTCCTCTCTTAACATCCAATGCGAAGCCGGCATTGTGTCCAACACCCTAAAATTTTGTTGCCTTTTTCATTTTAATTTCTCAAAATTTTAGTCTTTTTTTTTTAGCATTTAGGGTCACGTTTGCATTATTTTAAAATTTTATTTTTTCAATGGTTTAAGGGCAATTTTTGGCAATCCTGCAAAATGGGTGTCCTTAATTTAACTTGGTAAAATTTGTTTGTTATTTTTAATTTTTTATCGAGTATTTGTTTTCAATGCAAAGATTGTGCTGCCCAGTACTCAAAAATTTTGACTAAGTTATAGTCTTAAAACGTGCTTTAGCTTTATTAATTTTTGATTTAATGAGCACGTTTGGTATTTTTGTCTCATTTGTGTTGTTTTGATTGAAAACGAGTGTTGGATGAAAAATCATAGATTTGATCAAAAGGGATTAGATTAACGTTCGATAAATTTAAGTTCAGATTCGTGTTAAGTACCCTGGAAAATCATGGTATATCAATTTTTAGCTCAAAATAACAAAGTTATATTAGGGACACCTCTGCAGGATTGCCCAATTTTTTTTATTCTAAAAATTGGATCACACTAAAATGGCACGAATTCGCAAAAAACTAAATCGTTAATTAAAAATTTTTGAATTTGAAATATTAGAAACGTGACCCTAAAAGTAACGAAAAAACAGTATATCCAACAAATAAACCTTTTAACTCCATCAAAGTCCAGTGTCGTGGCTATGGCCAACACTTTTCAGGCAGAACATCATTTCTGCCACTTTTCCTCCATAAAAGCAGGCCAATTCTGCCATCATTTGGCTTCTGGTACTGCTTGGCCTGGTTATGCTTTCAGTGTAACCCTCGTATTCGCCGTTTGGATCCGGCACAACACAAATCTAATTGACAAAACTCATTTTCACACAAAATTATTTGACTTACTTCCACAAACGTCTCCAATTCCCGAAGGAACCACAAAATCAGTGTGTGGCCTAACTCGTGCACACACACTCTTGCCAGCTAAAAAATTATATAAATATATTTGTCGCGACTGCGCGAAAAAAGATATTAAAAAATAAAAGAAAAACATTAAAAAATATGAAAAATATAATATTTTTTGTACTAAAATTAGAGGTGCGCCGTGACATAAAAACCGTGAAGCGTGAACCGTGACCGTGAATTGATCCCGTGAACCGTGACCGTGAATTGCCCCCTTGAACCGTGACCGTGAATTGACTCCGTGAATCGTGACCGTGATACAAAAACTCCGTGAAATTCACGGTAACAGTGACCGTGAATCGTGAATTTTTTTTTAATTTTGATTTTTTAAATTTAAATTCTGTGTTTTTAATTTTTTTTTTATTAATTAACCGGGTCCGCGCCCGGTTTTTGCCCGGTTTTTGAAATTGGCCGGTTTTTTGCCGGGTTTTTGCCTTATTTTGCCCGGTTTCTTATTTTCAGTCATTTTATTCAATTTCGATGACATAACGCCAGATTTTTAGGCCCAAATCCGTTAGCAAATTCCCAAAAATTTTCCCCCGCCTACCGGCCTCTTTTACTGTTTTTTTTCGCTTTTTGAATAAAAGTTTCTAAAATGAGGTTTTTTGATGCATTTTGTGAATCAGTCTTTTCTGTTCTGAAGAACATCAAAACGGACGAGAGAAACCGTATTGGCACACCTTTGCTGAACTCACTCATTTCCATGAAATTTAATCCAAAATTTTGGTGCCCCGATGCTCACAATTACTTTCTTTCATTGCCAAATTTGCTCAAACAGGTGAAAAGTGGTGATAAATATGCTGTTTAATATTTTTACGTTGTTTTACATTGAAATATTGGCTAAAAAAATATGCCCGGTTTTTTAACTCGCGCGCCCGGTTTTTGGTTTTTGCCAAGGACACCCCTGCTTCATTAGCAATTTTATTTATTTGAGAATCAGCAAATCCATTCGATTGAATTTTGATAGCAAACTTGCACAAAAAACAAATTTTGATATAGATTTTCGGAATTTCACTAACTTTGATGAGGGGATGGAAGCCGGCGGTGCCGATAGGCGCCGCCGGGCAAAATTTAAAAAATCTGGGTGTGCCATCAAATTCACGGTAACCGTGACCGTGACCGTGAATCACGACGCACCTCTAACTAAAACCTAAATACTAAAATTAATAATAAATTAAACGGAGGAATGGTTGGAGGAAAAGAAGACGACTCAACTGAGTCACCAAAGGTTTTTCCGGAGACACGAAATGAAATGTGCAATAACAGAATTTTATAATAAAAAATGGCTAAAATGAATTATAATAATTGTACAAAATGGGGAAAGGACAATAAAAAGTAAAAAAAAAGTGGAAAATTAGCAATTTGGGACAATAGAAATTATTACGAAAACTAAAATCATACAAATTGAACAAGCAGCTGGGAATGTCAAAATGCGCAAAATTGTTGGCAAACAAAAGAATGATCGACCCCCCCTGTGTATGCCGATGGTCCCCTTCGAAGTTTCCCAATCGTCCCCATTTTGTGCCGTTCATTTATTTTATTGTGCCGTCTCCAAATTTTGTCGCACCCGTTTTATGCCATTCCCATTCCCCAATTGTGCATTCCCAATTTTTCTGTTTACCGCTTTTTAAAGCGGCTTTAATTACCCAAGTTTGAGTTTGAGCCTTCAAATAAAGTGAATATTCCTACGTGCCTTTTTGCTCTTCATCAAATCGCTCTGAATACCCAAAATATTTGCCCTCCGAAAATGCGCCGATCACCCCCGCCAAGACCCAATCAACTCGGTCGCCTCAGTCCCGTCCTCAGCTCAAAGCCATTCACCACCAAATCCGACCAGACTCCTATCGACCCATCAACTCGTCAGAAATCGCTCCTCATTTGGCCATCTTCCCAACCCCCATTCCTGTCCGTCGAAGACAAACAATTGGTGCCAGCAGACCTGGGATTGAATTAAGCAACAAATCCTCTGATCATTTCGGCCGAACTCCGCAGCAAATAAAAATCGCCAAAAGTGAGCAAAAAGGATAACCAATCCCCACAAAGACAAAAAGAAAATTCCAAAGAAGAAACACCAAAAAAGGAAAAAATTACCAACATTAAACCATACCCAAATTACAGTGAAACGCACCACCAGATCGTCATCCCACACGCTTCCCAACCCAAACGAAAGTGAGGACAGCAAAGAAAAAACAGAAGAAACCTCACCGGAAAAAAGAGATATAAATAATTCTGATCGTACCGATATCCCACATACCGTATTTACTCTAATATAAGACCCCGGTCTTATATTGTTCAACCCCTCTCAAAATGGGTTTTATAATGGAGGGGGTCTTCTAATAGAGGGGGGTCTTTTATTGTTCAAACCTCTAAAAAGGGGTCTTCTATTTCAAAGGATCTCAGTATTTAAGGGGGGGGGGGGGGGGGGGGGAAGGGTGGTACTTAATTTAGTTTTTCAACCCCCATCATCATTTTGTTTTGGCACCATAACAATAATTTAAGTTAATTATATTTTAATTACAAAAAAATGGACGCGCATAAGGCTCTTCTGAATTTCAGAAAAGGTAAAAGCTGCTTTTTCACTAATTTAAAATAATTCTTATGTTATTTAGGTCTGTTGCTACTGCAATAAACCATGTTATGGTGCGCATCACTGTCGTTTGTGCTCCAAACCATGCCATGCAATACCGCTTTGTTCATTTTCTATAGAAGGAGAGGAGGGATTCGGCGCTAAAGTCACATGTTCTGATTGTTGGCTCAATGATGACACTGTCGTCGACCAAAATGCAAATTCCGACAAACAACCAGAAACCACTAGCAAAGAAGTCGACGATTAGGATTGAATCTGCAAAACACAAGAGACTCGCTGGCGGCGGATGAAATTTGGCGGACGCCGACTTCGACAGAAAATTATCCAATTGGGTACGAGAACTTCGGGAGAAAAAGTTGCGAGTGACGCGCAACATGATTGTTGCACTAGCTCAGCAATTGAGCGCCAACAACGCAAATTTGAACTGTTTTTCGGTATTTTCGTTACAATGTTTTTTTATTTTGCCTTTCTAATTTTAGGCGAGCAATGGCTGGCTCGAGAAATTCCTGTGCCGCTACAAATTAGTTTTACGCCGCCCGACAACCGTTGCCCAACGAGCACCAGAAGCGTTTACCGACGCCATCGTCAACTTCATTTTGTATGTACAGGATCTTCTGAACAGCAACAAGTGAACTCCCCTCCCTTTTTTAAATTTTCATTTTATTTTTTTCAGCTACTCTCACGTTTACGCGTGTGACGAGACCTCAGTCTCGCTCTCTTGCAGTTGCGCAGACACGAACAGGCAGTTGTGAGAGGACTTGAAGAAATTGATTTGGGCGAGGACGAAAGTGATGTTTCAATTTGCATTTAAAATTTATCACTTTTATTTACTTTTTTGTTGATGAAATGCAAGCATATTTCAAGCGGAATTGTTTCGTAATAAATGCCACAAAGCATAAAAAACGGTTTTTACAATTTTAAGCAAAAATTTAAGATTAAGTTCGATTTTTTAGGGGGGTCTTATACTAGAGGGGGGTCTTCTAATGGAGGGGGTCTTCTATTGTTCAACCCTCCTCAAAAGGGGTCTTATAATGAGGGGGTCTTCTAATAGAGGTGGGTCTTCTATTAGAGTAAGTACGGTAACTTTATAAATCGTCCGCGCACATGCGTCGGGCGAAAACGAACTGCTTGAACTTCTTAGGTCGTCCCAAACTACTAAAAACACCCCAGCCTTTCGACCCAACCCGTCCAAAAATTGAACCAACTAAAAGAAGCAGAAAAAAAAGTCCAAGGAAGACAACTCAAAAAAGCAATTAATTGTGTCCAAAACACCGTAAAGGGAAACCAAAACGCCGACCTTGTCCAAACGACTAAAGCACTCGAAAAATACAACCAAATCCGAGAAAACACCCCTGAACAACCAAACTTCCACTACACGTTTTAGCCTGAAGTTACGAAACCTTTTTAAAGGAAGTGACAAATTCGATAAAAAAAAAAAGTGATAATTTGTGATAGCATATTTGCCCTGTGATATCTATGGGAAAAATTGACTTTCCTGTGATACAATTGTTGAAAACTTATTTAAATTGTGGTTTTATAAAATATATAAACATTGGAATTTTAACAAAATTAAAATAAACCGCCAATCTTTGTCCCAGATCGATAAATCCCTTTCCGTTACAAATACTAGACGGAGACCAATTTGAACAACAATAAATAGATCAATTTTTGTGCCGTGCGCATTTTGTCGCCCCCCCCCCGTTTTATGCCATTCCCATTCCCCAATTTGTGCATTCCCAATTTTTCTGTTTACCGCTTTTTAAAGCGGCTTTAATTACCCAAGTTTGAGTTTGAGCCTTCAAATAAAGTGAATATTCCTACGTGCCTTTTTGCTCTTCATCAAATCGCTCTGAATACCCAAAAGATTTGCCCTCCGAAAATGCGCCGATCACCCCCGCCAAGACCCAATCAACTCGGTCGCCTCAGTCCCGTCCTCAGCTCAAAGCCATTCACCACCAAATCCGACCAGACTCCTATCGACCCATCAACTCGTCAGAAATCGCCCCTCATTTGGCCATCTTCCTCCCAACCCCCATTCCTGTCCGTCGAAGACGAACAAAATTTCACAAATAAATCTAAAGGGTGTGGCGATTTTAATTGTCCTCGAAAATAATTTGTCTAAGTATAAACTAGAAGAAAAGGCCAGGTTAAACATGATTAAGTGGAATTTAAGACCAACACTAGTGTTCCTTGTTATTTTATAATTATCATTTTTTTAAGGATAGTTATTTTTTTTTGTTTTCGATTGTTTACTTTGGTGTTTTAGAGAAAAGTTAAGAACTAATTTTGTCAGTGTTTCTATTTTAGAGGGTTATAGAGCTTCTGAGGAGCTTTCGAAAGACACTAAGTATAAAGAACTCGGTTAAATAAGTAAAAAATGGCTTGCGCTGAAACGTGGGCGCCGAAAGGTTGTTGGCCCTGACGCGGTGCGTTAATTGATTTTAAACACTTGATTTCTTTATTTTTTATTTTTTTATAATTATAATATAACAATAGATGAATTGTTTTATAGTGTCATATCGATCATTTTTTTTTCGTTTCAGACATTAATATTACAAATGCTTTTTTTCTCTTTTATTAAAAATATTAATAAGGTTAGGTGAAAGCCGAAATAGTTACCTAACTAATTGCCCAAAATTCTTACTTATTAAAAAGACCCCAAATTCCACGCATATATACGTAAATGGATTAAAAATGAAAGAAAATTCCAAATTGCTCAAAATGGAATTTTCCAAATTCTTAAATTTGCATACAATTATTCTCCGACTTAAAATTTTTAATTAAATAAAAAATATTTTTTTGTATGAAAAATCAGATTGGTTACAAACCAAATTAGAAAATTTAGAATATGAAGTTTTTTAATTTCACTTTTTTGTTTATTTTTATTTTTCAATTGAATAATTCATCGCCTGAAGATTTAATTGCAAAACAGGGGACAGAATATGCATCGGACGAAGGATACGCAACAGCAAATGAAGGTAAACAGCAGGGGTGAGATTCGTCCTTCATTTCAAAGGACGCCCTTTAAAAATTTGAAGCGTCCTTTATTTCAAAGATGTCCTTTGAAAACGGCATTTTGCCCATAAAAGGTAAAAAAGGCTCATTTTATCGGGGGTGCTCAACTGCGGACCGACAACTGCGGACCAGCCAACTTTAGAACCTCATAACTTTTTCTAACTTGATCAAATGCTTATATTTTGCTGACATTCGAAAGGCCTTCAAAAACTCTATTAGCTGTTCTAAAATTAAAAAAAAATTACTGATCATAAAAAAGTTACAAACCAAAACTCACAAAAATTCTGGCTTTTTATGGCTTTTTTGCAAATTTCAAATTATAACTTTTTGCCAGTTATTATATCGCTTAACAATGTCTTAATGAAAGCTACAAAACACGTAGAGCAATCGAATGTCAGCAAAATTTAAGCATTTGATCAAGTTAGAAAAAAGTTATGAGGTTCTAAAGTTGGCTGGTCCGCAGTTGTCGGTCCGCAGTTGAGGTACACCCCATTTTATGGAGAAAAATGAAAATTTTTTTGGCATTCTGTCCAAGATAATTCTTTATTTTTTTATAATTATAATATAACAATAGATGAATGTTTTATAGTGTCATATCGATCAATTTTTTTTCGTTTCAGACATTAATATTACAAATGCTTTTTTTCTCTTTTATTAAAAATATTAATAAGGTTAGGTGAAAGCCGAAATAGTTATCTAACTAATTGCCCAAAATTCTTACTTATTAAAAAGACCCCAAATTCCAAGCATATATATGTAAATGGATTAAAAATGAAAGAAAATTCCAAATTGCTCAAAATGGAATTTTCCAAATTCTTAAATTTGCATACAATTAATCTCCGACTTAAAATTTTTAATTAAATAAAAAATATTTTTTTGTATGAAAAATCAGATTGGTTACAAACCAAATTAGAAAATTTAGAATATGAAGTTTTTTAATTTCACTTTTTTGTTTATTTTTATTTTTCAATTGAATAATTCATCGCCTGAAGATTTAATTGCAAAACAGGGGACAGAATATGCATCGGACGAAGGATACGCAACAGCAAATGAAGGTAAACAGCAGGGTTGGGATTCGTCCTTCATTTCAAAGGACGCCCTTTAAAAATTTGAAGCGTCCTTTATTTCAAAGATGTCCTTTGAAAACGGCATTTTGCCCATAAAAGGTAAAAAAGGCTCATTTTATCGGGGGTGCTCAACTGCTGACCGACAACTGCGGACCAGCCAACTTTAGAACCTCATAACTTTTTCCTAACTTGATCAAATGCTTATATTTTGCTGACATTCGAAAGGCCTTCAAAAACTCTATTAGCTGTTCTAAAATTAAAAAAAAATTACTGATCATAAAAAAGTTACAAACCAAAACTCACAAAAATTCTGGCTTTTTATGGCTTTTTTGCAAATTTCAAATTATAACTTTTTGGCCAGTTATTATATCGCTTAACAATGTCTTAATGAAAGCTACAAAACACGTAGAGCAATCGAATGTCAGCAAAATTTAAGCATTTGATCAAGTTAGAAAAAAGTTATGAGGTTCTAAAGTTGGCTGGTCCGCAGTTGTCGGTCCGCAGTTGAGGTACACCCCATTTTATGGAGAAAAATGAAAATTTTTTTTGGCATTCTGTCCAAGATAATTCTTTTTTTTTTTTTTGCTTATTTTCACATCCTTTTCGTATTTTGCCATTGTTTACACAAAAGGACTGTTTAAATTTTGTTTAACATTTTAGAATGTTATGTTTAAAAGAATTCTCATTTTTTTTTTTGTAAGAAATTCTTCAAAATTAACCATTTTATAGTCAAAATCTGTTAACAAATTACCCCGAAATTTTCAAAATTCCCTCCCCCCCCCCCCCCGCGGCGCCGGCGACCGGACATCTGGACAGTGGACATCTGGACAGTTAACTCATTTGGACAGCAGTTGGACATTTGGACAGTGAATGAACCTCTAATAAGAAAAGCTCAATGAGAAATAACTCCTGAGGTCGAATATTTGGCAAATCCGTATTCAACTGTCATGAGGACATTTTTCTGTCGCATTGTTTCGCCAATAAAAAATACTTTACATTTCCGAGGGTGCAACTTCATAAATTTTCCCTTCTTCTGAGGTGGAAGAAAAAAGCATATTCGGCAAAAGAAAAAGTCTACCAAATATTCGACCTCAGGAGTTATTTCTCATTCAGCTTTTCTTATTAGAGGTTCATTCACTGTCCAAACGTCCACTGTCCAAATGTCCAACTGCTGTCCAAATGAGTTAACTGTCCAGATGTCCAGTCACGGCGGCGCCTACCGACACCGCTGGACCTCCAGTTCCTAGATATTTTCTAATAAAGCCTCAAAATTGAATATTTTTGAGATAAAATCTGTTAATAATTCCCCTAATTTTCAAAAATATTCCCGGCAGCGCCTATCGGCACATCGGACTGACCCCTACCCTAAAAAAATTTTGAAAATTTTAAAATGCATGATGAAAATTTTTCATTTAAATTTGAAGATTTTGTAAAGGATGGCGGGATCACATGTGTTGCAATGCAGAAAATTCTTACGGGAAACACGAAAATTCTTAGAAGAAACCTCATTCTGGTGAAAAAACAAAAAAATTGAATAAATTTTATTATGTCCTTTGAATTCACAAATTCTCCCCCTTATGTCCTTGAATCACCTTATCGGTCCTTTTAAATCGAGCTCGACCGATACCTGCCCTGAGGTAAAAGATAATGTTTATGATGGAATGCTTTTTTATTTACAGATTCAATATCGTCGGAAGAAGAAAATTTTGTGAGCATTGAAGGTAGGGCCAAAGAAAGGATTTTCAAATTTAAAAATTTTGAATTGCAATTAAAGTCTGATTTTCGAGAAATATTCAGGGAATACAGCAGATGAAACTCCAAGCTTATATAGTTTTGAATCAAATATAGAAATATTTGAAAAAGAACAATTTTGCAATGATGATAAATGCCAAAGTAAATATAATCAAAAGAAAAAAATAAATATAAATTTAATTATTAACAAATAACAATTACACTTATATTGACAATTAACCTAATAAGGAAGTTGAGGGAAAAGGAATTTTGGGAAATTTCTGTTTTCCCCGTTTAAACAATTTTCCAGCTAAAAATAAAATTTACTATAACGTTTCAACCCAAAAGCTGTGAAAGTCCATCGCTTTTACGGTGCTATGACGCTACTCAAAACCCATCAAATGGAAATTTTTTAACAAAAAATTATTTATAACTTTGTTTAAAAAGCCACCCAATTTTTTTATTCATGCTATTTTTTGATAGCCCTAAGAGTTTTCTATTAGCCTGTAAAGTTTCAGAAAATTTCTTTTAATTTAAAAAAACTTATTGCAGAACTCACAAACCCCAGTTTTTTCAAACATTTTTCGTTATAACTTCTTTTTAATTAAACGGAATTTTCTGAAACTTTACAGGCTAATAGAAAACACTTAGGGCTATCAAATGATATCAATAATTAAAAATTTGGTAGCTTTGGAGCAAAGTTATAAATATTTTTTGTAAAAATTTCTATTTGATGGTTTTTTGTTAACGCACATTTTGATGGATTTTAGAGTAACGACCCAGCACCGCTTTTACCATAAAATCATAGCTAAGGACAGGGTTAGGAGATTTCTCCAATACCAATTAATATCTTTGAATTTAATATATTTCAAAATTTCAGTAAAATAAGCATTTTTTTGCCAAAGATGTATAAATAAATAACGGAATAGTTATAATTTTTTTTCGCTATTTATAATAACATTTAATTAATATAAATAGCTTCATCAATGGCACAAAATTTGCCTAAAAGAACAGCAGCAGAAGGAGAACAAATGGCACCACTACCACCGCAAATAGAAGAAACTGCGGACGAATGGGACAAACTGTTTTTGAAAAAGCCAATAACAGAATGGAATTGTAAAGGAAATGAGTAAGTGAACGGATGAGGTGCAATTTGTTGTAAATGAAAAAAAAAATTCCGAAAAAATTAAAGTTTGCTAAATTTGGGAAAAAATTTTTCAAAATCCGACGGAGTTTTTGATTTTGGCCAATTCTTAAGCTGTGAACGCCTTCGATTTGCGAACAACGCATTGCGAGAATATATCATTTATCTCGATTCAAAGCGTCAAAATGGAAGAGGTCGTCATTTTGGTAGTTTTTTGATATTATTTCGTTACAAAAAAAAATTGAATAATGAATGAAAAAGTTGAAAATTAAAGAAAGAAATTTTTGCTCATTTTGAGGGGTCCAAAGTACTCTTAAAATCATTTAAAACTTTAAAAAAAAAGCGATAAAGTAAGTGCTGATTTTTTACCCCAGATAGAAAATTTTAGTTAGTTAGCCAATTCCGTGCTTTTGAAAACATTCATCTTGCAGCCCTGCTTTAGACTCATATTATTTTGAAAACTTTTATAAAAAACTACCCAGACAGGTCTGGCCAAATAACTCAAAATCTCTCTTAAAAGTCTCCTAGCATTTTCCAATCAAAAAGCAAATAATTGGACCAATAGTGAAACCGTTAATTTTTTTTTCATTTTAAACATATTTAAAAACAAATTTTCAAACTGAAAAGGGCTGGAAATTTTAGGTATTTATTTGTTTTGTTATTCATTGCACGGGGGAGTTTCAGCCTCAAACTAAATTGTAAAAACCGAACTCCAGTGTTTTTTTCGAAACATAACCCTAGTTTTTTGAAAAGCTACCCCTCCCCCCCCCCCTAGTTGTTTGGAAACCTATTTGGTTTTGCAATTGGAAAAATAACCAATAAAAATTGTGGGGTATATTTTTTTTTAAATAAATTTGCACCCCTAATTTCCAAAAAATTTTTTAAAGCATCTTTGATCCATATTTTACATTTTCATATTATTTGCATATTTTAGCCACTTTTTTGCATATTTTTGCCAGTTGAACTCATTACAATATTTGCTAAAAAAAAATTAAGAATTATTGGCCAATTTGGCATTGTGCCCATCTTTCGTGAAGAGAACGCCAACTGCGATTAATTTTTCACAAATTAAAATTTTTCTACTGAAGGCATACAAACACTTCAACTTAACACTGATCAACAATAGTGACAAAATCTTTAAAATAATCACAGAAAATTTTGAAAACAGCGCAAATTGTGCCAAAGTGTTGTGCCTGAGCAAAGCATTTCGAGAAAAGGAAACTTGGGGAGGTAAAAAATGCCTTTTTTTTCGTTCAATTAGCTAATTAGTATTTATTGTTTAATGAGCTTTAAAACAATAATCTCCTTCTTTTTTTTTGTTAATCAACTAATTGCTATTCATTTGGGCATAAACCCTTATTTCACCAAATAAAATATCAGTATCGACCCTTTGAAGTAGGGTTCAAACCCGCATGCGGGTAGAGTGCTCTATGCGGGTAACGGGTTTTTTAATTTCGGGCGGACGGGTAAACCCGTACCCGCATGCGGGTTTCGAGGATGTGCGGGCGGGTACCCGCTTTTATAACGCTTGGTTCTTGAATTCCAAAAAAAAAAAATTCAAAATTTGTTCTTTTAAATCAAAAAAAGCGGTAAAAACAAATAATTTTAATCAGACTCTTCACAAAAAAATTCGTTTTCATCGTCATATGAAAAACTTAAACATTACGCCAAAAAAACCAAATCCACAAAGCATAAATTTCATCCAAAATCCAATCTTTACCACTGCTTAAATTACCCGTTTTTGGCGGGTACCCGCAGGGTTTACCCGTACGGTTTCGAATTTTCAAATTGATTACGGGTAAGAACCGCATGCGGGTTTTTTCCTTAAAATATGCTGGTAAACCCGTACCGGTACGGGTAGTGCGGGTGCGGGTTTTGAACCCTACTTTGAAGCCCCCAAAAAAAGAGGATAAATTTGCAGATACCGAAGCATAGAGTTTACTATACCTTAATAAAAGCTATGCCCATATATTATAATTTTGCTTTATGTTTAAAGCAAAACGTATTTTTTGTAAAAATTTCTATTTGATGGTTTTTTGTTAACGCACATTTTGATGGATTTTAGAGTAACGACCTAGCACCGCTTTTACTATAAAATCATAGCTAAGGACAGGGTTAGGAGATTTCTCCAATACCAATTAATATCTTTGAATTTAATATATTTCAAAATTTCAGTAAAATAAGCATTTTTTTGCCAAAGATGTATAAATAAATAACGGAATAGTTATAATTTTTTTTCGCTATTTATAATAACATTTTAATTAATATAAATAGCTTCATCAATGGCACAAAATTTGCCTAAAAGAACAGCAGCAGAAGGAGAACAAATGGCACCACTACCACCGCAAATAGAAGAAACTGCGGACGAATGGGACAAACTGTTTTTGAAAAAGCCAATAACAGAATGGAATTGTAAAGGAAATGAGTAAGTGAACGGATGAGGTGCAATTTGTTGTAAATGAAAAAAAAAATTCCGAAAAAATTAAAGTTTGCTAAATTTGGGAAAAAATTTTTCAAAATCCGACGGAGTTTTTGATTTTGGCCAATTCTTAAGCTGTGAACGCCTTCGATTTGCGAACAACGCATTGCGAGAATATATCATTTATCTCGATTCAAAGCGTCAAAATGGAAGAGGTCGTCATTTTGGTAGTTTTTTGATATTATTTCGTTACAAAAAAAATTGAATAATGAATGAAAAAGTTGAAAATTAAAGAAAGAAATTTTTGCTCATTTTGAGGGGTCCAAAGTACTCTTAAAATCATTTAAAACTTTAAAAAAAAACAAAAAAAGCGATAAAGTAAGTGCTGATTTTTTACCCCAGATAGAAAATTTTAGTTAGTTAGCCAATTCCGTGCTTTTGAAAACATTCATCTTGCAGCCCTGCTTTAGACTCATATTATTTTGAAAACTTTTATAAAAAACTACCCAGACAGGTCTGGCCAAATAACTCAAAATCTCTCTTAAAAGTCTCCTAGCATTTTCCAATCAAAAAGCAAATAATTGGACCAATAGTGAAACCGTTAATTTTTTTTTCATTTTAAACATATTTAAAAACAAATTTTCAAACTGAAAAGGGCTGGAAATTTTAGGTATTTATTTGTTTTGTTATTCATTGCACGGGGGAGTTTCAGCCTCAAACTAAATTGTAAAAACCGAACTCCAGTGTTTTTTCGAAACATAACCCTAGTTTTTTGAAAAGCTACCCCTCCCCCCCCCCCTAGTTGTTTGGAAACCTATTTGGTTTTGCAATTGGAAAAATAACCAATAAAAATTGTGGGGTATATTTTTTTTTAAATAAATTTGCACCCCTAATTTCCAAAAAATTTTTTAAAGCATCTTTGATCCATATTTTACATTTTCATATTATTTGCATATTTTAGCCACTTTTTTGCATATTTTTGCCAGTTGAACTCATTACAATATTTGCTAAAAAAAAATTAAGAATTATTGGCCAATTTGGCATTGTGCCCATCTTTCGTGAAGAGAACGCCAACTGCGATTAATTTTTCACAAATTAAAATTTTTCTACTGAAGGCATACAAACACTTCAACTTCACACTGATCAACAATAGTGACAAAATCTTTAAAATAATCACAGAAAATTTTGAAAACAGCGCAAATTGTGCCAAAGTGTTGTGCCTGAGCAAAGCATTTCGAGAAAAGGAAACTTGGGGAGGTAAAAAATGCCTTTTTTTCGTTCAATTAGCTAATTAGTATTTATTGTTTAATGAGCTTTAAAACAATAATCTCCTTCTTTTTTTTTGTTAATCAACTAATTGCTATTCATTTGGGCATAAACCCTTATTTCACCAAATAAAATATCAGTATCGACCCTTTGAAGTAGGGTTCAAAACCCGCATGCGGGTAGAGTGCTCTATGCGGGTAACGGGTTTTTTAATTTCGGGCGGACGGGTAAACCCGTACCCGCATGCGGGTTTCGAGGATGTGCGGGCGGGTACCCGCTTTTTATAACGCTTGGTTCTTGAATTCCAAAAAAAAAAATTCAAAATTTGTTCTTTTAAATCAAAAAAAGCGGTAAAAAACAAATAATTTAATCAGACTCTTCACAAAAAATTCGTTTTCATCGTCATATGAAAAACTTAAAACATTACGCCAAAAAAACCAAATCCACAAAGCATAAATTTCATCCAAAATCCAATCTTTACCACTGCTTAAATTACCCGTTTTTGCGGGTACCCGCAGGGTTTACCCGTACGGGTTTCGAATTTTCAAATTGATTACGGGTAAGAACCGCATGCGGGTTTTTTCCTTAAAATATGCTGGTAAACCCGTACCGGTACGGGTAGTGCGGGTGCGGGTTTTGAACCCTACTTTGAAGCCCCCAAAAAAAGAGGATAAATTTGCAGATACCGAAGCATAGAGTTTACTATACCTTAATAAAAGCTATGCCCATATATTATAATTTTGCTTTATGTTTAAAGCAAAACGTTTTTTTTTAAATCTTTTTGTCATTAAGCATCAATTGAGAAAACACTGAAAAAGTACAGTAAGGAATTAAAAAGGATCAAAAAGAAAATGGAAAAAGACAATGATTACTGTACAAAATGCGTAATTCCTACTGTTATCGAAATTTTGAATGATACCCCGAAATTTACAATGAAAAAAATCAGCAAAAAATTTGGTATGAAACTACAATTTAAGTCTATTTTTTAAATCGCAAATATTTTATGCAAATAAACCAGGGATGGAGTTGATTTCCGAAAAATTTAGGACAGTGTAATTCCGATTTTGAAGATCAGAGATCGGGCCATCTCTGATACAAAATTTCAAAACTTTAATTAGTTCATTTGATATTTAATATATTGTTTATATAATTAATAAAACTAATTATTTGGCTTAAAGAAACATAAAAAATTGACACCCCTATTATTTTTTGTCCCAATTTTAGGTGCATTCATCAATTTTTCATAAGGTGTGCCATCTTTGATGAAATTGCAAAAAGTGCTAAGAAGCAAGAATTAATACTTATTCAGATTTGCTAAAATCCGTTTTTCTTCCGTTTTAAACCATTTCCCCATTTCTGTATTCGTTGTTTTTGTTTATTCTTGTTGAGCAAAGCATTGTTGGTTACTAAGTTCACATTTCGTGTTTTTAGTCACAAGTTGTGAAGTGCAAATACAGAGACGGACGAAGAGTGTAATTTGTAATTATATGAGGTAATTTTTAATATAGACTTTGTTTGTTTTTTTTTAATATTTGGACATCTGTTATATTATAGGTTAGTTTAATTACCTAATCCAATCCCCTCAGTATTTATTCACCATACTAATTTGATGTGTAAGTATGTACGTATGTCACAATTTGAAAATTTTTTAACACAAAAACATTTTCAATTTCTTATTTCTTGCAAAGGAGCGTCTTTAGGTGTCCGTGGCATTTCGGAATGAAACTTGGTGGGTGGGTGGGTAGAGCTGGACACCAGGGATGTGCCGAGTCGGACAAAATCCGATTCCGATTAAATCGCCGATTCCGATTATGGTCAAAAACCCGATTAATTCCGATTCCGATTCGGCACATCCCTGCCGGACACCCATGTTTCGGCGCCAGCCAACTTTAGGACGCCATAACTTATTCCTTCGTGAACCAAATGCGTCCGGAAATTTTTCAAAACTCAAATTACGAAAATCGGAAATTGAATGTAAACATGTTTTGATTGCTGGATTTTTCTCACACCGGAAGTACCCACAGCGAAATGCCAACAAATTTAATGAATGAATATTGCATTTCTTGTTGGTGATAAAAGGCTGCTGCTGCTGCTAAATTCCCATTTTTTTCCTCAATTTCGACCATTTAAAGGCAGAGCAAATGTCAACAAATTTCATCATTCTCATAATTTATAATACAAAATTAAAGAAAATCAAAGCCTTAAATTTATTGCAATTTACATTTTTATTTTTCAAAAATTCCCGCCTCGCCTTTAGGTATCGTTGGACACTTTAACATAACCCATAGGAAAATAAAAAAACGAACAAAATATGGACCGAAAACTAGAAAAATGGCAAATGGACTAAAATGACAAAATATCAATAAAAATAACGAAAAACGAAAAACGAGAAAAACAGGGTTAATTAACTTTTTCAAAACGAAGACACACTTTTCTTAACAATTCTGAAGACTCAAATTTTTTGAAATATTTATTTTTTAAAGGAGTTTTTTTAAAAAAAACAACTGAAAGTGGGATTTTTAATTAACTAAAATTAAATATTATTTTCAATTACATTTAATAATAAAAAAAATGAAATTATTATTTGTAAGTCATAGTTTTAGTCGGAAATCGTTGAAAAAAATGAACCGCTTGTTTTTTGCATTTTTTTTTGTCCCTCGACAGAGCAACTAATCCAAGTTTACTGATAATAAAAGAAAACAAGTAGCGTTTCAATTAGACGTATGTTAACCTAAACTCAAAACCAAAAAACGGGGGATCGCAAACCCTGCCAAACGAAGCCCAAATTCAAAATTTTGAATTAAAATTTTTTTTTTTGATAAACCCTGCAAAATTATTTCAGCTTCATACTGTTTCCAAGTTTACGTTTTAAATTTGCGTTTTTTATATTTAAAATGCATTGTTTTATTTTCGAAATTATTCTTCTACTCCCTTTGTTTCTTTCTGATACAATTGCAAATGCAAAAATGTTGGTAAGAAAAATAAATTTAAAATTAATTAATTGCTAATAACTAATCAAACCTCTCTTAAAAGTACGATAATGACGATGTTCTGCTCACATATATGAAAGACCCGCAGAACTTTGAGCAGTTTTGCGCGACAGAAGGAATTACGAACAACGGGATGAAATGGAAGCTTATTTTCCAAATATGAAATATTTCTTGGCATTATGTTTTTGTTGAAAAATAATTGGCACTGTGCCAAAATTGGAAAGGAATTTGAAGAGTTCGAGCAAAAAGAATGCCAAAAATATCGAAAATATGTGGACATTTTGTACGAGTATTTGTTCCGTGTGTACGCCGGTTTCCCCGCAGTGAAGCCAATGTTTTATTTGGACAAAATTTTTGCATTTTGTAAAGTAACTGATTTGGTGAAAAGCCTCGGAATAATTTCGAATTTGTATTTCAATTCGGAATTCGGCAAAGACAAAGGGCACAAATTGGAGACACTTTTCATCACTTATGACGAGCCCAAATTATTCAACGAAAACAAATTTAATAATGAAGCAAATTTTGAAAAAGAAACATTTCAAGGAATAATTGTTCAAATGGGAATTGAATTAAAGTGGGAAAATGAAATGAGAGAAAGTCAATTCAAATTAATACAGCACAAATTCAACCAAATGTTGGAGGAAATGCTTAAAAAAGCGGAAAAAAAGACGGAGAAAACATTCGATAAAATACTATCAATTGCAAATGTTATTGTTGACTTTAACGAACACGAATTGTCAAATGTCGGTGGTTGGCTATTTCAAAATAGAAATTATGAGGTAATTTGAAAAAAAAGTTTAATGGCTTTTTGAATAGGAGCCGGAGGGGCAACTAATCCGGATTATTTGCAGTTAATTATAGACTGATCGTGCAAAAATTTATTCAAAATTTATTTTTTTAGGGGATTTTTTTTTTTGTTGCAAATTTATCCAATTCCACGATTACAAGTTTTTTAAAATCACAGATCAACGTGTTCCGGTTGCGTCTAGATTTTTTTTTTCTAAATTGTGTTAAATTCTAAAATTTCCGGTGATTCCAATTGCACACTGAACACTCTTTAAATCAGGGCTCCCATCGAAAATTTAGCGAAATAAGACAATCAGAGGCCAAAAATAAGAATTTGCGGTAAAAAATAAGACTTTTGTAAAATTGTTGTACAACGATTTATTTTAATTTTGAAAGGGGTCGGCGGTGCAGATAGGCGCCGCCAGAAATTTTTTTTTTAATCTAAGTGATTTTGGTAATAAAAATTTTACCAATTTTAACGATTTTTAATATAAATTTTGAGAAAACCTACGCGAATGGTGGTACGGTGGTGCCGATAGGCGCCACCAAGAAGATTTTTTTAATATTAAAGTAATTTGCTACAAAAATTGTAAAAATAGTAATTTATCTTATTTTTTTAGTCTCAGAGTAAGAAATAAGACCTAATTCTAAAAATAAGACCTTTTAAATCTCTAAGATTTTGACCTTCAAAATAGGACTAAAACTAAAAATAAGAACAAATGCGACCCCTGGTTCAAATTCATTCCTCTATTTTTGTTCTTCAAAAATTTGTGAATTTCGATCAAAATCACACAAAAACTTTGAAAAATATTACAGCAGCGCGCTATTCCTTTGATTTTTTCTCCCATAATTTATTGCCAAGGGTTTGAAAAATGGCAAAGAATGAAAACAAAAAAAAAGCTCGTTGCTAGGAATGCAGTGCTCCCGGAAGATAGTTCTCCCTTAGCAAAAGTTGTTACTTTAACGCCTCGAAAAACCTTTTTATATTTACATATATATATATTACAACAACTTTTGCCTCACAGCGATCTGACGTCATTTTTATCGCATATCTAAGAGAGCAGTCCAATTTTGCACAACTGTATAATGAATTGAAAAAAGAACAGAGCACGATCCAGATTAATTACAGTGAAGGAATGTCTATTGAAGAATATAGTGTCGACAGATTGCCCCATGAATACGAAATTCGTCTTGGCCTTTTGTATTTGATGAGACAGAATTGGCATTGTGACAAAATTGAAAAGGATTTAGAAGAGCACGAAATAAAATTTTGTCAAAACACCCGAAAATATTTGGACATTTTATATGAATATTCATTCCAAATTTATGCAAAAGGTAAGGACAATTAAAAATCGAAACGCGTCAATTTGGCGTCGGTCGTTTTGACGTGAGCCATTTTGGCGCGGTTTGATATGAATTTTCTCAGAAGCAACCAAATTAAACATTCTTGGTATTATTCAATATCTCTAGTCAGATTCTATAAGCCTGCAAAATTTCAAAAAATTTGGTCCAGTTAATAAAAAGTTATGTTCAAAAAAATCGACTTAACCTAAATTTCCGAACTTTTTTTAATGTAACTTTTTATTAACTGGACCAAATTTTTTGAAATTTTGCAGGCTTATAGACCTTAACAAGAGCTGTCGAATGAAACTATGCTTAGTTTGGTTGCTTCTGAGAAAATTCATATCAAACTGCGCCAAAAGCGCCCACGCTAAACTGACCCCGACCGAATAAAATTCATTTTTTTATTTAAACATTTAAATTTTCAGCTCAAGTGCCGGTGTTGGCCCAACAATTCCCTGTAATTCAACCAATATTTCGAAGTTCCGATATTTATTTTATGTCCTTTGTTGACATCCTGGACATATTAAATAAAATTGCAAAGATATTTTTTGGTACAGAGACAGAAAGAAAAAATTACTTCAAAGAAAACACCCGAGAGGAATATGAAAAGGAACTGATTTTGCTAAATGCGAATAAATTGCGGAATTATGAAGCAAATTTTGGCAATTTGACAAAAACACTTCGCCAACAATTTGACAATAAATTAAAAACAATGCTTGAAAAGAAACGCGAATATGAAGTCCGTCACCTTTTTATGTTTCACATTTGAAGCACTTAAAGAAGCGGCAAGCAAAAAAGTGGCACATTTGACGACAAACTTTGGCACACAATTCGATTTCCCATTTATGTCACATTTCTCCATTGATTCAAAATATACAAAATGTATTTAGTGAATTTTAGTTTTAGTAAAAAAAAAACCGGTACTCACTTAGCCTATCTAAATTATCTTTGTTCATTTCGATAAATTTGAAATAATTTTTAATTTTACATCAATCTTATAATAATAAATTGTTTATTGACCAAAAAAATTTCAAGACAAAATTTTTCCAATTAATGAGGTTCAAGAATAACTTCACAATGATCCGTAGTTTTATAAATAAATTATAATGCTTATTTTTTTGTCTATGTATTTAGTGTACGGGGCACAGGCACAAATGATCAGTCACCCTTTTTAAAGAAACTTATACAGAAAAATTTTAACAATTTCTAAACTTTTAATTAAAAATTCGAGAATTTTTTTCTGAAAAATCAAAAAAAAAAACAAATAAATTTAATTACTTTTAAAAATTAAATTTTTTTTGTGGCAATTTTCTTAAGAAAAAATTCAAGCTTAATCAAGGATACATTTGTTCTTTGGAATACATTCCTAAATCAAAGTTAGAATCTTTGAATTCTGTTCAAGTAATGAGTAGGGCAGTCAACATAAAAACGCGAAATATGGACAGAAAATTGCAAAAAATATGGGCATAAATTTTCCAAATTGGAGATACAATTTCAAAAATGTTTTCAGATCAATTCAAGCTTTGTTAAAGTGCTGTTATATAAAAATTAAAAACTTTTTAAGCAAATTTTTGAAGATTATTTTTGATTTATACAAGCCCAAAAAACCAAATTTTTTAAATTTATGGGGCATTTTTTTGAAAAATTTTTCTAATGTTGTTTTTAGGGGTGTATTTTTCGTTTTTATTGCATTTTCTCATGAAATTTTTCAAAAATGGCAAAATATAGACATAATGCCAAAATGGAAAAATATGGAAATATGGACATAATGTTGTACCATCAGCAGGGTGGACTCTTATAAGCGGGGTATAATAATCAATCCAATTATCCGTTTACTTGGGATGGGCAGAAGCAATAAAGAACAAAATACATGTCAGAAAAAAAAAGAATAATCGCAACAAAGCAAACGATAAAAATCACATTGTTAGCTGTTGTCAGATGGAGTGCCATGAAGAAATACAACTAAGTGCCGTCCAGGTTAAACACTGTTTTCGTGATTGAGCAAGCTTGTTGTTGTGAAGTGTCAGCAGTGGTTTGCAATAGGGTCCAAACCCGCATGCGGGTAGTGCCTATGCGTGTAACGGGTTTTCTAATTTGAGCGGGTAAAGCCGTAAAACCAGTACGGGTCAAGCAAAAAATTGCTTGCGGGTTTATCCGCATGCGGGTTTTTTCCCCTTTTTCTGATTTTTTCCATAAAAACCCTGCAAAAATCGTACCGTGCGGGTAGCGGGTTTCGAACCCTAAATATAGTACCCTTCTATTTGAAGCACCCCTTCTAATAGAAGCACTTAGACGCAACCAAATTAGGCAATCTTGGTATCATCCGATAGCTCTTACTAAGAAATGACTCAAGAATCTCCACTTTTCATTTTAAATTCAAATTTCTTTTTATCGCATCTTCTCCATTTAAATTTTAAATACTTAATTCACAAATCAGGTTCGACATTGCGTTATGTCCCTATCGATGTCATTGTGTCACAAATTCCGCAATATTTCCTCCCCTTCGTTTGAGCGTAGTCGGGAAGGTCAAAAAGTTTGTTGTCCACCGGCAATGCCATCACAACCGATGGATTTGTAGGCGATAGCGGGTTTTGAACCCTAGTTTGCAATGATTGAGTGAGTGCGATTTGGTAATGAATTTTTTTATAAAGAACAAAAAAGAATCCGCCGTTTTATTTGTTCCCAAGAAAATTGGGTTAATGCATCTGCAGATTAGCTCCGTGGTAAGAATAACAAAGGAAGGTTTTCAGGTGTCCGTGGAGTTTCGGTATGAAACTTGGTAGGCGGGTAGAGCACCCAAGGGTTACCACTGAAAGTGGTTTCTTTTTTGTGGAATGAGCACGAGTGCCGAGTTATGACGTGCCAAACTTTTTAATAAATCAACAAAAGGAAGAACTATTATTAATGATTCACGGTAGTCGGTGGCCTGGAGCTACTGCTCTAGGTTTCGTCTTTTTAGGTTACAAGTTCAAATCCGCGCTATGCACATTGGTTTTTCCCTATTTGTTTTTGCATTTTATGCAAATTAGATGGCCGATGAATTGACACCCAACAAAAATTTTTTAAATTTCATTTAAATTTTTTAAATTCACTTAACTATTTTGTATTTATGTGACATTGGTCCGTTAAATTTGCAAAAAATATAAGCACTTGATTAAGATAATGATTAATAAAATTTTCTTCATGAGGATTTTTAGAAGAAAAACCGAGTTTTTGAAGATTGTTTTTGGAATATTTTCGTTATTGAGATTATTATTAGTTGAAATTTTTTTTGAAGAACTCTCGCACAAATGTTAGTCATTGAAAAAATGTTTATAAAACAAAGCTTTTTACAAAGTACGCACTCAAACAAAAAAAGAACCATCGACTACTGTGAATCCTATATAATATGTCTTCCTTTTGTTCATTTATTAAAAAGTTTGGCACGTCATAACTCGGCACTCGTGCTCATTCCACAAAAAAGAAACCACTTTCAGTGGTAACCCTTGGGTGCTGTACCCGCCTACCAAGTTTCATACCGAAACTCCACGGACACCTGAAAACCTTCCTTTGTAAGTGCCAAAATTGGGAAAATGGAACAGACGAAATTTATATAAAATTAATTCACCATAAATTGAGAAAACTGTAGGCTATGTTTAAAAAAGTGGAAGAATTGTTAGTGCCAAGCAAAGGGGGCATCATCGGAAGATAATACCGTACATTCGATGAACGCAACATACTGTTGTTGCATTCGTCATTTGACGAAACTTATCATACGGTAGTTGAATTTCTTGAGTTATTTGGATTTTTTTTAAACGGTAGAATCCGGACAAATTTGGTATCATACGAGAGCTCTTTTTAGTTCAGAAATGCCAAAAGAAGGGATAATGAAGGATTCCTGGTGCTAGTGTGTTTCTTAAAAAGTACCACCCATACGCATTTTCTAAAAAGGCCATTTTTATGAATTCAAAGCTTGACTATATTACTTATTCATTTAAACGTGGTATCGATTGCCAACTTATTTCTTCTCTCGCCCAAATAAATAAATGGGTAACCATATACATTACATTTCTGGAGTTAAATCATCCTTCTGTTAGACAAAAAAAAAAGAATTATTTTTTAGATTCAAACCTTTAAAATTTTGAGATTTTTTTGGATAAAAATTTTTTTAAAACCCATTTTTTTTGGTCCACGAAATTCTGAAAAATCACAAATCTTCCTCATGAAATTCTTTCTGAGTCCACATTTTTAAGGTAAATGTTAGAAATAAACTCAAAAATATTTACTGACCATGCCACTTCATCGCTAAAAAATTGAAAACCCAAACAACGCCACTCACGCTAAACCGACCCCCACCCATAAAAAAGCTATTTAGCTCAACACATCTGGGAGGGACCGGAACAGGATTTCGGTGATAAAAAACTAAGTAGGTTATCGAAATTTGCTGTCTTTAGGTTTGTCAATGGAAAACAAAAAAAGCCAAAATTCTTTTTAATAAGATAAAAGCATTCGCATTCAGTACACTGACAGAGACGGTGGAAGGCCTGGACATAATTGCAAAATTTTATTTCAATTCGGAATTCGCCATAAGAAAGGTTTTGAAAAAGAAGCATTCCAAGAAACTGTTGTTAAAATGGGCCATGAATTAAAGTGGGACAATGAAATTGGAAAAAGTCATTTAAATGTAATTCGCCCGGCCTTTGATAAAATTTTGAAGGAAATGCTTAAAGGAATAGCGCAGTCAGAATCAACGAAATTTGACATCAGAATCATAAACGAATATGATAAAATGTTCTTGAATTGGGAATGCGATGAAATGGTTGCGTTTTCACCATTTTTTTTTTGTATTTTAATAAATTTTTAAGTTTTCATCCGACCCATTTGTTGAATTTGTGCGAGGCCAGTCCAATTTTGAACAATTTTTAAAGGAAATGCAAAACGACGACAAATCTCTCATGCCCGAAGGTCGACCCAAATTTTTCTATAATTCGATTTATAGACATAAAACTAATTGGAAACAAACATATGAAACTTATTTTGGCATTTTGTATTTAATGAAACAAAATTGGAATTGTGCCCACATTATTAAGCAAAGTGAAGACCAAGGAAAAGTGCAATTTGAATGTACAAAATTTCACCAATATTTGTACCTTTTATATGAATTTTTGTTCAATGTTTATGCAAAAAGTAAATATGGTCTTCGAAAATAGCATTTAAATATTTATTTATAATTTTGGGGAAAATAAAATTTTAAATTTAAGCTAAAATGCCTCTGTTGGCCCAACAAATGCCCGATGTTAGGCCATTGTTTAATCATTCAGCAGTTGAAGTAGTGCACATTCTGAACAGTTTTTCAATGATATTTTTTGGGGTGAGAAACAAAGCGATATATAAACTTCTAGTAAAAGATAGAAATTTTTGGGAATTGAATTTGTTAAATGAGAAAAAATTACGGAATTTTGGAGAAAATTTGCAAATTTTGAGTGAATCAATTCGCAAAGACTTTGACAATCATTTGGAGAGAATGCTTAAAAAAGCAAGAAACGGAGCAAAAATTTACCCAAACATAAAATTCATATGGAAATATGATCAATTGGAAAACTCACCGTTTTATGATGACACAGTTTCATGGGTGAATATTTGCCAAAAAAATGAACACAAATTTACTTTGAAATTTGAAAAAAAATTTTATTTTAATAATTTTTAGGCTGAGGATGAAGCATTTCTTGCATTTGTGAAAGATCCGTCCAATTTTGACAACTTTTTCAAAGAAAATGAACACAAATTGCTGAACATTTGCAAGCGATTGATAAAAAGTGCCAGTTTTGACCAGAAAAAGGAGCATTTGGCGCAAAAATGTGAGGCTCACCTTGGCGTTGTGTATTTGATGAAAGAGAAATGGGACTGTGTCAAAATTGGAAAGGAATTTGAAGAGAATGAGCAAAAAGAATGCCGAAAATATCGAAAAGATCTGAACGTTTTGTACGAATATTTATTCAGTGTGCATGCTCAAGGTTATCTTTTGTTTCTTCAAAAATTTACTTATGGTGTAACATTTTCGAGATTTTTTTTTCAAATGATTCAAAATACCCGCCATTGTTATCGATAATGAATTGACATTTTGTGGGCAAAAACTCAATCCCGTTGGCTTAGAATTCAGAGAGTTAGAGGCTAAAAATTAAAATTTGTCATTTTTGGGGTGGGTATTTTTGACAGCTGAAAATATATGGCTTTTAAATGAGATAGAAGAGAAAAACAACGAATAGAATAGAGCAAAGTCAGTAAAGCCAACCAAACAAAAAAATGGTACGGCGATTTAAAAGGTTTAATCGAAAAAAAGAAAGGCCAAATTTAAGGACAGATTCAGATTCTAGGGACCTGATTTGGTCATGTCAAACACGTGGCTGTTTTTTGGGGTTTGACATAGAGAAAATTCGTGGAAAATTAGTGCGCGAATGTCCGTTTTTGGCATGATTACTTTAAAACCCATAAAAAAGGAGAATAGAAGAAAAGTGGAAATCGGATAAAAAGCATATCAAACAATAAATTAAAAAATTATAAACAAATTCATGTGGCTTTAAAACTGACTGTTTATCTTTAGATGAATATTACGAGAAGGCCAAAAATTCCCTATTTATTATCCGAAAAGATAATGACTTAGGGATTTTTATTGGTGTTGTGAAATATCTTAACCAAATTTCCAATTACTATTTTGTTTCGAAATTGAACAAAAGCAAAAAATATAAAAAGTCAGAATCTATTTTCGTAAATTCAAAATGGAGAGCTTTTGAGGAAATTTTTGTAGAAGTGGAGAAGGGAAGTGATGAAAAAATGGAAAGAATCCTTAAGGAGAAATTTGATGAAAAAATGGAAGGAATGGCCAAAAGAGCGGAAGGAAAGGCATTGAAAGAAAAAGCCGAAGTAAAAAAGTTGAAAAATGAACTAAACAAAAACGCATCGAAAAATGTCCAAATGAAGAAGGAATGGAGAATGAAAAATGCCGTACTTGGCGATAAATTTGGCACCCTTTTGAATCCCATTGATTGCGCTATTTGTGGCGCCATAACGATTCGGCCAGATGCGATTTGTACGTCCAGCAAAAAAGCGACAGTTTGTTTTTTGTTTTTCTTTTACCATTTTTTTTGCGTCGAATGTTCAAAAAATAAATAGTACTTTTGACGAATAGTCACTTTTTGGCTGGCGGACGAATTGTCACCCGACGAATCGTCGTCTGGGCGAATCGTAGTGCAATAGTGTTCGGTCTGGGAGTGTAGTCCACTTGGCCAAGTGGACTACACTCCCAGACCGAACAAAAAGGAACTTCAAGTTCGACTCCTCCTGGGCGGTGGTGATATTTACAACCAAATTTAAGTCCGCCACGGCAACATTGTATTGTCGAAAAACACTCAATTGAGTTGAATAAAAGGGGAGGAAGTAGGTACGAAAACAGATAACTATTATAGACTGTTATGGCACTGAAAAGTCGAGCCAAAATCCCCGTAGTTGGGTGAGGCAGCCAAAACCTCAGAAGGAGTGCGGCATATATTCCTTTGTGTTTGGGAGATTTGCTCTAACGTTCAGAGCTTAAAAAAAAACTTGAAGTTCCTTTTGAACAGGGATTTTGGCTCGACTTTTCAGTGCCATAACTGTCTATAATAGTTATCTGTTTTCGCACCTACTTCCTCCCCTTTTATTCAAATCAATTGAGTGTTTTTCGACAATACAATGTTGCCGTGGCGGACTTAAATTTGGTTGTAAATATCACCACCGCCCAGGAGGAGTCGAACTTGAAGTTCCTTTTTGTTCGGTCTGGGAGTGTAGTCCACTTGGCCAAGTGGACTACACTCCCAGACCGAACAAATAGAAGCTTGACCCCGACGTCGCGAAATCCCTCCACCGACATTACACTCATGGCCTTTATACCTATGATGAGATTTCATTAAAGCTTTCGAAATCGATTTCGGGACCACATAAGTCGAGATGCAGAAAATGCTTTACCGGAAACTAAAAAAAATTCTCGCGAAAATTCATTTTGGTGGAAAATACCTAACATTTGAATTCACAAATTCTCTCCCTAATGTACTTTGAAATCACTTATTGATCCTTTGAAATCGATCTTGGCCGACCCGAGCCCTGTAATAAACATTTGATGTTTATTTCAAAGCGTTTTAAGACTCGAGAGTAGGGACCGAGACTTGGTCCCGAGACTCGAGACCGAGACTTAGCACCAAGAATCGAGACGAGATCGAGACCCCAAAACCCCGGAAAATTTCTCGGCTCGAGGACCGAGACCTCAAAAAAATTTTTCTTATGTACTTAAAAATTAATAATAAAATCATATATTGTTCCAAGGCTGCCCTTTTTCTTATTTTGGAGGTCCAACTTTTACCATTTACAATTGTCTTATTTGTAAGATTTTGTGTTTTTTAAGCTTTTTTATCTTATTTTTTACTCTGAAGTAAAAAATAAGAAAGAAAAAAAAAATTATTTGGCGCCTATTGGCACCACCGGACCCCATTATTTAGGTGGTTTTTCTCAAAATTGTTTTAAAATTCACCAAAAATTAGTCTTTTTTTGTCAAGGTCTGTTATCAAAAACCCAAATTTTCTAATTTTTTTCCGGCGGCGCCTATCGGCACCGCCGTCCTAAAGAATGACATTTCTATTAAATTTTTAAGTCTTTCGTTGAGCCCGAAAATATTGTTGTGCTTATAATGCGGGTCAATTAGTGTAGCGATTATCAAACCCAAAATTAATCCATTTTTGCCCGAATTAAAACTCCTTTAGTACTTAAAAATACACGAAAATGTGTGCTGCAACTGGTACCCGAACATTTGCGCCAGTAACATTTGCGCCACTAACATTTTTGCCGATAAAGGCAATTTTTAAAAAAAGCATGATTTTTTATATACATTGCAAAGCTTTTATTAGTAAAACGGCTTGCTCAAGGACCAACTAAACGTTGATTAAACAATTTGACCTCTTAATATTAATAAATAGATGATCAAAGATGGATCCAGCATTTACATGCACAATCATTCCGGATGACAACGAAAGGGATCGATCATTGAGTTGATTAACATGAGTGTGGCTAACTTTGATTAATTTGATGAAGCGCTCATTGTTGGGCCTTGAGCAAGTCGTTTTACTAATAAAAGCTTTAGAATGTATATAAAAAATCATGTTTACTGGTTTTTTAAAGATTGCCTTTGTCGGCGCAAAAGTTACTGGCGCAAATGTGTCGGCGCAAAAGTAGCAGTTCACTGCAACTCTTCGTCTCGTTTAAAAACAACAAAATCAAGGTTTTGCTTTTTGCCTTGAGAGCCTTCGAACTTTCCAATTTCGGCTTTTTACAAAAGTGCATTAATTGCCAAATGCTGGTCTTTTTCAAACAAAGGGAAGTAATATGCCAATATACATATCCAGCCTAAAAAAGTGCAATAAATTATTGGCAAAAACATTGGCCTTTTTCAAATAAAGGGATGTCAGATGCCAATATGCATATCCAAAAGTGCATTAATTGCCAAATGTTGGTCTTTTCAGATGCCAATATACATATCCAAAAGTGCATTAATGGCACGACCCTTTAGAAAAGTGCTCTAATGGCAATATAAAAGAGATGCCGAACTCAGCAAATATCAGTCACTTGTCTTAAAATCAAAATTGTTGTGCCAATTCAGTCTAATATTTTTTGGCTTTTGTTTGTTGAATAAATTCCTATACCTACCTCATTAAAGACCATTTATAAAGACGCCAACATATCAATTTTGGTCATGCTCTTTAATAGCGTAAATATTTTAGGGTCAATTAACTGTCAAAATAGGTAAGTTTTAGGTAGTAAAACTTAAGAAAAGGCGAGGCGACAAAACGGCAAAATAGGTCAAAATTCACCAATATTATGTGTTAATGGTAATTTGGTTAAATAAATTTCTGTCGTTGTTATAATTAGGGTTGGAATTTTTAGGGTTTTACCTATTTTTTTTTGCGCATAGTTCTTATGAGAGAAGCACGAAACACACATTTTCTCCGAACAATTTTCGAATTAGAGCGACTTTAGCACCTATTTTTACCTCTTTTGGGGTTTTAGCACCTAAAAACTATTGGCACCTATTTTGGCATTTTGCAACTATTTCTATAGGTAATGGTAAATTTTTTCTTTTCATAGGTTCAAAAATGATTTCTTTTATTTTTGAATTCTTTCTGATTTTTTTTATTGCCGAATTGTCAAATTCAAATGCGAAAAATTTGGTAAATAAACAGTCAATTAACGAAGATAATATTTAATTTCTTTTATTTCAGTATGACAATGACAATTTCTTGCTTGGCTTTGTGAAGAAACCGTCCAATTTTGTGAAATTTTGCATAGACGAAACTGGATTCTTCTTAGGTAATTAGTTTTTTTTTGCGAAATGATAATTCTTGAAAATGCGTTTTTAATGCTTTTGTAATTTAGACCCTTCTTTCTAAACCCATTTTTTAATTTGATAAAAATTCTTAAACGAAAAACAAACCCAAAGGACCAAGGAGCGGCTTTTCAGATTTGCGAAAAAGCCTAGATTATAATTCAAATCTTACTAAATTTTAAATGATATTTTTGGTATCATTCTAAAGCTTTAAGGCTCAAGATTATTATTCAGTGTTCACTTTTTCTATACTTGAAGTTGAGGCTTCTGTTGGCTTAAACCTATTCCGTAATTTTCACCATTTTTCATCTTTTTGTTTACTTTTTTTCGATTTTCTAAACATAAAGTCTTATTTCTTTTCATAACTGGATAGAAAAAGATGTCATGGATTTAAAGCAAAAATATGAAGCTTATCTTGGCATTGTGTATTTGTTGAAAGCGAATTGGCACTGTGCCAAAATTGGAGAGGAATTTGAAAAGCATGAGCAAGACGAATGCCTAAAGTACCGAAAATATTTGGACATTGTGTACGAATATTTATTTCTGAACCACGTCGGCTTCCTAGCAGTGAAGCCAATGTTTTATTTTGCCAAAAATTTTACATTTTGCACACTGACGGAGACGGTCAAAAGTCTGACAATAATTTCGAAGTTTTATTTCAATTCGAAATTCGGTAAACAGAAAGGGCACCAATTGAAGAGACTTTTCGTTAGATTTTACGAACCAAAACTGTTCAATGAAGACAAATGGAATTATGAAGGAAATTTTGAAAAAGAAACATTCCAAAGAACAGTTGTTAAAATGGGCCATGAATTAAAATGGGACAATGAGATAAAAGGAAGCCATTTAAATGCAATTCGACCGGAATTTGACAAAGCTTTGGAGGCAATGCTTCAAAACGCGGAAGAACTTTCAATGTCAAGCAAAAGGGCATCATCGGAAGATAATACCGTAGAATTTAGTGAACGTGACATACTGTTGTTGCATTCGTCATTTGACGAAAACTATCATACGGTAGTTTTTAGAAAGAACTCTTTTTTCTATTGTTTAATATAATTTTAGCTTGTTTACGATGCTTTTTTCGCATTTTTAAGAGGACAGTCCAATTTTGAACAAATTTGTTCAGAAATGCAAAAAGAAGGGATACTGGAAGAAATCTCGGGCCGAAGAGAAGGAGGAGACACTTTTGAGGAGCGCAAAGAATATTTGGCACAAGAAAATGAAACTCGTCTTAGCTTTTTGTATTTAATGAAACAGAAGTGGGATTGTGAAAAAATTGTTGAGCAATTACGAGAAAAGAAGAAATCGCAGGTTGAATGTGAAAAATTTGGCAAAAACTTGAACATTTTCTATGAATATTTGTTGAAAATTTATGCAAAAAGTAAGTTGTAATATTTTACCTTATTCTTTTTTTCATTATTTAATTTAAGTCCTCTTTCATAGTTATAAAATAGTTTTAACTTTTTAGCTAAAGTGCCGGCATTGGCTCTCCAATTTCCCATTGTTCGGCCATTGTTTGATGATTCATCGTTGGCATTCTTGATATGGTTCCACTACACTTCAATAAAATTATTTGACACAAGAGAAACTGAGCAAAGTAAATATTGGCGAAATTCTTTTAATACATTGAGTTTGCTTAATGAGGATAAATTGGGCGCTTATGAAGCAGAAGATGTTGACAATTTGATGAAAGCACTTCGCCAAAGATTTGACAACAAATTGAAAACAATGCTGGAAAAGGCACGGAACGATGAAATAATGCACAAATGGAAGGCAATTGATCAATTGGAATTAGTGAGAGAATCACCATTTTATGAAAGAGTTTTACAGGTGAATTGAATGATAAGAAATTGTTAAAACGGATAAAGAGAACATAGAAAGTTTCAAAAATAACAACCCAATGATAAAGAGATAATGCAATTACTAGGGCTCGGAATTTGAGGCATTTGCCTTTTTTTTCTGCACACTAGTTTCGTTATATTAAGCATAAATAACGCATTTTCCACTTGGTTTGAGGCTTCTACGTTGACTTTTATAATGCCTTTGTTTGCCTTTTACGGGATTTTCGTGCCTTAAATGCCTTTTTTGGCATTTTGCTATTTTGGTGCCTTTTGGCATTTTTGGGTGCATTTTTTCTAAATTTTGATAAATTCCTTAAGAGAAAAAGGCAAAAAAATGAAAAATAGACCCCTAAAAATTGGCCTTTCAAATTTGGTAAAAATAAACCCCTAAGAATGGAAAAAATTTTCAAAAAATTGACCCTAAAAAATCAATTTTTTATCCAAAATTTTGATTCTCAAATTTTCGCGATTTTTGGTGCCTTTTTGCCTAGCCTTAGCAATTACAATTTAAAAATCCCTTTTAAAATTAGCTTAAAAGCTTTAAAACTTCATGAAATTTTACAATTTTTTGGACTCAACAAAATCCTCTTTCAAATTTGCCGTTTAGCAAAGTATTTATCAGAAACAATTTTTTTTAAATTCCAATGAAAAATTTTCATATGAAATCAAAGAAAAAATAATTTAAAAACCATTTTTTAGATTGAAGATGAAGCATTTCTTGCATTTGTGAAAGACCAGTCCAATTTAAAACACTTTTGTTATGTGGTATCTGAAGAATTGCTTAGTATTTGCAAAGGGTTGACGAATAGTGCTGAATTTGCTCAGAAAAAACGTCATTTAAAGCAGAAATATGAGGCTCATCTTGGCGTTGTGTATTTGATGAAAGAGAAATGGAACTGTAATGAAATTGGAGAGGAATTTGGAACCGAAGAGCAAACCGAATGCCAAAAATACCAAAAATATTTGGGAATTTTTTACGAATATTTGTTCAGCTTTCATGCTGCTAAAGGTTAACCTTTGAAAACTTAATATTATAGTTAAAATTATGGGCTTTTTCCACTTTTTAAGTGTTTGGGTTTGACAATTTTTGTATTTTTAGATGACGATGACTTTAATTCTCTGCTTCTAATCCAAAAAGTTAAACAATTTGGGACTCTAATTGATGTCGTAAATTTTTTTAACGAAGTATCGAAGTCCTATTTTAATTCGGAATTTTGTCAAACCAAAAAAAACAAATTGGAAAATTCAAAGCAAAAACTGGAGAAAATATTTAGCTCAGAAAAAGAAAACAAAGAAAAAAGGGAACAAAAACTAAAGGAATTTGCTGAGAAACTGTCAAAAATATTGAAAACAGCGAAACAAAATGGAATCAAGGAAGATGACAAACTAAAAATGATAGAAGAGGAAATAGAAATATTTGCTGATAAATTGAAGAAACTGTTCCAAGACAAAAAGGGAGAAAAGGTATGGGAATGGACAAGTGCTGCAAAGAAGGTGTTGAGAATGAAAAGGGCCGCACACAATGACAAATTTGGCACTCTTTCCGAGTCGCCATTCTACGGCACGGTTCCGAATTGATTGTGATATAAAGATGATTAGAAGATTTTTTTTCGTTATGAAGCACCGTGCTGCCAATATCCTTTTTTATTCCCTTTTCGACAGTTGAACATATCCAACCCCGAGATCCCGAGAAAATATCCGCACCAGGGATGGTGTCTCCTCTAATTGCAGATTATTTTAGACCGGGTCCCAATTTCCGCGACATTTGGGTCTGATTTTCGGCATCCGACGTCCGCTTTGCAATTTTAAATTCAAATTGGTGCCATCCCTGGTTCTCACCATTATTATGTCACCAACTTCTGTCCTCATATTTCAGACCCACAACTCTGATGCCCGACTACTATTTCACATACCTATATATTTATTTGTTATATTTTTTGAGTCTTTTGCTATTTATTTAAAAAAATTAATTAGTTTTTTCTTGGGGCCAAAACTATGTTGCGTCAAAAAAGTTAAACAAGGAAAAAATACAAAAAACATCTTATCCTTTAATTTTTTGAAATTATCATTAATCACAAGTTATGGTCAATGAAACGCCAAAATGGTCGCGCCAAGGCGTTAGGGATCATTTTAGTCGGCCGTTTTAATCTGACCGTTTTAGTCGGGCCGTTTTAGTCGGGCCGTTTAGTCGGGCCGTTTTAGTCGGAGGGTTGTTTCTTACCAAAGGGCATGTAGTACATGAAAATTAAGTCCTTTTACAAGAACACGTAAATGAGTTTCTTTTCAAGTAAAACGGCTCGACCAGGGATGTAAACGACGCCCAAAAAAAATTTCGGAAATCGGAATCGAGGCTCCAAAAAATTTCGGATGTCGGAAATCGGAATTCCGAGCCCTCAAAAAATTTAGGAAATCGGAAATTTAAACTTTTTTTTGACATTAATAGTGCACAAAAGCATTAAAAATGACTTAATTATTTAATTTTTACTCTCCAGGATACATTCTAAGCCAGGGTTCGGTTCGGTCGAGATCGGTTTCAAAAAGGACCCATAAGATAATTTTAAACGGCATAATAGGGAGAATTTATGAATTCAAAACACGCATCAAAATTTATTCTAATGTTTGTATTTTTCACCGGAATGAGTTTTTTTTAAGAATTTAATTGTTTCCCGTGCATTTCGACATATGTGAATCGGAAATTGACTTTCAAAAACATAAATGTTTTGTACGAAAAATTTCCATTATATTTACCAAAACTTTCGTAAATTCTTAGGTTAGAAGTCCGGAACTTAGAGTTGGGGGTCCTGCGGTGCCGATAGGCACGGCAGGGTTTTGAAAATTTGGGTGTATTTTTGTAACAGATTTGGCACAGGAAATGCAAATTTTTTGTTGATTTTGTGATATATTTTTCCTAAAGGTTCAAAATTAGTCTTTTTTGTTAAGATCTGTTACCAAAAACCCAATTAGTGTGGCGATTGTCAAACCAAGGTAAAAGTCTAGAATTCAAAAGCCCGCGGTTACAATACTTGGAACCTATTTTGTGTGGATACAGTATGAAGGGCGCTTCAAGTTTATTTCAAAACAAAACCAAAAAAGTCGACAAATTCGGAATTTGTAGTCGTTTCGTGCATCATTTTGCTCGGCAATTTTTGCCTTTTGCCATGAAAGCATTCGAACTTTCCAATTTCGGCTTTTCCGCCTTTCGCATGCTTTCGACATGGAGTGCCTCCCACAGGGAATCCATGCTCTCCTCCCTCTCAATTTGGCCACCACGCGTTGGAGGGGTTTGTTGTGGCAGTGCACTTTTGTTCGGCTTCGGCTTTTTCTATAAATCGGTTCCTTTTTTTAAATAATTTACCAAAGTTAGTTGGTCGGATGGTAATTCCCGTCCTGTCCTGATTACAGAGTCACCCAATTCTGTCATCCTTGGTAAGAATTATTATTCTCCTTACGCAATGATTTAACTCGTCAATTAAGAAAATTTATCACCAAATTATAGGCTTCGAAGCGGGTTCCAGTCTACCAAATGCCCTCATTAATTGTTAAAAATTTTCGTTCGAATGAAAAGCTTTCCATTATTTTTAGAAAACTTAGAATTTTTTTAACCCAATTTCAAAAACTTTTCATTATAACAATCCCTATAACTCCAAAAAAAAAAATTTCCACTGGCTTTGTCCCACTTACTCCATTAGTGGTACTTAACAAATGCCTTCCTGTTGCTGAGTTGACACGTGCCGCCTTTTTCTGTTTGCCATCTTCCGTCATCAGCTGTTTTTGTTGTTGGTCCTCCCTCTGGTTTGGCATTTTGAACAGCCCTTGCTGTATTCTTTCCCGCTTAAATACAGAATACAGACGGTTACAGTATAATTGGTCATATAGTACTGACAAAAAAATTTGCTCATGCCCAGCATTGTGCGCCCGAACACACCTTTGTCATGGCATTATTTGCTGGCATTTCCGGCAGCCGCTGTTGCTTCAGTTTGTTGGGCATTAGTGATGAGGTCCTTTCGTATATGCTTTTAGACTTACGCATTTCATCCTGATTTATTTGTTCTGCTCTATCTGTAAATGGCGTTAAGATGAGTACCTTCGGTAGGGATAATTTTTGTCGGGCGCTTTTAGTCGGAGAGTTTTAAAACTAGAAAATTTTTTCAGGCAGCAAATTTCAAGAAAATTTGAAATTTACGCAATTTTTTTGATGATTAAGTATTTCATGGGAATTGTGTAAATTTGAATTTTTCTTTAAACTTACTGCTTGAAAATATTTTCCATTAGTTTTTCTTGAAATTTACTGCCTGAAAAAAATTTCCATTAAGTTTATCTTGAAATTGCTGCCTGAAATTTTTTTTTCGAAAGCTTCAAAAAATTTTATTATCCGACTAAAATGACCTGGTTCAGAATATTTTGGCATAATATAATGCTAAACGTAAAAAATCTTGGCAAAAGAATATGCCAAATTGCCATAGCTTTTTGCTCGAATCTATGCATAAATATTTCACTTCCCTAACTGATTACTTTGTCTTGAAGAAACTGTGCTTTGCATATATCTTGGTAGGGGTTTATGCACAGACTTCGATTGCAATTTTGATGAACAAAGGTCGCCAAATGCGTCAACATAAAACAGTGGGAAAATGACGAATATAATTAAGTCACAAAAAAATGCAGTGTTTGAACTTTATAATAGGCCCACAATTTTGGTTATTTTTGGCAACAAAATCTCTATGAAATCACTTGGGGCACCTATCTTCTGGTCAAAAAGTACGGGTTTTCAACCTGAAAAGTACAGAATACCGGTTTTTTTAAAAGTACCGAGTGCCGTGCAACCCTAGTCACAACCTAGGACCAGGCCAGGATAATTGAGTTGGCCAATTCAGTGCCTTTTTAACCAATTCGGTTTCTCCCTACTTTTGCGTGGTTTTAAAACTCTCAACTAACTCACTGAAATATGTTTTTATTTTAAATTTGTTTATATTCAAAACAATTTAAGAAATAAATGAAAAACTAAAAAAAAAAATATTTTAAATATCCAGAAAAAACTTCCTTCTTCTTTTTCTTTGTTCTATAATATTATAAAAACATTTTATTTGGTACATTCTTTTGGACGTGGCTTATTACCTGCTGTTGTTTAGTTGAACTGCTTGGTCTTGGCGTGGCATTGATTCAGCTGAAGCATAAGCGCGTTGCAGTGTTTGGTTATGTTGAGGCGGATTCTTTTGAAAGGCAATTAGCTGATCATTAGCATTGTCACCGGCATTAATGTATTGCGCTAATTGCTTTGTTGAATTGTCGCTCATTTGTCGGCGCGTGCTTGCCAAATTTACATTGCGGGCGAGTGTTCGGAATCCCTGTTCCGGAGACGATGGATAAGTGTAGGGTTGGACAAATTCTGTAAATGCAAAATTTAATTTAAGATCATAGAATTTTCATTTTGCATCTTAATTAATTTTTTGTCAGTATTAGTCACTCAAAAACAGAGCTCCCTTTCGTCTAAGGATTGTATTTACCTACTGTGAGGTAATAGATTATAAAAGGCAATAATTTTCTAAATTTCCCGCCGGGGGTCGCCTGCCGGTACCACCGGACCCCACCCCCCCCCCCCCCGTTTCTCAAAAAGTATCTCAACACTCTCAAAATTGTCCTTTTTTGTGCAAGATTTGTTATCTAAAAATACTCTATTTTTAAATTTCTCCCAGCCGGTCCTTCCTTTTTCGAAATTAAAATGTCTAATTTCTTATTTTAAAGCCGTACATCAAAAAACATATGGAACAATATGCTGAAAACAGTTGATGGGTTTGAATAAAAATGCTATTTAAAGCTTTGGAAGTGTTTTTTTAAAAAGTGTCCTTATTTTTGACCCCAAATTCGTATTTTGAACCAGCGATGTCCTTATTTTGGAGAATTTTCGATGGGAGTCCTGCTTAAGAATGAATACTTTGTCTGGAAGAAAATGTGCTTTGCAAATGTCGTTGTTGCTCGGGTTTGTGGACCGACTTCAATTGCGACTTTAAGGCACAAAGAACGCCGAATGCGTCAAAATAAAACAGAGGAAAAAAGACGAAATAAATTGGGAGGAAAAAGAATTGTTTCATTGTTTTTTTTTTTCTTAAATATATTTTCTTAATTTTCATTTTATCATTTGAAAGTTCAAATATTCAAATTGTTACAAAAAGTCGTGATCACTTTAAAGATTGTTAAGATGATGACCACATTATAACAAATTTCCCATCTCAAAAAATGCTTCTTCTTTTACAGTTACCTTTTTGGCATTTTTGTTGCCTATTTTGCTCGAACAAATTATACCAAAAAAATTTGTTGTAATTTTTGAAATTATACACATAAAAGAGCTGCAAATTTAATTTTCTTTAATATTAAAAAACTAACCTTATTTCTTTAAAAATTACAATGTTCTCACGGTTTTGTTGTTTTTTTTTGTGCCTATTTAATGGTTTTCATAACTAAAAATCGATTATGAAAATTTTCAAATATAATTAATTTATCTATTCAATGTTTATTTTATAAGGTTGTTAAAAATAAATCTACGTAAATTTCTTGCATAATTAATGCTTTAAATAGAAAAAATATGCATACGTAGGTATAATATGTTTGTTATAAAATAAATTGTGTAAATTAATAAAAAATTATCAATTTATTGAAAAACAATGGTCCGGAAATGGATATTCAAAAAATGAATAGCAAAAAAGCAATAAATTAATAATTGTTGCAATATTTCCGATTACAGAAATTCCGATTATTTCAAATAAATTGTTTGCAAATTTTATTGGTATAATATAAAAAAAACTAGGTTAGAAGATGAGTATAGAAAAAAACATACTTATTTTCGCGAAATAAGAACATCACAATAAAAAACATAATGGATCAAAAGAAAGATATTTTTGAAAAACGCTTGCAAAAGTTAAAAATCGGTTTTTTAATTTAAATTATGAAAGATTTAAGTAGATATACCAATCAACACCATTATAATAACTAAAAACATGGGCTTTCAAATAAATTTTAAATTTGTTAATAGATGATACGAATTGGTTGTGGCCCAGAATTTCGTTTTCGACAGTTTTTAAAATAACCACCATTAAGACAAACATTCTACACCGGGGCGCAAATGTCCGAGGCGCAAATGTCAGGGGCGAAATGTCCGGGGCGCAAATATCCATGGCCCAAATATCCGAAGCGCAGTCTGGACATAAGCTGAAAAATGTTAATTATGCAGTCCATTTCTTTGTTTCAAAACATTCTGTAATGTTGAATCGAATCATAAAAAAAAAATTTTTGAGGGATAGTCTGTCATTTCATACATTCTTACAAACTCGAAACTTACCTTGGCACTTTCTTGCCTATACTGAACTGTAAAGTCCATGGAACGACACCCCGGCCGAGGACGATATTAGGCAAATGACAAGAATATTTTATCCCATTGTTATATTTTGTATCAGGGATGGCCAAATTTCCGTTTCCGATTTACCGATGTTTTGGGGACCGGAATTCCGATTTCCGATAATTTTGGGAAAAAATCGGAATTAATTTTCTCAAAAATAAATAAAAATTCTCCAAAAATGAGAAGTTTTTGGTCAAAAAAAAATTTAGTGATTTTGTAGAAAAAATTTCCAAATTCCAAAGATTTTCCGATCCGATGATTTTTGGACCGGAATTCCGACAAAAACTAACTTGTTATCGTCCGATAGCGATTGCTTGGCTTTATTAGCCCTCAAAATTTCAAATAATTTGATAAGTTTTACGAAAATTGGTAGTGTGAAAGTGAAAAAAATAATAATTTTTGGCCATATTTTTCTTAAAACTTAAGAAATTTTTTTCAAATTTGGAAAATAATAGAGCCAATCAATGGCTATCGTACGACACCAAGATTGCTTATTTTAGTTGCTTTTGACCAAAGTAATGACGAATTATGCTAGGAAAGTCTGTAAAAAATGGCGGATTTACGAAACGCCAATAGGGGCGGAATTTACGAAACGACCTAGCACCGTTTGTATAATATAAAAAAAATTAAATAGACAATGAAACCGCCGAAGTTTAAATGAAAGCCATTTTTTAAACAAAGAAACAAAGACAGATGCCACTTAATCTCCAAAAAATACGCAGGCACTGTAATTTTTGCCAACCCAAATTGTCACTGAACCGGCAAAATTATGAATGTAACAATAAAAATAAAAAAAAAACCGAAAAACAATAAGACTGAAGAACGCTGAATAAATATAAGCAAAGCCAATATATGACAAATTCAATGAGTCGAACGAAGGAGTCACAACAGACGGGAAAAATTTGAACAAGGCTCTGTAACAGATTTTACTCCAAAAATGCTAAATATTTAGGAGTTTTTGTCATAAATTTTTGATATTTAAAATTCACTTCTTTCTGTTATTTTAAAAAAGAATTTACGACAAAATAAAAAAAGCCACGAGAACATAAAAAAAAAAAAATGTCTTCGTTTCCTTTAAAACACCAATGAAGATAAAAATGCGCTAACTCAGGGTACATACAGTATGAAGGAAACCATTAGGTTGTTACAGTATTAAAAGTACAAAACTTAATGGGCAAGAAATTCGTCAATTGTAAATATTTCAAATCATTTTGATAACGCTTATTTCCTTCTATGAATGAGTCGTGCTCGTCCGAATTTACCAAATTTTGGCTTTTCGTCTCCGTACATGCTTTCAAAGTGAGCCCAGCTGGAGTCCATATCCTGCTCGGCTTCATTACGCTGCTCTTCCATCCGTTCCTCATAAAGATAATCGCCCAAATAATGTTTCTGATTTTGCCGCTGTGCCTCCGCCATATTTTCCCGAAATTCTTGCCTTATTCTTTGCTTCTTCACGCGGTCCTCAATTTTGCTCTAAACTAATCGTTTAAGAATTCCAACACAAAATCACACATTGCCATTGGGCTTTTGTCTACAAAATGTCTTCACCGATTCTGGAGAGTTTTGGTTTGAATGAATATTCTCATGCATTTATTTACAAGTTTTCAATCCTGATTCGCTGTTTTTTGCCATATTTGTCTTTTAAAAATAATATTTAAAACCATTGAAGAAAAAAAAAAATTCTTAAAATTTTACAATTTCTTTACAAAATTGGATAGAATTAACAATTAGGATCGGTGATTTCAGTATTCAGTTTGCGAGATTAAAAGCCATTTTGGGCAAATTCAGGAACTCGTTTTGCAAATTTGTAAAGAATATTGTGAACTTTTTGGAATTAGAATTAAAATTTTTCCAAGCGGCGCGGCGCCTTTTTCGCACCGCCGGACATTCAATTCAAATGATTTCTTTTTTCGAAATTAGACTCAAAAAATCAATCTTAGGTAAAATCTCTAAACAAGTTTAATTAAGAATTTTCAAAATTTTCGCGGCGGCGCCTAGCGGCACACTACCGGCCCACTTCACCACAAATTTCAAGTTTTAAGTGCAAGAATTGTATATTTTTGGCGCCTATCGGTGCCACCGGCCCTCCTACTACAAATTTGATCAAATGGAATTGCAATACAAAATAGCGAAAAAAAAAAAAATTTAAAAATATATTTTTTTCGGCCGCAAAAAACAATTCAACCAGATTTTCCCCAAAAATAATCAATTTTGAATCAAGAAAAAATTGCCGGACCATATCAAATGGGCGCTACCAAGTGGGCGTCACCAACTGGGCGCCACTAACTGAGCGCCGTACAACTAAGACGCCCAGAGTTTGTGTCATACTAATTAAAAAATCTGATCAATTCCAACATCTCATTTGGCTCACTGAAATGGGATATGCGACCGAAAATGAGGGCCCGTGAAAAATAAAAAATTGGCCCCTCAAAAAACATGTAAAATTCTAATAACCTTTTTCTAGGGCTAAATTGCGCTGAGTATGAATATGATATCTTTTCGACACATTGGACCCCTGAACCCGGCCGGGTTCGAACATGTTTCAAAGGTGCTATGTCGATTTCTAAAAAGTGCAAATGGGCAAGGGTTACAGCTACCCAAAAATTTGGACGAGCCTAGCTGTCGCAATCCCCTTTTGGACACCACCATCACCTTTTTTTACTGAAGTTCTTTCCAGACCCGAGGAATTTTTCCCGAACTAACCCCGGTTTTTAGTCATTTTGGATTTTCTGATGCCTTTTTAGTTAAAAATTTGTTTGAGCAATGCTTTTACACCCGACTGTATTTAAGTTAGAGTTAGGGCATTTTTCACAAATTTTTTTTTAATTTAGCGGGAGGGGTGGTGGCGGATTTACGGAATGCGAAGGCTTAGGTCTAAGCGAGGGTGAGTTATTATTTAATTAATTTAGTATCCCGGAACTTTTATTTTTGATTAGCAAGATAATTAAAAGAACCTAATCTCGTATTTTTTAAAAAATACTTAAAAAATAGATTTAAAATCATACAAAAAAAAACAAATGTTTGATTTGTGCAGTTTTTAGGAAACGCCATTTTTGCACTTTTTAGGAATCGTCCATTTTTGCAACCAACCACGGTTTCAAAAATAAAATTTTCAAATTTTTTGCAATTTGTTCAAGCATGATGTAGCGACAATAAGAGTAAACTAATTATAAGTAAGGTGCGGACCTTTAGTATAAAAAAATCCCAAAAAGTCGACTTAAAAAGTCATGAAAAATGGGCCTAAAAAACATGAAAATTTGGCATTTTTGTAGCTATTTTGTAGTCAAATCACATTGAAAACCGGAGTTTTCTTATCACAGAAGACAAACGAAATAAATTTAAAGATTTGGAAATTAAAAAAAAATGCGAATTATTTTTTTGAAAATTTTAATTTTAAGAGTAATTTTTATGTCCATTCCTAGTGGTATAATTTTTCAAAATCTAAAAGGTTAATTTTTAGGATTTTTCATTTTTATGGCATTTTTCTTGTGAAATTTTCAATTTTCTGAGTAAAATATGCAAAAAGTGATGAAAAAGTCAAAAAAAAAAATCATTATAAAAGTCATAGTAGAAGCTTCAAATAAAGTTAAAAACCCAAGCCAGCAGAAAAAAAAAATCATTTGACTAAAAATCCGCCCCCTAATTATAAGAACAGATTTTGAGTCATGCATTCACGGGATAATAATGAAAATTCATGTACAGCACCGCAAATTACTCCTAGAAAAGGGGTAATTGGATTTTTTCGTATTTTTTTGTGAGACCAATGTTCTCCACCATTACCCAATAATTCAATTTTGTTTTTAAAATGCTTTAATTCATTTTAGTTTTTGCATATTGTGTTCGGGCGCCCAGGTATCTAGCGCCCAGCTGGACTGGTGCCCAGTTGGACTGGAGCTCAGTTGGACTGGAGCCAAGTTGGACTGGCGCCCAGTTGGACTGGATGGAGCCCAGTTGGACTGGCGCCCAGTTTTATGGCGCCCAGTTGAGCTGGCGCCCACTTGGTAGCGCCCAGTTGGTGGCGCCCAGTTGACCCCCACCGGAAATTGCTATGTAAGAAATTAGAATAAACTAAGAACAAAGGGCTGAAGAAATCAGAACACTTATTGATTTATATTTGGACCTCCCAAATCAGACATTTCACATAAATAAGAACATATCCGACCTCTGGGTTAACCCATACCTCGTGTTGTTTGTTTTTTTTTTGTACGGGCCCTGGGAATAAATACCCGGAATTCAGGGTTGCTCTTGTCGTGGAATATTAAGCCTTACTTCATTCCTTTGGTTCCTGCCCCGCGGTCGTATGCTTTCAAAATTGGGTGTCTCCTCCCACAGTGAGTCCATGAAGTCATTCTCATTATTTTGGCTACCACGAGTCGATTTTATCTAAAATTCTTTTTTTTGTTTGAATAGTTTACAAAAGCGAATCAATAAATTCCCTCTTTTCCCCTTGTCGGGTCCCATTGTGTGCGGCACCGTGGTATTTATAGCGGAAATTTTTTTCAGATACCCAATTTTTCATGGAATTTGTTAAAAATTTAAATTTACTGTTTACCGATTAAAGATCAATTTGCCGCCGTAAAACCCAGTAAAAAAAAAATTCTCGCACCCTTTCCCGTCACTTGTCGTTCTGTGTAACTTCATTTTAAAAATAAATCCTTAAATAATCTACAGCTGAATAGTAATTTTGTTGTTTAAAACTTTATTTTATGTCTTAATTAATATTTTGTATAATATTATAAATAACTCTATAAATTTACCCATTTTTTTGAACAGGAAACTTGGTTACGGTAAAAGCGGTAAATATACCGGTTACCGTTTAACTTTGGATTTGGGAAAAATCGGTAATTGCCTACTTTTACCGTAACGTACGTCGCCTTTACAATAGTAAAAGATCCCTGACCATCCAATGCCTATAATAATACGTACTTCCGTTACACGTGGTTGGGAATAATTTTTATGCTTATTTGTTATCGCATGAAAGCTGCTCATAAAGCATTATCTATAATTTTTAATTCAAACATTTTTTTTTATTATTATTTAAAAGCCAAAGGACAATTTAAAGTTGAATTGAAGAATTAATTTCAGGATTTTTCGCAAATAAAATCCAAGTCCTAGCTATAATATAATACGTAACGGTGCCGAGCCGACACTTTGCCACACTTAAGCCGTTGTTTTTTTTAAATCTTAATATTTCATTTAAATTAGCCCATCTGGGTCCATTGGAAGTGGTTCAATTCTATTCTGGGTGGTTACGTAAGAATCGCCATTATAATAAGATTTTCGAGAAAAATTCGTCATAACTTTTCTTAAAAGCAACAATATGATCCGCTAGCTATTGGTTATCTCTATTAATTTTCCAAATTCCAGAATATTTTATTAATGCTTCAGTAAGTTTTAACCACAAAAAGCAAACATTTCTCAAAACTTAATCTAATTGAATTTTGGATGGCTCATAGAGTTAACCAATAGCTATTGGACAAAATACCAAGAATGTTCAATTTGGTTAGTGTTAAAGCAAAGTTTTGATGCATTTTTGTCGGAAAATCTGAATTGGTGAACTTATGAAAAGCTTAGGATTGTTTTATTGTTAGATAACAATATTTTTCGTAAAATTCTCTGGGCCTAAATGGCACGAAAAACTTTATTAAATACTTTTGTTAAGCTATTTTGCCAGTTCTTAAACTTAGGTTTTAATATATTTTTTGGAATCTAAATAACCTTAAACTGTTTATTTGGCTACCGGTCCGAGTGCCGAATAGAACAAAAAATTTTCGAGTTCCGAATGGCACAAAAAAAGCCAAAATGGCTTTTGTTAAAAAAACGAAAACATAAAAGCCTAGACCTAGTCAAGCTTAAGCCTATGCCAAAGTTTAGACCTAAACTAAGCCTTTATTATAGAGTAGTGTCTGTTTAAAAAAATCATTCGGAACTCGGCCTTTTCGGCATTCGGACATTATTTACACTATTCGGCACTCGGAATTTCGGCACTCGGAGCGGAAGCGGTTTATTTTCACTTGTTTTGGCGTTTTGCCGATAACATCAAAATGGTGCTATGTCGTTTCAAAAAACCGCGTCCCATGCGCATTTTAATACCCGCCATTTTTATAGATTTTCTGACAATTTGTTATAACTTTACTCAAACGCAGAAAATTAAACTCTCTTGGTATTGCCCAATTGCTCGTCACTAGCTCTATAGACAAGTAACATTTCAAAAAATTACATTAAATTTACATAGCTATCTCAATTTTGGCATTTTACATAATCCAAATTTACCAATTTTGGCTAGGCTCATAGAGGCAGTGAAGAACTATCGGGCGATACCAAGATAGTCTTATTTGGTTGGGTGTCAGCAAAGTTATTAAGAGATTTTGTCTGAAAATTGTAAAATGGCGTCTTTTATGAAACAATTCAGAACGCACTTACTCCAGTAGAAGCGGAACGTGATATCACGGATGCCGTCTTGTTTTGCTTGCCATGTTGCTGTTGATTGTCATTGCCGCGTGACCTGTTCAAATGCATCGCTGGCGATGGAAACGGTGATGGCGAATTCTCCCATCGTTTCTGGCAATATACAAAAGCATTGATCAGAGGCAAATAAGCAGCTGATTGATCACTCGTTAAAGGGGTTGGGGGGAGCTTGGCATTTTTTATTTGACTTTGAAAAATAAGTGATTTTGCCTTGGAATTTGGGTCTTCCCGGTTTTGGAAGGGTTACGGCAAAATGCACCTCTAAGCCATAACTAACCAACAGAGTTAGGAGGAAATATGGAGCTAATTCTTTTCTGAGGAGCTAAGCCGTTTCATAAATTCCGCCACCATGGGCGTTTCTTAAATCCGCCATTTTATTGGGGTTTCATTCAAAATCCGTCATAACTTTTCTGAGAAGAAACCTGATTAAAAAATCTTGGTATCGTACGTCGTAATTGAATCGCTTTATTAGCTTGCCACAAAGTTCAATAAGTTACATACCAAGATTGCCTAATTTGGTTGCTTCTGCAAAAAAGTTATACGAATTTTGTAAATCGCAAAAATGGCGCATTTAAGAACGACTCAGCACGCTTTTCTAATCACAAAGATTCGATCCCTCCTCCCGACACACGGCATAATGTTGTGGCATTTGCGTCGGCCGTTGTTGCGGCAATTTGTTCGGCATTGGCGAAGCCCTTTCGTACATGCTTTTGGACCGCCGCATTCCATCCCGTTTTGGTTGTACTACTGCTCTATCTGTAAAGTGACATGATGAAGAGTTTAACTTGGCATCTTACAATGCCAAAAACAAACCCTGAAATGCTCTGATTAGATTTTTGCTCCGGGCAACCCTTGGCATGTTATGGCCCCGGGACTGAAATGACCCGCTTAACCCAAATTTTTCTTTCTCAAAAATGAAATTTTTCCAAGATAAATTTTTCCAAAATTACGTCAATCGATAGCCTTCAAAAACTGAGTGTTCGAGGTGGCACTACCGCCAGAAATTGCAATAAAGCTTTTCATTTTTAATGGATTAAAAAAATTCTCACTTATATCGATTTTTCAGAACTTTTAAAAGTAATTTTAAAGTGATTTGGATACTTAGAGTTTGGAATTTTCGCTTGTGAGCATTAATATGCTAATGAGACAATACCTCTTCCCGGTTTTGATGCACAAAGGCCGCCAAATACGCTAACACAAAACAGCGAAAAAATGACGAAACAAAATGGGATAAAAAATAATTCTTTCATTTGTTAATTTATATTTAATTTATTTTCAATTTATAATGAAAATTTAAATAATAAAGAAGTAATAAAAATATATATAATCTAAAATGTATATATAAATATGTAAATTAGGTTTTATAAATATATTTTATGAAATGGAGCAGCAATTGAGAAAATATGCACATGTATGTAAGAAATGTATTTCTTAAAGTATTTGTATAAATCAATTGGTGAAATACCATTGTATTGAATAATTTATAATTTAATATTTGGCTGGTTTCAAAAAATATTCAATGATGAAAAAGGCAATTTTAAATTTTTTGGCACATCAAACTAGAGACCGGAATTTTGAAAAACCCGGGAACGGGGACCGACGTTGACCCGGGAACGGGGAACCCGGTGCAAAAATCCCCGTTTTTCCGGGCCCCCGTTTTCCGGTTTAAAATTTTGACCGGGGCGGGCCTCGGCCGGGAACCGGGATTTTCCAAAATTTACCTAAATAGTTTGTATTTTTCGCCAAACTCTTTGATATTTTATTTAAAAATTTTCATCATATTTCCTAAATTTTAGAAAATTCTTAGTGGAGGAGTCCGGAGCTTATATAGGCGCCGCCAAGGAAACTATTGCAAATTCTGGTGTGATTTGTTAACAGATTGGACCATAAAAAGGGCAATTTTGGGGAATTTCATGCAAAAAATGAAATATTTTGGACAGAATGAAACAAAAATTTTTACATCTAGTTGTTGGGGGATTTTTTCAAGAAATAGGGCGCATTTTTTCATTTCATTGCATAACAACGATGATTAACAGGGTTTATTTGAAAAAGGAACTGGATCTTTTTTTCTTTAAACCTGAACCCATCCGGTACCGGATTTTTTTTAAATTTCAAATAAATACACTCCAACTTTAAAAAGGTTTAAATACAATTTAAACATTTCTGGGAAATTTGATCCTTGTAAGAAGGGCGTCGGCTTCTTGAATTCTTTGAAACCGAACCGACCAAACCGAAATGGGCCGTTGCGGTTTACCGACCCGAAAACAAATTTTTAAAAAAACAATAACGCTTAAAATTATTAAAAAAAATCTTTTTTTCTTAAAACTCTAGGATTGGTCTTTTTGAGCGACTTGCAAAGCTAACAAACGCTGCACTTTTACAGGGTGCAATAAATGTTTTTGAATTTACAAACAAATCTTTTATATGATATAAGGAATGTAATCTAATCGAGTTAGTGTAGTTACCTTTTCGATCAGCATCAAATTTTAGAATAGCAGGAATTTTCTCAGATTTTTGATCCCTATAATTTTGGTTTTTTGATAAAGTTTTTTTTAATGCAATGCTTTTACACCTAACTGTATCTAACGACAAAAAAAAACATCTTTTAAATTTTTAAATAAAAATATATAATTTATATTTTTGTTAATGGTTTTTTTACGAATCGCGCTGGGATCTGGCCGTTTAACAAAACGCGCATGGTGATAACTAGAAACCGGACAGAAGAGTCGGTCGATATATATCGATGAATATCGAAAAAAAATACCGAATAATACCAAAAATCGAAAAAATATCGGGGACAGAAGGGTCGGTCTATTATCTAAAAAACTGAAATTTTCTCAGTCGATATATATTAGGGTTGAGCGGTACCGGTACTGTACTGAGAAAAACGTACAAATGAGTACCATATACCAGTTTTGACCAGTACCGGTACTAGTACCGGTTTTCCCAGCCAAAAACTACCGGGTTTTCCACCTAAAAGGTATCGGTACCGGGTTTTTTAAAAGAAGATGAATATCGAAAAAAATATCGAAGAATATTGAAAAAATATCCGATCTCTAGTGATAACTATCATGGCTAGCCGTTTTACGAAACGCACAAGCCTAAATTCATTCCTTTATTCCCAACACGGTGTCCATAAAACTTGGAACCCGATTTTATCAACACAAAAGAGCATTCGGAGGGTGTGAAAAATAAAATAGGGCGCATTTTTTTTTTGTTTAATTTTGCCAAAATGTTTGTGTGTCTTTCTTCTTCTGATCATCCTTTTTGGCCACATGTTACCACAATTGTTCAATTTCGCTTCTCTGTTTCTCCTGGTCATTGTCCAATGCCAATTCATTGGTCATTTTTTGTTTAATTTCATCAAAGATATCCGTGATATTGGCACTTTTTTCTTCACTTTCTGTTGTTGTTATTGGTAACACTAAAAAAAATTAGAAGTGAGGCTTCAATTAAGTTGAAAAATTATATAAAAACGAAAAATTTTCTACCCAAAAATTGTGGGAGGTCTAACAAGGTTCGACATTTGTAACCAAGGGCGCTCATATAGTTTCTATATTGTTCAGCTACTCATTAGCCGTAAGAGGATAGTGGTTTCTGATTTATCAGAGATAAAAAATGCAGGGGTAGGAAGGGATACGGGGGTTGGCTACAGCATGGAAATTCGGAAATTCATTAAATTATTCTTATAACAAAGGCAAAAATTTTTTTTGGCGCATAGTCAGTCTATTAAGAAAGGGACTTAAAAATAGCATTTCTGTGTTATTTTTTTTTTTAGGGTCAAGCTTTTTGAGGCATATAAATGCATATTTTTGAGGTTTTCGCGAATGTGTATTACGCCATTTTTGCTATAACTTAAAAATAGCAGATTAAAAAAAACTCGGCAAATTTGAATTTTTTTCATTGAAAATTTGGTTCTTTACTTTAAATAGGCAATTAATTTTAATAAATGCCATTCTGTGAATTTTTTTTTGCTTGTATCTTTGTTGTTAAGATTACCATCTGTTGGCACTTTTTCTCCATTCTCTGCTGATTCTTTCGTGCCAATTTTGCTCGTCACTTTGACAATTGCCGATTGGAATAATTTTGTAGGGGAGGAAACAGTTGTGTCTGTTATTTCTTTTCTGACGGCATTTTGCCGGTTTAATTGTGGCAATTTATTTGGAGATGATGGTAATGACATTACCTTTTTTAAGGCTTTATAATCTTGTTTGCCAACACCACCACCATCACTAAGTGCATCACCACCATCACTCTTTTTCCCATTTGTGCCACCGCCGCCACTGTTTTTGGCACTTTTCTCATTTGTGCCATCACCACCACCATTTTTGGCACTTATCCCATTCGTGCCATCACCATGACCCTTTTTGGCACTTTTTCTATTCGTGCCAACACCACCACCCTTTTTGGCACTTTTCCGATTTGTGCCATCACTGTCTTCGTCATTTGGCAGATTGGTTTGTGCTAAAGTCTTTGCTTTATCCATCATCTTTTGCCATTTTTTTATTGGGTCATTCTTTCTCCATTTTTTATTCATAAATTTGGTTGGATCCTAAATAACGATGATTTTTGAATTTGTCGTCAGGCATAAACTTAATAAGTATTAATTTTATTAAACAGGTACGAAGCACAGACTACCGATTTCCCAAGGACATAAAGTGAAAATTTTTGGAATGGAAGCATATTTAATACAGAATTCGCATTGACTTAAAAAAGCAGATGTCTTCAACAAATATATGAATTTGCTTCAAAAGGACAAATTTGCATGATTTGGAAAATCCAAGGAAAATGTCCTAAGCCGAAACACTTTCACCCAAAACATTTTTTAATATTGATTATTTCTCGAAAAAATTTATTCATGCAGAAAATTTCAAGCAAAAACTTCGAACTTAGCAAAAATCAAAAAACTCTCAAAAAAATTCTAAATTTTCAAAGTTTAGCCTTAAGTTTTCTTGAAATTTCCTGTTTATTTTTCTCGAAATTTTTAGAAAAAAATCAATATTAAAAATAAAAAAAATTGTCTCTGCGGTGTTTGGGCGTCGGTATTTTGTTCTGTTCCTGACAAGGTTTCTGCAGATTTCCATTTTTTTCTTGAGGAAGCAAGACGTTTTACCGCAATTTTCTTTGTTTTCATAAACTCGGGGTAAGCAATTTTCTCATGGTTTACCTTGCTGAGCTCTGTGTCTACGACGAATACCATCCCTTTTGTTGGGCCATAATTCGCCGCCGGCGGCTCTGACGGACGCTGAAAAATTTATTAATAATTTTTTCCAATAAAAACCAAAAAATAGTGCCTTAGAAGTGAAATTGAATGGTAAGCCCATCACTGGTTGCTTAACTGGGCTATCATCACTGTTCGACTCAGATGGGCGCTAAAAAGCGACACATTATACCAAAAAAATTAATAATCCATTGCCTAAGGCCAATTTATTTAAATGGTTTGGCACACACATTAAAAACTACGGTAAAATCGCTGATTGGTTGCGGAACCGGTCCATCCATCGGTTCAATAGGACGGTTCTAAAATTCAATTAAAAAATATTTTTATTAATTACCGAAACATTATATTGTAATTAAAAGATTTTCACATGAAGTCCCGACATTCGGAACCGAACGACTGAGATACTAGTTTTTTCGGAGAAAATCTAAGATAAAAATCCTCAATTTTTGAAATAAAATACAAATTTTTTAGAGATTCTTCAGATAAATTTCAAGAATTTTTCTAAATTATTATTTTTCTGTGGTTTTGTGCGAAAAAATTTGGTAAAAGTCTTTTGGCGCACCCTGTACATAAATGCCAAACACATGGTTCGCGTCGTCCAAGCTCGAGTTCAAAGGAAGAAATTGGCGATTAGTGAAACCCACGGGCTTTAAAAATTTGACATTGACAAAAAAAAAAGAGTGAAATTATTGAACCCCAAACAAAAGTTAAATAACAAAAAAGGCGATTAATTGTCAGAATGCCAAAAATTGTCAAATTTTATCGTAATATAGACCTTTTTCCACTATGAATAAATTGCCGATTTTCAAGGACGACATCATGGAAATAAGGACGCTTTCATTTTTTTTAATTAACAATGCCTAAATGCAAGGACTTCCTTGTCATCAAAGGATAATGGGAACCACATGGTCAAATATTTATTTTCATTCCAGTCATCAAAAAAACCCACATTTTACTGACTTTAAATTGCTCAGGTAAACACAGTAAGAAAAAACCAAGAAAAAAAGACGAAAATTCGCTAACTGTACCATTAGCGAAATTTGGAAAAATCGCCTAAAGAAAAAATTTTGCCCCCCCCCCTTTAAATTTCTTTTTATCTTTAATTAAAAAGACATTTAAATAAGAGGTTTTTTAAGGAAAAAAATGTTTTCACTTAAAAAAATCGTTGATTTCTTTCAATGTTAACTTTAAATTATGAACAAAATTAAAAAAAACTAACCAGCAAAGGCTTCATTTCGGGGTAAATCTGTTCATTTTTACTGATTCGTCCTTTTTTGTTGTTCTTCATGCAAGTGTTGGTTCCAAATGCCCAAAAAAGCAATGCCAAAATGAAGAAAATTTTGTTGAATTTTATCATATTTTTAGTTGTCAAAGATTTGATAATTCATTAATGATAATAAAATGCGCTAAAATGTGCGCACATTTATATACAATTTTTAAAACTCTTAGATAAGACCATACATTAGTGTATATGCATAGATAGCTACGCATATTTCAAGTCAATTAAATTTTTACGAAAACTTTTCTAATTTTTTATTGCATATTTTTAAATAAAGAGAATTTTTGATAGGCTTCCATAAAATCAAAAGCGTCATAATTTAGACAATCATATTTTTAACCTAATGTCATTTAAAAGCTCTTATTAGCCTTTGAAATTAAAATTTTCCTTCAATAAAAAAGACATTAAGAAAAACTTAGAATTTTTTTTTTCTGATTTAACTAAACTAAGACAAACGTTACTATGTTTAAAATGAGTGTGGCGCCGAAACGCCCCAGACCTATTTCAACAAAATCTTATCTAATAGAACGGTTAAGAAAACGCTATGCCAATTTTTTTCTATTTAAGCCAAATTATAAATATTTATTTCGGCTTAATTTGAGAAAAGATATTAAGAAAAGTTATTTTATGATTTTTATTTATAAATAATTTTTTTTATAACAAAATTAAAAACGTAAAACTGCAAAATGTTATCTAGAAAGCCAAACATCTTTCATTTGCTATGTATGAATAAAAATATATGTTAATATTTTGATTTATTGATATTAAACCATTTTTACATTTGTATATTATTAATTGTATGCAATGTATACATATGGATTGACAAGGTGCGTAATACTGTTCAAATATCCTAAATTTGCAGATGCAAAATTTGTATCTGACGTCAAGAAGGGATTATGGGTTTGGGTTGCATGGTGAGAAAAATTTTAAATTTGTGGGTGCTTGGTCGTTTCTTAATTGCGCCATCTGGGCGTTTTTTTAAACACGCCATTAAAATCTCATAAAATTAGCTCGAGGCCGAGACCGAGACCAGAAAAAACCCGAGACTTTTCTCGAGTCGAGACCAGACTTTTTTCAAAAAATTTCTTACGCACTTAAAAAAAACAAAAAAAAAAAAAATACTAAAATCATATAAAGGTCTGCCGTAAATGATTATCATAATTTTGTAGCAAAATACATTAACATCAGACTAAATTTTCAAAAGTTTCCCCTGCTGGTGGCGCCTATCGGCACCACCATACCCTCAGACAATTCTCGGGTTTCGGGTCGGGTTTTCGAAAAAAGCTTTTTTTTTAAATGAGATTTTTGCCAGCGCTTTTGAAAATTTTCAACTGGAAGCCCTGTAGTTAATTTGTAGTTTTTATTAATTAAATAATTGGATAATTATTCGCATTCAACAAATAAATTTTTGGGAGTTCCCCGGCGGTGCCGATAGGCGCCGCCGGGAAAATTTTTAAAATTGAATGTGATTTAAGAACATTTTTTGGACAAAAAATAAATGAAAATTTATTTGAATTGGCATGATGTTTTTATTTATTCAAATTTAAAATTCAACCCAATAATTTATGTTTTGCTAGCTAACGAAAAGCCAATCTTTAGGGGTGTAAAAAAGTCTCGTTTTCCGAGACTAAGAACTCGAGACCGAGACCAGGAAAAACCCGAGACTTTTCTCGAGTCGAGACTCGAGACCGAGACTCTCGAGCATCACTACAAATTATATGCCAAGTAGTGTTAACATAAAAATGTAGGCCGACGACATCAAATTATATACCATCCATAAAAGTTATTCTGGCACGGAAAAACTGTCAAATGCCTGGTTTTCAGGGTCGCTGATCACGAATATGATATTCATTTTGACGAAATACGAACCCCTGACCCGAATTCGAACAAAAAGTCGAAAATTCCAAAAACTTAAATTTCCTTTTTTAGGTTAAAAAATCTTTAAACCACAAATAGTGAATTGCCATTATGCTTTTTTGGATGAGTTCCATATATTAAGTCATTATAAGTTGAAAAATTGAATTCTAAAATTTTTGTAATATTCGACTTTTTATGCGAATTTGGTCTGGGATTCGAAATAGGTCGAAATGGATGCCGCAATTGTGATCAGCGACCCTGAAACCCTAGGAAATCTGTTTACAGGATTTTTAAACCAAATACAAAAAATTTAAAAAATTGTTCACGTGAGCTGCAAAAGTACCGATTTTTTAAGGCTCTGGTGAGGATTATAAAAATTTAGAGATCGCAACCCTGACTTAAATTCTACTTTTTTAAGCAAATTTTAGGAATTTTTTTTTAATTTTGTATATTTTTTGGTTTTTTTGTGCATTTAACTATTCATGACACCAACACATATTGGGATGAGATACAAAGTAAAAAGTGAATAAAAATTAAATAAAATTTTTTTTTTTTAATTTAACGTGCAGCAAAATGACAATTAAACAGAAAATGGAAAAAGGACACTTTTTTAGGAGAGGCGTACTTAACAGTGCCGAGCCCACACTTTGCCACGCTTACTCCAGTAAGCGGAACATAGTAACAACACACTACCTCCTCCTGAGTTTACACATGCACTTTTTTCTTTTGGCCTTTTTTTCTTATCATTATCACAGGGTTCCCATTCGTCCTTTACTTCAAAGGGCGTCCTTTATTTTAGGCTTTCGTCCTTTGAAAAATTGAAGCGTCCTTTATTTAAAAGATGTCCTTTGAAAACGCCATTTTGCCCAAAAATGTTGTAACGGCGCCACCGGACCCCGTTTACCTTAGATTTTCTCAAATTTTACTCCAATTCAACTATTTTTTGTGCAAAATCTGTTACTAAACACCCCCCCCCCCCCGTGAAACAATTTTTTTAATGCAAATAATACATTTTTTTGTGTCCTTTGAATTCCCAAATTCTCCCCCTTATGTCCTTTGAAATCACATTTTGGTCCTTTGAAATAGATCTCGACAGATGGGAACCCTGCATTATCATCTTCTTTTTTCGATCCCCTAATGTGGCAATTGGAACTGCACTTTCCGTTTATCATTTGCTTAATGGGCAAAAAATGTGTAAATTGTAAGGGTGCTAAGTCGTTTCATAAAAACCGCCACTTTGGGCGTTTTATAAATTCCGCCATTTTGCAAATTTTTTGACAAAAACGCTTCATAGTTTTGCTTAAACGCAACCAAATTGCATAATGTTTGGTATGGTCCGATAGCTATGGTTAGCTCTATTTGCTTTCCGAATTTCAAAAAGTTTGATTAAGTTTGAGAAAATATGGACCAAACAATAATTTTCTTTCACTTTTTGTGGTTACAACTTATTTCAATTTAATAAATTTGACATTTTGGTAGTTTATAGATCTGACCAATTGTAGAACGTAAAAGGTTACGCCCCCGGTGGGACTCGAACCCACGCCCTTCCTTTCCGTGGAATGCTCTAACCAACTGAGCTACGGGCACCCTTTCAGAGGTTCTCCCATGTCCTTTATCCCACTTTCTCCCACACTCTGCTTCCTTCTGGCATCACACAATCGCTATCGACCATACCAGGATTGTTTATTTTAATGTTTTTGAGCAAATTATGGCGAATTTTTCTCTAAAATTTAATAATAATGGTGGATATATGAAATGCCTATGGTGGCAGAATTTAAAAAACGATCTAGCAGAATTGTAAGTATTTCCATTATTACCCCTACGCTCCTTCGCTTCCTCAAGATTCTCCTCGTACAGATAATGACTCAAATCTCGTCTCTGACTTTCCCACTGCGCATCCATTTGGTCCTCTTTTTGGCGAATTTCCTGTGACGAGGGGGAAAGTGATGATATGATTTGGCGAGCCATAGGCTTTTTCTTAATCTTTGATATCCTTGAGCAGATACGCAACAGGAAATCGTTGATTTTATTTTTACCGGAAAATTTTTTACTTATTTGTAGAGATGCTCGAGACCCAAAATTTTCCGAGACTCGAGACCGAGAAATGTCGCTAATTGGTCAAAATGATTAATTAAACCTTTTACCAATAAGGGTACGGTTTGCCGCCGGAAAATCGGAATTTTTCTATTATTACTTGAGATTAAAATTACGATTTTTAAAATTTACTGATAATAACCGATATGATTAGCAAAAAATCGTTTTCTGGTAGAGCCCAGAACATTTTTCTACCATTCTCAAGCTATTCATTCAATGCCTATAATTCTTAACAGTCCCGAACCGACACTTTGCCACACTTACTTCAGCAGAAGCGGAACGTCGTAACCCACTTCCTCCTGAATTCATACGTGACGGCTTTTCTTTTTGGGGTCGGGGTCGTTTCGGCCCCCACGTTTCGGCCCCAGCAACATTTAAAGTATCATAACTTTTTTCATTGCCAACCAAATGCAACAAATTTATTATCAGTCTAAAGCTCTTCATGAGCTCTATTAGACTTCTAAAAGTCTTAAAGAATAGTCGATTTACAGAAAATGTATGAACCAAAAAATACCAAAATTCTGACTTTTTAGTGTTTTTCATGTTGTAACTTTTTTTTAAGTTGGTCAATCGATTAGCAATAGCTTATTCATACTTTCTAAACACTTAAAGCTTTAGAATGATACCAAATTTGTGAAATTTGGTTGACTTTGAAAAAAGTTACAAAGTCCTAAACGAGTCTGGGGCCGAAACGTGCCTGGCCGTTCTTTTTGTCATTTCCCGTCATCAGCTGCGGTTGTTTTCGTAGGATCTTAAAATTGACATAATTGCTAAACGTGCTGGGACGTTTCTTAAAAACCGCCACTATGGGCGTTTCTTAAATCCGCCATTTTTACAGATTGTCCTAACATAAGTCGTCATAACTTTTCTCAAAAACAACCAAAATCAAAAGCGAAAAATGTGATGAAAGTTAGTTGCCACATCTTTTTAAAACCTAACCAAATTTTTTGAGATTTGGGTGACTAATAAACCCAAACAAGGGCTATCGGACAACATAAAGATTGTTTCATTTTAGTTGCTTTTGAAGAAGAACTAATTTTGTACGGAAATCTGAAAAATGGCAGATATAAGAACCGCCCATTGGTGGCGGATTTAATAAATGACTCAATTAGGGTAGGCCAAGAACGGTTAACCGAACCGAAAACCGGCCTTTTTGGGCCAAAAACCGAAAACCCGGGGGACCGGTTTCCCGGTTTCAATTTGAAAACAAAAAAAAATACACCCCTAAAGATGGCACTTTAAACGGTGCTAGGTCGTTTCATAAAAACCGCCACTTTGGGCGTTTCATAAATTCCGCCATTTCGCAGATTTTTCGTGAAAAACTGTCATATCTTTGCGTAAACTAAACCAAATTGTACATTCTTGCTATGGTCAGATACCTATGGGTTAGTTCTATTAGCCTACCAAATTTCAAAAAATTTGATTAAGTTCTGAAAAAGTTGTAGCCATAACAACTGCAAAAAACTCTATATTTTTCTCAGATCTTAATCAAATTTTTGAAATTTGGTAGACTAATAGAGCTAACCAATAGCTATTGTACCGTACAAAGATTATTTCATTTGGTTTTGTTTGAGCAAAGTTATGATCAGTTTTTGACAAAAATCGGCGAAATGGCGGAATTTATGAAACGCCCAAAGTGGCGGTTTTTATGAAACGACCCAGCACGACTTTCAAGGAAGACGTTGGGGAAAATTTAATGGAAAATTGCACCAAATATTTTGTTTTTTGTGTTAATTTTGGTGATTGGTTTTGGTTCGGTTGATTTTACTTCCCATTCCAAAAAAAAAATGTTTGGTTCGGTGTCGCCTCAAACAAATTCCTTTTTTTAAATATTCCCAAAAAAATCATTGCCTATTTTATTAGTTTTTTTTAATTATTCCATAAGGACTAAATTTAATTGGTTTTGTGTTAAAATCTTTTAACAAAATAGACTTAATTATACAAAAATTTTCCCGGTGGCGCCTATCGGCACCACCGGCTCGCGCCCCTTATTTCAATTTATCAAAGAACGAAAGCCAAAAATAAAGGAAGGTCCTTTGAAATAAAAGACGGATGGGGAACCTGTTTTAATTTTTTATCTATTAAATCTAATCATATATTTTTGCATGCTAAATAAACTTAGGCTCTAAAATGGTTGCAAAAATTTGGAATGGAATTTTTTGAAATTAAAATCAAAGATGAAACAAGGCGAAAATGTCCAAAATGTTGCGAATTATGAAGATGAAATTGATTTGGATGAAAACGGAGAAATTGAAAATTTCACATAGCAAAAAATTTCAGCAATTTGTTATGATCTTTTTTAAGCGTTTTATTTTCTTGATAAAAAAATTTTGAAGCCCAAAAAATCAATTTTTTTAAAAACAGAAGAAACCGAAACCGAAAACCGGGGGTAGCAAAACCGAAAACCGGGGGTAGCAAAACCGAAAACCGGGGGTAGCAAAACCGAAAACCGGGGGTAGCAAAACCGAAAACCGGGGGGCCGGTTTTAAACCGATTTTGCCCCATCCTGTTCAGCATGTTTAATTAAAACATTCTGTGGTATATTTAAAACGACGCAGTCAAAACTTGCGAAAGGGACGAGCCGACTTTATGCCACTTACGGAACGTGGTAACCCTCTTCCGTCTGATTCTCGTACTTGTCTGTCTGCAAATGGTATTAATGTAAATAATGCCAAAAATATTTTGACAAAAGATTGAGCAAAAATTGTCATTGTAATTCCATGCTCAAATCGAATTTGTAGGGCTTCGATTTTTAGGCAAAAAAAATCTCAAAATAGGCATTAAAAAAGCCAAAAAATCCTCAAAAAGGCACAAAAATTTTCAAATAGGCACAAAAATCGGCGAATAAAATTTTTTTATTAACGAATTTTTGAGCACCAAAAATGGTCATTTTTCTTTATTGCAGTTACAAATCAGAAATTTTTCGAGGTTTTCCGGCGTAAAACTCATTCAAATGGAATGGGGAAAGATTAAAAAAAGTTCCATATTTGCCAAAAAAATGACTTTTAGGGGTGATTTTTTTAAGAAAAAGTTTCTGTTTTTAGGGGTATACTTTTTTTAATTTTAAAAGTCCATCTTAGGGGGTCTATTTTTCAGTTTTATAGCATTTTCCTTATGAAATTACTCAGAATCCTGAAAAATGGCACCAAAAATGCCGAAATAGGCACAAAAATAGGCGCCTAGGCATTAAGTACAAAAAGTCCAAAATAGGCAAAAATAGGCATTATAAAGTTGATCCTAGAAGCACCAAACCAAGCTAAAAACTCATTTTTTGTACTTATCTCAACCTTACAAGTGTGCAAAAATTTTAGGCATTTGCCTAAAAATCGAAGCCTTACTAATTTGTAAGCATAATGTATGATGTTAATGAAATAATTACCTGGTTGCGAAGTTGACAGACAAAGGCCGCCAAATATGCCAACATAAAACAGTGAAAAAATGACGAAATAAAATGGTACAATAAATAATTGTTTCATTTTTATTAATTTTTTTTTCATTAATTTTCATTTCAATTTATAAAAGAGAGAACCTTCTCAATTTGGACAATGTAAGCCCGTTAAATCCAAATCGAAAGCTTTAAATGTTTAGAAGTAATATTTATAAGTGATAAGTTAATTTGTTTAAAAGTTAAAACTTGAATAACGCAAAAAACTCCGAATTTTTGTAAATTTTTATCCGTAAATTTTGTACACGTGGGTAAATTCTAGAGCTCGGTAAAAAAAAATTTTACGGGAGCGGGAGTCGGGACTTCAAAAAAAGCGGGACGGGACTCCCGAACGGGAGTCCCGCCTTTTTCCCGCTCCCGTAAAAAATCCCGTTTGGGCAAAAAAGCGGGAAACGGGAGCGGGATTCCCGTCTTTTCCCGTGGGAGTCTCGCTCCCGCCGGGCTCTAGTAAATTCAATCTCTGGCGCGCTAATAGAGAATCCGCCATTTTTAATGAATTTTCGACTAAATCAAGTCATAACTTTTCTCAGAAGCAACCAATTTCAACAATATTTGTATAGTACAATACCCCTTAAATTGCTCTATTAGCCTGCTAAATTACAAAAAAATTCATTAAGTTTTAAGAAAATTGGAGTTAAAAAACTGGAAAAACTTGCCATAACTTTTAAAAAACTTAACGAAATTTTTTAAAATTTGTATAGGGGATAAAGCCAACCAAGAGCTATCTTACAATACTAAGATTTTTTTAATTTGGTTGCTTCTGAAAAAAGTTATGACTTGATTTAGTCGAAAATTCAGTAAAAATGGCGGATTTAAGAAACGCCCATAGTGGCGGTTTTTAAGAAATGTCCTAGCACGATTATAGAGTATATATTGTGTGAAGGTGTGTATAAATATATAAATGTAATATATATTATATATAAAGTAAAATGGAAATAAAGAAGTGTATTCATAAAATATTTTTGTATAGTCAATAGATGAACTAAATTATCGAATAATTTAAAAATTCATTATTTGGCCAAATTAAAAAATAAAATAAAATTATACGCCGATAAAAGGGCAATGTATCTTTGGCTCTAAACATAAGAAAAATAATGAAAACACAAACCCAAAGAATAATAGCAGTAATCTTTCACTGCCGAAATTTTATTCCTTTCCTACAATGGACAAGAATTATAAAGAATTGGAACATTTTTATTTTTCGGCTCGGAATTCTAATCTTCTAATTTTGAAAAATTCAAAAATTTCAATAGGTTTTGAAATTGCCGATTGCGATAAATTTTCAAATTTTCCCCCATTGGCGACTTATCGGCACCACCGGACCACCATTCGTGTAAGTTTTGTCAAAATTGATATTAAAAATTGGCCATTTGTCAAGATTTAACTCCGAAATATATATATTATTTGCTTATTTCCAGTCCCAAATTGCTCAAAAGGATTATGGGTAATGAAAATATAATATTTGATATTTATTTAAATTAAATAAGTTGATGTACAATTGCTGTACAGCCAATTTATAAAAATGTTCTGATTTTGACCCTAAAATCTGATTTTTTGGACTGGATGTTCTGATTTTGAAAATTTTGAAATCCGATCCCTGCTTTGAAGTCGAAATTTCACTTTCTTGATTTACGAAAAACAATTATTTATATAAAAAAAATCATCAATAAAATTATAAAAGTTTTTCAAAAATTTTATTGGACAGCCAAATGACAAATAAAGCCCAAATCGAAAAAATTAACATTATAGAAATAGTGCAAAAAGTTTTTGATTCATAACGAGTAATAAAATGAAATTGTGGACCAAACCTATGCTCATGTTAACAAAACATGGCAAAATCCTCGCCTTAATTTGGTTAGAAATGATAAGACGCTTAGATACACGGATCAAAAAATTGCTCAAACAGATGAAATAAGGACCGAATTGGAAAAGTCACATCTTTGATCACAGATCGAATTCAATTCAAAACCAATATAATAGACAAAGGCAATGAGGTCAGTCAGAACTAATCTGATATGGATCAGCTAAAAACAAAAAACTAGGACAAGCCAAGTAAGACCTGATGCTCTCAGCTTGATTATTAGGGCTTGGCGTCATTAGTAAAATAAATAAAAATTTTCAACTTATTTTCTTTCATAATTGCGTTTTACCATTTCTGACTTTATATCTTTTAATCCCCTTTCAACGGGGAGTTTTTTTTTGTCTTTTTTTTTTTATTTAGAATTGGGGCCCCAGACAAGAAAGTACCTTTCGTAAAAATAAAATTGCAAAGAAAATTCAGTTTGCTCAAATGATCGTCCTTCTCTGTACATACAGTATGTATATTCTTTTTTGTCATTAATTAATTTTCTGCTGATGTTGGTAACACTAAAAATTTGAAAAGAAGGCTTCATTTATTTTGAAAAGCTTTTACTAAAGAAATATATTGGATCTCTAACACCAGTTCGTTCATTAAATACCCATGCAGCAGGGGTGGGATTTGTGCTCGTTACTCGTGCTCGTCACTCGTGATTACTCGTTTTTTTTTAGAAATACTCGTTACTCGTTTTACTCGTTTTACTCGTGATTTTCGGGCCGAGTCTCACCCCTGCCATGCAGGCATAAAAAAGTTTCACATGTTTATTGGTCAGCTGCTACTCAGCCGCAGTTTAAAGGTTTATTAAGCACACAAAAGCGGGGGTTTAGCCGAAGACTGCGGCCCTGATTAAAAACTAGCTTTGGCCCAAACTCTAAAAATTTTGTGATTTGGTGAAGTTTTTTGGATAATAGAAATGAATATTTTGGGGGTTTTCGAGAATAAATGCGCATTTCACCATTATCGTCGTTTTTGTTTTTTGGTTGTGTTTTTAGGTATATTTTGGCAATTTTTGAGATATTTCCTTAAGAAATTGCAATCAAAACGAAAAAAGCACTTCAAAAAATGAGATTCAGTATCGGTGTTTCGGTATATACCGGGGTATTATACCGAAATCCCAAAATATTTCGGTACGGTATACCGATCGGTATTTCTGTATAATACCGATACGAAAAATAACGAAATCTCCAAAATATTTCGGTATATACCAGGGATGGCGTCGATTTCCGATTTTCAGATGTTTTATGCCGATTTCCGATATTTCGTCGCCATCCCTGGTACACAGATGGAAAAAAGTCTTGCCTCAACGTGATAAAATTTGCAGAAATTAAAATTTAGACTTGAAAATTGAACTGATTATTTTTAGTTTATGTGTTTTTAATTACTCCAATATATGCGCTTTTCATGCACCAAAAACATTTTTGATCGACTCATTCATTCCGAGAATGAGTCACGTGATCCCACATCACTCAAAAAAACGGCGGAAAAAAGTCCTGCCTCAAAATATTTATCGTCGAATAACATAATATTTTGTTGGTGCAAAAAATCTCAGAAAATTCCTGTTAACTAAACTTTTAGGAGAGTTGAGAATTCACCCCAGTCTAACTTTGGAGAGAGGAGTCATAGATCCACCTTACCAATTGAAATTATGTAGAGAATTTTGTGCTCTTTTAGATGGGCCTATTCGTTTTTTCGGAAAAAATTTTCCAATCCCTTTTTTCCGTAATTTTCCCAGATATCAAGCCATTTCCGGATTTTCAGATCACCATGCAAGAGTGGTCTGATCACTTCGGGGTAAATGCATCTTTTGATCACCATCAAAAGTTTAGTTAACAGGAATTTTCTGAGATTTTTTGCACCAACAAAATATTATGTTATTCGACGATAAATATTTTGAGGCAGGACTTTTTTCAGCCGTTTTTTTGAGTGATGTGGGATCACGTGACTCATTCTCGGGAATGAATGAGTCGATCAAAAATGTTTTTGGTGCATGAAAAGCGCATATATTGGAGTAATTAAAAACACATAAACTAAAAATAATCAGTTCAATTTTCAAGTCTAAATTTTAATTTCTGCAAATTTTATCACGTTGAGGCAAGACTTTTTTCCATCAGTGAATATACCGAAAAATACCGAACAAAGACTGGGAATACCGAAAAATACAGAAATCCCCAATATATTTCGGTACGGTATACCGAACGGTATATACCAAAAAAATACCGAACGGTATACCGAAAATACCGTGGTATACCGATACCGTGCCGAACACTACTATTTATGCTTGTGACGAAAATTTTACGCATTTTTCAACAAACTTCGTTTATTTTTCAAAAAACAAAAATTCTCCGGCAGCGCTCATCAGCACCGCTGGCTCACGCCGCCCCTGTACTGAAAAATAGTCTTCAGATACTCCCTCCGAAAACTTTTGGCCTTTTTTCCAATATCGGTCACCTATTTTGGAGGGTTTTCGGAGTTTAGCAACTATTTAGATAGCTATTTCGAGATTTTTAGCAACTAAAAATCCGAGCCCTGCTGACTACTTTTAAATTAGTTGAATTGCATTTTTGTTTTACCTTTACTGCTGTTGCTTCTGCCTAATTTTGACGCTTTCTTGCCATCCTTTTTGTTCTTGTTGCCATTGCCCATTATTTTGTTCTTCCAATTGCCAAGTAATGAACCTATTGATTTTTTTGGTTTTCCCGCGTCACTTTTCTTGGCATTTTGTTGCTGTTTCGTCTCAACAAAATTTGTTTTAAATTTTTGCATGTTCTCGTCAAACTGTTCCTTTTTCATTATCTCATTAAATTTTCTTATTGGGTCATTTTTTTCCCAATCTTCACCAAACAAATCCTAAAAAAAAGACTATTTTCCAAGATAAACCAAAAAATATAACATTTTCAGGTCTGCCATTTTTACAGATTTTCCGGACAAAATCCGCTTAATTTTGCTCAAAACAACTAAATTAAACAATCTTAGTATCACTGATAGCTTTAGACTTTAGATTGTCTCTCTTAGCCCTCCAAATTTCAAAAAATATATTAAATTTTTAAGAAAAAGTGCCTAAAATTTTCAATTTGACGGCCACAAATTTCTTAAAACAAAATCAAATTTTTGAAACTTGGATAGTTCATAGAACCAAAAAAAACTACCTGATGATACCAATATTGTTGAATTTCCTTGTTTTTGAGCAAAGTATATCGAAGAGTTGGATGATAAGCCTTAGTTGTACGAGAAATGAATTTAGTCGGGAATCGGGACGAGAAATGCACCCGTGAACCGTTAACAAAACCGGATGAGAAAATCCGGGAAAATTCCCGAGTTGGGATCCGGGAACCGCTCACAGCCTACGTAAGCACGGATAGGAAATCAAATTTTCAAACTCATAAGCTCAACGAAGCCAAAAATCAAATTTAGGAGTTTCCGCCATTTTGCAGATTCTTCGTCAAAAATTCTTCATAACTTTGCTTAATCTCAACCAAATAATGCATTCTTAGTATGGTCCGATAGCTATTGGTTGACTCTATTAGCCTACCAAATTTCAAAAAATTTGATTAAGATATACTTGTTGCCATAAAGTGCAAAAAACTCATTTTTATTATCACAAAAAGAACCTAATTTTGAAATTTGGTAGGCTAATAGAGCTAACCAATAGCTATCTGATGATACCAATATTGCTTCATTTGGTTAATTTTTGACCAAAAATCTGCAAATGGCGGAATTTATGAAACGCCCAAAGTGGCGGTTTTTATGAAACGACCCAGCACGTAATTAAATGAGTGCATATCAAATATTCATTTTTTTTTTTCATTATCCATAATCATTTTGAGTAATTTGGGACTGGAAATAAGCTAAGCTTTTTTTTTGTTGTTGGGCTTTGAAATGAGTCATTAAATTTTTAATTTCGAAAAAGCAAGGGTCGGCGGTACAGATAGGCGCCACGGTGAAAATATTTCAAAATTTGAGTATATTTTGGTAACAAATTTGAAAAAAAAAAAGGAACAATCTTGAGGATTTTTGAGATAATTATTGAGAAAACCAATGTGAATGGGGGTCCAATGGTGCCGATAGGCGCCACCGGGAAATTAAAAAAAATATAATAAACCGCTACAAAAAATTGTGAAAAATAATATTTTGTATTTTTTTAACATCAGAGTAAAAAAATAAAAATAAAATATGAACAGTAGGCTGTAAAAGAACACCTCTTTAAAAAAAAGTACATTATAATCCCTGGGTAAGCACCAGGGATGGCGACGATTTCAAATTTGAAAAATCGGAAAACCGGAATTCCGATGCCCCAAAATTTTTTCGGAAATCGGAATTCCGGTCCCAAAAACATCGGAAATCGTCGCCATCCCTGGTAAGCACATAATTGGTTTCATAATTGGGCTATCGCCGCTCGGCTCAGACGGACGCTAAAAAGCGATGCCAAACGTTAAAGATCCATTGCCGAAGGCAAATTTTCTGGTTGTTTGGTACAAATTTAAAAGTCACCGTTTGAGTGTATGGTAGCGGAACCGGACCATTATTATCCATCGGTTCTTGGGGACGATCCTAAAAATAAATTAATTACTTCAAAAAAACAGTATACCGTATTTTATCTTCTAGAAGTATCGGTGGCTCTATTTCCAGTCACTCTCTATGGGGTGCTTCAACTAGAGGGGGTGCTTCTTTTTTTCCATTAGTAAAATTCTTTGTTGGCGAGTGAAGAATCCTAGGTATAGGGGGATACTTCAATTAGAGGGGGTACTTCAACAATAGGGAGTACTTCAATTTTGCGATCACTCTATAGGGGATGCTTCTATCAGAAAGGGTGCTTTAACTAAGAGCGTGCTTCTACAGTAGATAGCGATTTCGGTATTTCAGGCACTTATTTGCACTTTTGAGATTTTAGTTTTTTCGGCGAAAATTAAAGAAAAAATAAACCTTTTAAAAACAAAATTTTCAGAAATGCTTAAGAGAATAACAAGATTTATTCAAAAATTTTGACAATTTTTCAGGAATTTTCTTCAAGAAAAACTAGAAAAAGACTTGGCGTACCTTGGACTACGGCAGCAGGGAATGTCTCCGGATCCGGTACGCCATTTTTGGACCAGGCGATCTCCAGACCCCCATTGCCGGGCCTCTTGAAAAGGAGCATCTCCGGTTCAGTAACCCCATAGTTTTTTTGAAAACTTGACATAATTTTTTTAGAAAATATATATTGGACAAATTCTCTTTAAAACTGGGGGTTGTTTTCAAAAAACTAGGGGGTTAGGTTTTCAAAAAAAGAACCGGAGATGCAGCTTTTCAACGGTCCGGAATGGCGGTCAGGAGATGGCTCCGTCCGGAGGTGTCCTATTCTGTGAACATAAATGCCCAACATAGGGTCGCATCGTCCAAGCTCGGTTTCCAAAAAAGATATTAGTGATTCCAAGGCAAAACATGTTAAGAAAGTGCAACCCAAGTGCGTTAAAATTTTAAATATCTAAGCAAAAAAAGAGTTAGTTTAAATTATTGAAAACCCAAAAAAAAAGTTAAAACATTAAACGCTAATACCTTGACTTAAAACTTTACCCTAAAATAGACTTGGAAGTAAGGACCATTTCAATTTTCAATATGGAAAGGCCTAAATCCAAGGAAGCCCTTGGCATCCAAGGACGAAAGAGAACCAAGGTCTACTATTTAGTTAAAAAAACAATATTTTACTGACTGTAAATTGCTCTGGGAAACTCTGGCCTCTTTCCCAAATTTGTGAAATTATAAAGAAATAATTAAAATATATAAAATTAAAACTAGAAATAAACTCACCTCCAAAGACCACAACCACCCATGGTTCTCTGTAGTATCTGACACCTCATCTGATGGAAAATGAACAGGGAATTCATTTTTATTATTTTTTCAATTATATGCCCTTAAATAGAAATAACCTTAGCCTATGATTTTTTAAATATAATTTTGCGAAAAAAAAACAAACAAAAAAAAAACTCGGCAATATTAAAGATGGCCCAAAATAGATGCTTTAAGAAGGAATTAGGTAAATGTCGAAATTCGGCCATTTTTTTTTGAATTACAAATTTAGTGTCATTTTTTGTTCTTAAAAAAAGGTCTTACAATATATACATATTCAGGGTCGGGGATTGTTTTGGCCCCGGGGTCGTTTCGGCCCCAAGCCAAAAACGGTAAAATCGTGCCTAAAATTTTTTTGAAGACTTACCCCCCTAGTTTTTTTTTTGAAAACCTAAGTCAGCAATATATTTTTTGAAAACAGCCCCTAGTTTTTGAAAACCGAACCCCCTGTCTTTGGAAAACTTAACCCAAAATTTAAAAAATAGAGGTCAGTTTTCTAAAATTTTATTAGGCCTACCTTAGGGGGCCCCTAGTTTATAAAAAATTTTTGATAGCTTTATTTTGTTTTTGCTTTTTTGGCTTGGGGCCGAAACGTGGGGGCCGAAACGAGCCTAGCCCACATATTCATTCCCTTTTGTAAACAAAAATATGTTTTATAAAATAAATTATACGATGTCGATAACTTCCATTAACTGTATTGCTTCTTCTCATATACGCTGCTGAGGATGAAGTCGAACTTTCGCCTCTTTCTCTTTCTGTTCCATATTTGTGATTATAAAAGCAATCGGAAATTTTATTTCTCACCAATAAAACGTCCACTGTCCGTGATTCTTTTTCCGCTCCGTGGTTCCACATTTATAAATGAATCAGCTCGACGTAGTTCAAAGTCTGCTTCCATACAAATGATTGTTCCAAAAAATGCCCAAAAGTGCAATACCAAAATAATCAAAAATTTATTGAAATTTTTCATTCCTTAAATTAGGTGTTTGATGAATAAAAGAATCCAAGGTGAAAATGCTCTTAATTAGGTATGCGAAAATTTATGTACAATTTTTTTTATTATATTTTCGAAATTTACAAATTTATGGCAGCACTTAATTCGGGGTCAAATTTTTTTTTTTTTTTTGAATAAGGCGGGCATTATGTGCTAAAAACCCCAAATAGCCGGACAGTATCAACTGGGCGCCATACAAATATATATATATATATATATTATATATATATATATCCGGACAATATATATATCATATTATCATGTATTTTGATTGCTGAATAACTCTCTAAAAATATTAACATGAGAATGTCAATCATGTTCATTGTCGATAAAAATAACAATAAATTTATATTGATTTTCATAAAAGCCCATTTTATATAATATTTATTAATAAATTGTTTTTATTACTGCATAAGAATTGGTTAGATTGAATCAAGAAAAAATAATAATTTGTTTCACTGAAAATTATTATGAAAAACTTTATAAAAAGCTAGGGTAGTAAAAACATGTTTCTTTGTGGGGGGGGGGGTATGAAAAACCTTCAATAAAAGGTCATCTTTAGGCTACATTCTTTTTAAATTCTTTTAAAAAACAAGGACACCGCTGGGAAAAAATGAGGACCTACACTCAAATTTTGGTGTTATAAAAAGTTTTTGTTTCATCGAATGGCGCCAAGATGGGTCGTCCCATGGGTGTTAGATCGTTTTGTAAATCCGCCATTTTTATAGGGTTTCCATCCAAAATTCGCCAATTCGCCCTAAGTTGAAAAAATTGTCGTTACTCTTTAAAAACTTGAGATAATTTTTTGAAATTGTTTAGCTGGTAGAGTCAATGATGAGCATCGTAATACCAAGGTTACCTATTTGGTTGTTTCTGAGAAAAATGACGAGGTCACCAAGTTGGGCGGTTCCCGTAAATTTCGCCATTTTCTTGCGATGAAACGAAAAAATTCCATTTTAAAATTTTAACCATTTCTCCCTTTTTTTTTGTTTACACCTTTTATTTTCAGCATAGCCTATAAATGTTCAATTTCAAACATGAAAAACACATTTCAACTTACTTTAGAGCTGGTCGGATGGACTTGTAAGATTATTTTGTCTATTTTGAACATTTTCTCAATTATTTTTAGGAATAAAATAAAAAAGATTGGCCTCAAAAACTTGGATTGTACAATTGCCAAAGGATATTGATTTATTTCTTTTAGATTGGCTATTAGTTTTCGGTAGTTTATTTTTTCAAGACCCACTTTGGGGTTTAAAAGCCTTTTTTGGAACCTCCATATCCCCACTTTCCAATCGTTAAATTTTATCGAAAAAAAGAGAATAAAACAAGAAATTTTCATGAAAAGACATCCCCATGCTGAGAAGTTTCATAAATCAGATTAAATTAAAAAAAAAAACATAACTTTGCTCAAAAGCAACATTAAATTTTCCCGGTATCTTCTGTTAGTTTTTTTTGGCACCAATTTCAAAAGATTCGGTTTTTTAAGAATGGCTAAAATTTTTGATTTTTCATTAAAGAAATTTTTTTAGTGAAAAATTCTCAGCACACCAAAGCCCAAACAATATTAATCATTTGGCGCTTTTCAAATGCAATTAAATGAAATTGTTGATTCGCACTTTGTTGTACTGGTAATATTGGCTACTTTTGCTGCTGTGCATCGATAGTTTTGAACTCATTTTGGAGGTGCTGCTGCGATTACGTTCAAAAGAATAAGAATTTTTCGAATTCTTTAAAATTGTCCCCCCTTCGGTGCCGAATAGTGATGAAGAAGAAGCAGAAGAAGAAGCATTAGCATTGGCATTATTGTTCAGATTTACATCATTCAATTTGGCGGAGGGATCATCTAAATTATTAATGAAAAAATTAATTATTAATATTGACCTAATTTAAATATAAAAATTTGGGAGAAAAAAAAAATGGCTAACCCTGAATATTCTTAAAATGCATTATAATTATTCTTAAATAAATATTTTTTTTTTACAAAAGTCTTATTGTTGTCATGAAAGAAAATAGAAAATTTTTTTTACTTGTCTTGTATTGCAAATGAAAAAATTTTAAACTTCATTGCGAGGGATTTTCAAGAAAATTATAGCCCAGAGAATGATCTTTGGTTTTTTATCGAAATGGGAAAACCCAAAAATTGAAATTTGATTCTTATGCCCCCCCAAAAAAAAAAAAATCAAGACAACGAATTGTCCACTACTTAGAAGCAACAAACTTACTCATTTTTGTAGTATCATAAGCTGAGAAGCGTTCAAAAAACGTTTCTTCGTTTTAAGTTTTTCAATTTTTATTTTTCATTCATTTTCGTACCCAGAAAATTTTATTTTCGCCCACCCCTTTTCCCGACAAGAGATATTTGTGCCCCGTCCTGAAACTCCTTGCCGGCACACTTGAATTTATTTAGGAAATTTTAGAATAGCAGTATTCTAAAATTGACGATTTTTCCCATCTAATTTGTAAAATTCTCTCCGGCGGCGCCTACTGGCAACGTCGTCTCCACCGCCGCCCCCCCCCCCCCGGCGTCCAAATACCCATGCTCTTGGAGCGTTTCTTTTTCAACTGATTGCCAATGTTTAAAGCGGCACCAACAGCAGAAGTTGGGGATGCAGTGTTTAAGCTTTTTGTTCGCAATTTCTTCGCCTTTGTGTACGCGTCCAGCGTATCTGATGCGGACGCGGAAAAGTAATGTGCCAATGTCATTTTGGCGGGGCCACAACCATGCTCATTCATTTGGGGCGATTTCACTTCTTTCCATAGTTGACGGGCAGGAGACATTCCTTTGAATTGTTCTTAAATTTTGATGGGAAATCAAATACAAGAATTGTAACCTTGACCAATTAATTGTGCCAATTTTACTGAATGTTCGAGTAAATAGTCATAAATTTTCTCAGAAGCAACCAAAATACAAGTTTTTTATCTCGTACGATAGCTTTAGTGTTAGTCTATTAGCTTGCCAAATGTCAAAAATTTTAATTAATTTTAAAAATAGGCCAATAAAGAAGAAAAAATTGCCATGATGATTGAAAACATATGTAATTTTTTGAAATTTCTGCAGCTGATAGAACAAATCAAGGGGTATAGATACGAAGATTGTATCACTTAATTGGTTCTGAGAAAAGTTATGACGACATATAATTGGAAATTTAATAAAATTGGCAATTTTAAAAATTTTCTGAGCTTAGGCGCTTTTAAAGCCCTAAACTTGCCTAAAAATGCCGTATTTAATTCCGGTTCATCAACGCTATCATTGCCAGAAGATTTTTTAATTAATGGAAAACAACCGGCAATTGTTTGACGGACCACCAAAAACAGCATAAAAATGAAAGTTCCATAGAATTTCATTACTTTTGGCAAAGCAACTAACAAAATTTTGTTGTGATAATTTGACAAATTAAAAAATTGTAAAATAAGTACTGAAAAAGAGCGGAGCAGCGATTTGAATTTTGAATTAAAATGAGAAGGTTTAGAAAAAAAAACAATAAAAATCAGCGGACGCTATTTTGCCACAGGCAGGACAATTATTGAATTCCTTTTTAGTTAAATTTTATCAAAATGAGAAACAAATGTTGCCAAATTATTCATCATTAAATTAAAATATTTCAAAATTTATATTTAACATTGGTTTATGCATATTTATGAATGCTATAGACTGTCTCCATTATACATTCATTCATACATAATGCACACACCCATACTCTTTTATGTTAAATGCACGTGGATAAGCTTAAATCCATTTAACAATCAACTGCTTTTACAAATGTAATAGAAAGTGAAAAAAAAAATTGGCCATAATAGCATAATCGCGTAGCCTATAATCGGGGAAAAAATTTAAGAAAAATTATTAAATATATCTGAAAATCAAAAATTTTCAATTTGGCAGCGCACCGCTTTGAGTAATTTCATAGCACCTTTTTTATGACGAACATTTTTTTTAAAGTTTCTCTACAAATTTTTCTTATTCATTTCATAGAATTTTTCCGGCAGTGCTTAGAAAATCATTACGGTTCTTATCCTTTTTGCCATTTTGCCACCTCCCCCCCGAAATAATTTTTTTTTTAGGTCTATTTTACGCGCTTATTTCGGGGGGGGGGGGGGGGTGTGTCAAAAAGAATAAGAATCATCATTACAAATAAAAGAATTAAGGAAAAATCTCTTTTCGAAAATTTATTATTTTTTGGCAAATGCCGTTTTTCTGTTTGGCTTGGGATGAGTCAATATGCATGAAAATGCCTTTTTCCCATTTTCATGCCTTATTTGAAATTTGGGTTTTGTGCTTTTTTATGCATCTTTTTGGGGATTTTTTGGGCCTAAAAATAGTGCGGAGCCGTTATTTAAAAAACCATCATTATGAAAAATTGAACAAAAAATGATTTATATTTTGCTCCAATGCTACCACTCTAGTCGTTACTCAAAAACCCATCAAAATATGCGTTACTCAAAAAACGATCAAATGGAAATTTTTTAACATAAAATTATTCATAAATCTCACAAAACTCAGGTTTTCCGAACTTTTGTCATAACATTTTTTTAATTCCATGGAATTTTCTGAGAGTTTACAGGCTAATAAAAAACGCTTAAGACTATCAAATGATATATGAGTTATGAAGTATGAATAATTTTTTGTTAAAAATTTACCATTTGACTGTTTTTGACTAACGACCCAGCACCGAACAAGCGCTATCTGAACATTAGAGCTTAATTGGGCTTAAAATAAGGCCTGAGTTTAAGCTCATCTAAGTATAGGCTTAAAAGTTCTCATTTTTTAAAAATAAATCCATTGGGCTTTTTCTGTGCCATTAGACACTCGGACTTTTTTTTTCTATTTTTCTGACCGGTAGTCAAGGGTTAATCCATAAATGTACATTTTCAAAAATACCAAAAAGTGACTCAATGCCAATGACTACCATTTTAATGCCAAAATTCCAAAAAAATTCCGGTCCCAAAAACATCGGAAATCGGAAAATCTGAAATCGTCGCCATCCCTGGTACACTTATACAAAAGCATGGTCATTTATCTGAGCAAACAAATTTGAAAATAATGCAAAAAGGTAGGGCACCTTTAATAGGCCTACAAATTAAAAAATGCTCTGCTGTTGTCCAATGTCATCAATTTTTTGTTTGTCTTTCCGTTTATTGTGCTCTCATTTCTTTTTTGGTCCGTCACGGTTTTGGCATGCCCCGAATTGGCACTGATGAACCATTTTTTTGGCTTTTGGACCGCTTTAAGGCACCATTTCGAGCTGGCACTGGTGAGGGTGAAACAGCTTTGCAACTCTTGCACGGGTTTAAGGAGGAAATCTTTGACGATAATGTTGTTGTGCCATTGAAGCTGAAGCTTTTTCGCCGTTTTGCCGAGGCCAAAGCGATGCCATTTTTTGAAGATGAAGAAGCGGTGGAGGACGAAGCATTGTCAGAATTGGAAGAAAAAGCCGATGAGAAAGCAGGACTATCCAAACATTGTGATGAGCCAATGCCCGACAAAGCTGATGAGGATGAAGCGACTTTCAAAATTTGTGCCGGCTTAATGTCGGGCCGATTCATTTTGGCATATTTGCCATTGTAAGCGTCCAATGTTTGGGAGGAAGAGGAGGACAAGAAATTTTCCAATGTAATCTTGCTGTTCTGCGTTTGCCACTTTGAGTCCATGCCACCACTTTCTTTTTTGCGGTGTGCAAGATCAAAAAATGATGTGGTCGCATTACGACCGAGTTGTTCTAAAATTTCAATGCAAATTAACACTTTGGCTCAGTGTTATCCTTATGGTGGCTGAACATTTGCGCCCCTATATTTGCGCCCATTAGTTAACAAATTTATTTCAATTAACATCTTTCCCAAGGGCTAACGGAAGATTATCTATGAATATCAGCCATTAGCCAATCCAATTGCCACTTCCTTTGTATGGAAACTTTCCATTCCAACTGTTGGTTCTTCCAATATCTGCAAGTACTGAAATGTGCGGGGCGCAAATGTAGGGGCGCAAAAGTCCGGGGCGCAAAAGTAAGGGCGCAAACGATGCATAACCATCCTTTACAGTTTTTTAGTTGCTGGTTTTAAGCCTTTTTTAGAAAGTGATAAAATTTGAAAATTTACATTCAAAAACAGAGGCTGCAGTCATGCAAGTTTGTAAGGATTTGAATTTTCAATACTCCTTATTTTATGGGTTGTCCTTATTTAGAGAATAACGACAAAGGTTTTAAAAATTTTATTTGAAAAAAACCAATTGTTTTATAAATTTAAAACCTTTATTTATTTACATTAGCTGTTTTCTGCATAAATATAATTATTATATAAAAACAGAAATCTTTATTTTTGAAAAAATTGGTCCAATGTTTTCTTTTTTTAAAAGTAATTTATTATTTTATATCAAAAAAACTTGCCAAACCATTCTGTGTTCAATTTTAGTATTTTGGCATCTGTTTCTTCATTTGTATCCACTTCTGTTATCTCTTGGGTTTGGTTTTGCGTTTCGGCACTTTGATCAGTCTTCGATGGCATTTTCAATGACAATTTATGTTTCATTTTATCAGCCAGCGATGGGTTTTTTAACTGTGGGGTGCAAATTTTTAGAGGTGGTTTTGGCACGGCAACATCATTTGGCAAGGCACCTTTGTTAGCGTTACTTTGACCCATGTTGGAACTTGGAAAAGAGCCGGCATATAAGCCAGGCACAACAATTACCAAAATGGTAAATAAAAGCATTTGGATTTTATAAAACCTTTAAAAATTGAAATAACAAATATAAATCGGGGGTGCCATTTGTCCTTATTTCTAAGTGTCCTTATTTGGAGGGGTCGAATCTTAGAAATTAAAAAATAATTTTTTGAACTCATTTCGTTATTATTTTTAAAAAATTTCCTGGCGGCGCCGATCGGCACCGCCGGACACTCAATCCTTTTGAAATTTTCAAAAAAGGACACAAAATTGACTATTTTCGAGAAATCTGTTAACAAATTGGACATAATTTTAAAAATTTTCTTTGGTGGCGCCTAGCGGCACCTCCAGACTGTTTTCTCAAAATTTATCTCGAAAAGCATCAAAATTTGGCCATTTTTGGTGCAAAATCTATTACCTAAATACACCCAAAGTTTCAAAATTTTCACCGGCAGCGCCCATCGGCATCACCGGCCTTTCCTTTTTCGAAATAAAAATGAAAGTCTTATTCAAAGCCTAACAGCTAAAAAAACACTGCCATAGGGAACAAATATGCCGAAAACAATTGATTTTTTGAATAAAAATGTTTTTTAAAGTGTTGGAAGCGTGTTTAAAAAATGCCTTTGTTTTTGACCCAAAATCCTTATTTTTAAACTGCGATGTTCTGATTTTGGAAAATTTCCGATGGCACCCCTGATATAAATATTTTTATAATTATACATAATAATTAATATGTTTAAAAAATATAAAATATACAAAGTAATAAATGAAAATATTTTTATAAATATTTTATTGTAGATAAAAATATCCACTTATGACGTAAATGCTATTAATATTTTATTGATTAAAATTGTACATTACATATATCTATTTTTTTTGTATTTTTTTTTATCAAGATTATGTCCGTCCCCCGACCCTTCGGGGACGTGATTGTTAGGGTAGGAAATGAGCCCGGAAGTCGGAAGATTCCGAGTCCGTTCCGGGAAAGGCACATTTTTTTATTAGCAAAGACAACGTATGTTTGGTGGGATTCAGAGGTGCTAGATCGTTTCGTAAATTCGCCATTTTTTTTACAGATTCTGACATAATCGTCATAACTTTAGCTCAAAGGAAACCAAAATAAATAGTTTTCATATCGCCCTATTGCTTTTGATTGGCTCTATTAGCCAGCCTTATTTATTTCAATAAATTTCATTAAGTTTTGAGAAAAATATGGGCAAAATTTTATTTTTCACTTTCACTGTCCAAATTTCGTAAAACTTTATCAAATTTTTTGAAATTTGGAGAGCTAATATAGCCAATCAAAAGCAATCGGATGATACCATATTCGTTAAATTTGGTTGCATTTATGCAAAGTTATGACGAATTATATTCGGAAAACCAGTAAAAAATGGCGGATTTACGAAACGACCCAGCACGGTTGTATAAATAAGGGATTGAACGGAATTCACGATTTCCAAATTCCGGTCTTTGACTGTTTTGGGGTCGGAATTCGATTTCCGAAATTTTTTGATCGTCAAATTCCGATTTCCGAAAATTTCAGGCAAAGATTTCGGAAATTTTTGGAAATTTTTTTCCAATTTTAATTCTAAAAGCGCCTATTGGCACCAGAGATGCACGAAATCCGCAAAAAAAATTTTTGACGAAACGAAACACGAAATGAAACAGGCCAAATTCACGAAACGAAACGAAACACTAAATGAAACAACGAGATTTTGAAAAGCGTTTTTCTTTAAATAAAATATAACACATTCTATTAATTAGAGTTGGCCGGTACCTGTTCGTTTGTTACCGGTACTAACCTGACCTTTTTTTCAAGGAAAAATTTAAAAAAATAATAAAAATCAAAAAACTAAACCTTTGGTCAATTAAAAAAAGTCCGTATCAAAAACATGGATGGCATATAAAATTTCAAAAATTTTTGGGTTCAAAAATTTGGTATGAAAGAGGCCCAATTTTTGTGGTTCTTGAGACAAATTTTGAGAAACCCTAAGCGAATTGGGGCTCGGTGGTGCCGATAGGCACCACCGAAATTTTTTTTAAAAATTTGTGTCAAATTTGTTAACGGAATCTAGCCTAAAAATGCCCACTTTTGAAGATTTTTCTCAGAAAACTCTATCTTTAGGGGTGTGTTTTCGTTTCGTGTTTAGTGTAAATTTACTCGAAACACGAAACGAAACTGGCAAAATTTTTCCAAACGGAACGCCTTGCCTTATAGATTGATTTTATCCAAATTTATCTCAAAAATTCCTCAAAATTAACCCTTTTTGGTAAAATATCTCCTGTCCCTTTGATTTTTTTTTAATTTAAAAAAACCCGAAAAAAAATACATAAATATGAACTTGATCATAGAAAAATAATTTTTGAAGGGCCTTCCGGTTTACGAAAAAAATTTTAGACGTCGGCTCACATACCTGGTATAGATGAAATGGGTCAGGGTCGGTTCGGCGCCGGTTTTTTCGGTGCCGCCCACATTGAGAAGCCATAACTTATTAAAACAGGAAAGTTTGGATCGCTTTATATTCTTTATTTTTAAATTTAACCGTTATTTATATTTGAAAAAAAAAAAATTTTCTGCATGAGAAGGATTTGAACCCAAGCAAAAAAACGGAGAAACTAGTGTTCGGCACATGGGATTTTTCGGTAACTCGTAAATAAAAATCGGTAATTACCGATTACCGATTTTTACCGATTTCCGCCCAAATCGGTCGGTAGCAGTGTTCGGGCCTCATACTCATTCGGGCCTCATACTCATACTTCATACTCGTACTCATACTACGAGTATTACGCGTGTATGAGTATGAGAAAAACGCCAAAGTCCGAACCTCATACTTTCTATTTTCATTTAAATTTTGAATATTTTCTCTTGTATATTGCTACTGAATTATATTTGAAATATTTTTATTTCGCCGAAGAAACTCCAATTGCAACTGAACAAATTGCTTTGTCTGTTTTGGCAATTGCGGCAACCAAGCCCAGTTGAAAGGATGTTTTTCCAATTAACTATTCACTGTTGTGGTCATAAAGCCCGTTCAGAAGAAAAAAAAGACAGAGAAGCAGAATTTTGATGACGTACAACAAAAAATATATCAATTTTAATAGTAATATTATTTTACCAATCATTATTCGACTATTTTTATTCATAATTTGAATTTGTTGCCACCGATTTTGCTTGGCGAAGTATGCAAAAAGTATGAGCTTTTTTTTCTAGTATTAGTATGATAGAAAAAAATAGTCGGTATGAATGTATGAGTACGAGAAAAACGCCCAAATCCGAACACTGTTCGGTAGTAAAAATCGGTTAATTTTAAAAAGGGTAATTGTTATTAAAAAATTATTTTCCAAGACATAAAATTGATTATAATTAACTAAAAAAAAAAAATTAGCTGTATATTTAACTCCGGCCCCCTGCTGGAGTGAGTTATTGGGTGAAAATTCGGGAGAGATTCTATACTTATTTTACGAAGATTTCTTGGTTTTTTTGGGATGTCATTAATGTTCCCCCGGGGATTTAAAATATAAAAAATATGAGGAAGGGTTCGGTTGTGCTGATGGGCACTTCCAGAAATTTTTTTGGAAATTTGACGCGGATTTTTTAACAGACTTTGACCAAAAAATGGTAAATTTTGAGAGAAAATCTAAAAGAGTCCGGCGGTGCTGATAGGTACCGTCGGGGGAAAATTTTAAAATTCAAAATGAATTTAAAGGAAAAATTGCGTAAAAAGATTGGAGAAAAAATTCCTAAACATAATACCAAAATAGCAAATTTACGTCAAATTTGGCGCATACATTAAAGAGTCACAATAAAAATGAAAAAATTTGCACTTTATAATTTTTTCTAAATTTTTGTTCAAAAATAAGTATATTTATTCATCATATAATACCTTGACGATATTCCCATTATTCATATATAATACATTGACGATATTCCCAATTTCTTTATTGCATTATAATTTTATATAGATATTTCATATTGAAATACGCTTAAACGTAACAATTACTCTTTAAGCCACCCATTTTTAATCGATGATTGGACTTTTACATTAATTTTTGGAAAAAGCCACTTTTATATGGTTGTAATTTGCTATTTTTATTTTATTATAGTTTCTATGTTTTATTTTTAAAATAATAATAATTATTATTATGAAAAGTTATACTTACTCTTGCTATATTATGAGGTTTTTTAATTTTCATAAATTCCAAACAAAAATACACGATTTCAGCAGGTTTCCCAGTTTATTCTGGTCCCCCAAAATGTATGTTTTTGCACCAAAAATAAGGGCATTTGAAATAGAAAAAAATTCAGTATTTCCAAGTTTAATTCCTTTTCTCAAATAAAGATATAAAGAAGCAATATTTAAATTTAGAAAAGTTCCAAACAAATTAAGTTCTAAAATGATTCATCGTTCCGACATGAAATTGTGCGTTCTTTTTACGGCATTTTCAATTGTCTCCGGATATTTAAGCGGCCTTCGGTGCAACACAATAAAGGTCACAGATGTTGAAAATCCAGTGCCAACAAGGTCTTCCAAGATGCCGTTATTACTACAAACGAGTGAACTTGATGTTGTAAATCCAATGCAAAGAATGCATCCCAAGTTATTGCCATTATCACGAATAAGTTGCAGAAAGGATGAAGAGGATGTTGAAAAACCAGTGCCAAAAACGCCTAAGTTGTCGCTATTACGACGAAGTTGCAAAACACGTGAAAAGGATGTTGTGAAACCGGTGCCAAAACCGTCTGTGGAAGTGCCACGGTCGGAGGTACTACTGCCGTCTTCTTATTCTGGTCGGCATAATCCTGCCAACTCATTAGGAAGCACCGGCTCATTTCGAAAAAATGGCAGTACTATAAGCCGAACGCAATCAACCAGGTTCATAAGTAGCCAACACACCTACCAAAGTATTAACTTCATAAACTTCAAATTATAACCCATTTTTCTGTATTTCAATGGCCGATTTATGGGTTTTCTGGAAATTGATGCATTTATTATTTAAGCATTTAACCCTTATTTATACTAATTAGTTGTAATGTAAGCTGGTTGGGACCAATAATGCAAAGACACATTCCTGCTGGAAAAAGCACAATTTATTTTATACAAATTTTCGATGGGTTTCCATTAGTTTTAATTGGTTTTCACTTCGATCGGCTAATTGAATTTCACTTTTTTCTCCCATACTTTTTAATTTTATAATTTCTAATTCGCATTTTGTATATGTATGGCGTAATGTTCGTTTTGTGTGTGACGTTTTTTTTCTTTACAAATTTTATTGCTCATGCCGTTTGTTGTTAATTTGTCTGCACTTCTAGTAAATATTTCTTAAAGCGCAAATGGTTCTTATTTGAAAGATTATATTGGCGTAAAAGTTCGTGGGCAAAGATGGAGGGGGGGAGGGGGGAGGGTTGAAATGCGGCTTAATGCGGCTTTTGTTTTTTGGGAATCAGACACCCATCCTTCGAATTCAAAAATTTCAACTACAAAGCACCTCCATCGGCGGTTTTGAGTCATACATATTCTGTTCACGTTGTTCCTAAAAAATTAAGAAATGCTAAATTTTCATTGCAAAATTGCGCATAGGTAATAAAAATATTTTGAACAGCAAACCGAATTCTCTTATTATTGACCATAGGCTTATTTTTTAAACATTATTTTGGCAATTCTATCGACGGCACCTCGGTTAAAATTAGTGTTGAGGCCGGGGGCGGATCCCCAGTTAAGCAGGTGAACGGTAAAACCCCGGAATCACCGGAAGAAAATTTACAAACCGAAGAACAAAGATCCTAGGGCCCCGGCGGGGATTTCGTGCGGGGACCATTCCAGTTCCCGGTTTTTTATGGAAAGATACCGTGATCGGCTCTGGTAAAACAGTCCGATAGCTCTTACTTGCCCTCAGCTTTTTTTTTAATTACAGAAATTTTCTGAAATTTTTAAATGAAGCAAATCTGTAGTTATCATTTGATACCAAATTATTTAATTTAATTGCTTTTGCGAAAAGTTATGTCGATTTTTTGTCGGAGAAGCATTAAAATGGCTGAGGATTTACGAAACGCCCATGGAGGCGCAATTTACACTGTTTCAAACTACATCTAATCAATTTAAAATTCATATAAATTTTCAATTTAGCTAGAGAGCCAAATTGAACTTAGAATAAATTCATTAAAATTAAGAATTTTTTATTTGGAATTTAACATCTTTACTGCTTTAATGCTTTCGACCATTTTCTGATCGCATTTGGCGCCGGAGCCAAAAATCCGAAAATTTATAATAGTTAAGCTGGTCATGCTCTTAAGTTTGAAGTGATTTTAAAATAATGATATGGATAATTGACAATTCGCTTAGCTAAAAATATGGTGTATAAATTATCTGTTCACCTTTTATCGGAACCGGTCATTTTGGCGTGGCCATTTTGGCGTCATTGGTCATAACTTTGTCCAAAAGAAAGTTAATTGAATATTATTACTATCATTCGATAGCCCTAAGTGTTCTCTATAACCCTACATAATTTTAAAAAAATTTGTCCACCAATAAAAAGTTATGTTCAAAAACGTTCAAAAATTCAAGAAAATTTCCGAAATTTTAAACTTTTTGAACTTTTTTAAACATAACTTTTTACTGAGTGGACCAAATTTTTTTTTTAATTATGTAGGCTTATAGAGAACACTTAGGGCTATCGAATGATACTAAGAATGTTTAGTTTGGTTGCCTGAGAAAAGTTTTATCCAGCCGCGCCAAAATGGCCCACGCCAAAACGGCCACGCCAAAATGACCCAGACCGCCTTTTATAGTATTTTGAATTTCAAAGTTGGCGGCGACAGACACTTTGCCATATTTTCAGTGTTGTTGTTTTTTTGATCATGCCTTGCCCATTACTTTGGTTTACATTGGCAAAACTGAGAACAAGAAGCGGAGGGTGAAGGCAATAAAAAGAAGAATCGTAACTAAGGATAATGAGGGACGGGTGTTGGGCCAAGAGGATTGATGGATGGGAAAGGGAAGAAAGAAGGGTTTGGGAAGGGACGAGGGAAATGCCGATCGAATGTCGAAGGAATGGCGCCTATCCCAACGAGGGGGCTTGTTCGAGTCTCTAATCCCAACCCAGAAACCAACTCCACTTCGGACCAATCGTTTATTACATACTTCCAATAAAAGGTGTACAAGTGATTGAATAAGAGAATGGAAGAATGAATGAATATAAATGGAAAAGAGATCGTTAAATAGCCGTGAAGAGATAGGCGGAGCCAAAGAGAAGAGAAAGATAATTGGAAAGAGAATAAACGAAGAAATATAATTGTGGAATATAACTGTCGATTGAAATATAAAGAAATGGATTAATATATAAATGAATAAGCCTTAAAGCCTTACAGGATTATTTCATAAAATATAAAGTTTAATAAAATGATAACATTAAATAATGACTAGAAAAAAATACTTTATTTTCCTATCTCTCGATATTGTATGCATAATAAAAGCATTTATTGCAAAGAATGTAAAAGATATTATTATAATGAATAAGTAATTTTAGCCTCGATTTAGTCGCAAATGGCCATTTTCTATGTGTCATCGATTGAATTGTCTGTCTGTCTGTAATTGATTGAAATTAGGGATGAACGAAGATCACACAATTTTTTTGGAAGGTAAACGAAAGATTTTATAAATGAAACACGAATTCTAACGAAAATTTTTTCCGAACCAAAAAAAAATAAAAGTTCGACGCTAAAATAGTTCGTAGGTAGCAATGGCACTGATGAAATTTTTAAAAGAATTTGGCTTGATTCGTTTACAGATTTTGACCTTAAAAAGAGCTCCTGGGTTTTTTTGAAAATTTGTTAATTACCCAAAAGCAAAATTTTTGTTTAATCTCAGAACGCAAATATTTATGTATAGTATAAAATAGGGCAGTTTGGTAGTACCGATACCGAGTCGGTAAAAGTAGAGGGTTTTTTGGTACCGGTACCGGAACCGAGTATCGGGTTTTTAGTATCGACTACTCGGTATTTTTTTTTATTGAATTTGCTTTTATGTAAGGGTACAGGGCGTTTCGGCCTCAAATACCGAGTAGCGGGGTCGAGTACTGGTACCGAACAGCCCTAACATAAAACCTACTTTAATTTGAAGTGTATGCCATTATTTTTTTGTTTGGAAAACATATAAATTGGTTGAATTTCCAACTTCTGTCTTAATTTTTCGAGGATTTTGTCCGAATTTGAAAAAAAACGAAATAAAAACGAAAATAAAGGCTTTCAAAATCCGAAGATGATCCCACACCAAAAAAACACTAATGAAGTTTTGAACCCACTCGTATACGTGTTCACCACTTCTTTCCCTTCGTCCCACTGCTGCCTCAGGCATTAAATTTTCGTGAGGCCCCATAACTTTTTGGTTAGTTGGTTTCAACCTACAAAATTAAAAATCGCAATAAAAAATGGCCCTGCTCGTACTCGTCACTCGTATTTTGCCACGAGTAACGAGTAATGCACTGACAAGAAAGAGATTTTGAGTTCAAAATTTACGAAGGGAATTTAAGGAAATGGAAATAAATTTGAAGTTTTTTACGGGTAGTTTTCAATGAGTGTAGCACGTAAAAAGGGACGACACCCAACTCGTTTTGGGCCAACTCGTTTTTACCCCAACTCTTTTTTTAACCCTATTTGCCCGTATTTTTCGTTGAGCGCATACAGCGGTAGGTTAGACAGTCCTTATACTTATAACACGTAAAAACTAGTTGGGGTAAAAATGAGTTGGCCCAAAACGAGTTGGGGTAATACCGTAAAAAGGCCGGCACCGTCCGGCATCACTTATATTTCCTTAAAATGATCTCAGAAATTCACTAAATGGACATTTTTTGGTCAAACTCTGTTAACAAATCAAAACCAGATTTTCAAAATTTTCATCGGCGTCGCCTATCGGCACCGCCGGACACTCGTCGCACCGAAGAGTCACCCAGAATCGTACTCAAGACAATACTCACCCATCAATACTGAAGCACTGATCACCACATTATTTTGTAAATAAACCGAATATTTTTTTATACAAAAAGTTCTTAGGGGTGTAAAATTTTTCAATTTTTTGTCCCAATTGAGAAAATGAAACCGAAAGAGAAAAATCATGATTTTTATGTAAATCCCAAAACCATATCGAAACAAAAAAAGCGCTTGAAAGTTCTTTTTTATTTCGGCAGTCAGAGCTCGAAGAAATTGAACCAAATGAATGTGAAGTCCAAGACAATGAGAAGGACAACCTAATGCCAGTTCAATTTTCGTTTGGGAAAACCCAAAAGGGCGGAATTTAGCCTTCAAATTTTTGGGGGAAAGCAATAAAATTCACAAAGGTTAACCTTCGTAACCCCTTTTTGGTTGAGCTACCTTATCAGCTAATAGTTTACAAGGGTTTGAGTATGCTGTTGTACGACAACCGTGTGGAACGCTCAGGAAAATCATACACTGCTCTCGTTTTCTCTGACCAAAATGTTACAATGCACTTGCTTATTAGGAGGAAGCATTGCGGGCGATTCAGCGAGCTATTTATCCTGCGGAATCTATTTCCGGTATAGCGACTTAATTTTGTTAATTCAATTGTTCCTCTTTTATTCAGTTATGTCCGACTTTGTGAAAGCCGAATTACTTGCTTTTAAACGAGTATTCCCAAATGCTCGCCAAAATGGGTACCATCGTGGCAAATTTCTAATGAGAAAATGGCAAGATTTGAGGTTGTTTACTCCGGCAAACGAAGAGAAAGTCTTTTTGAAATTTTTGCAAGGGTTTTATTGGTCTGACTACGTCCCCAATTGAAAAGCATGTGCGTCACAAACGCTACGTTATCCAGGAGGTACGCCTAATGAACGCGCTTAACCAAGCCGAATATGACATTAATGAGAATCTTCGAAAAATTCTTACACTGATCGGACTGCAAATTCAAGGATATGTTGCATTTTTTGACAGAAGTTAATAAGTTTCATCTCAAAAAAGGAGATGGAATAATAAAACCATCATTAGGTATTTTGACCATTATATACTTTGACCGTTTTTGGCTTCTTAGGCATTCGATTGTTTTTGGCTTAATATATATTTTGACCATTAGGTATTTGACCTAGCGCCATTTTTAAAAATAATCGTTACTCATTATACTTGTACTCATGCTTTTTGCGACGAGTTGCACCCCTGGTATTTGATGAGATATATGCATTTTCCGAGTTACTGTTCGCGTGGTTACCTTGTTAGTGAAAAATGAGAATTATTTTGAATGCCCAAAATTTTAAAATTTTTCCATGGTGTATGCAAAGTGCCGATTTCAAAGGGCATCTCTAATTAAAGGTCGCTTGAGGTTTAAAGACAAAAAAGGGCGCCCTTTGAAATATAGAACAAATTCGAGCCCTGTATTTAGTTATCTACTTTAATTAAGTCATTTGACATTATATTTTTAAATGAGCTTTTCTGGCAAAATTGTTTAAAGTAAATCATTAATTATTAAATTAGATCTGATCCAAGTTCACTTAATTTCGGTTTGATTTTAAAGGCGCTGATGCGTTCTTAAATTTCGTATTTTGGTTTTCTAACAAATTGCAATACATAAAAATAAATGTACGATAGCTGTTAAGCAAAAATAATTCAAAAAACATTCTTTTGTAGCGAGAGAGTCTATTATTGTCGCGACTTCCACACAACTGAATGACCTTTCATTGTTTGGGTAATTTTTTGTAAGAATTTCTCTCTTTTTTTGCCTATTAAAAATGAATATTTTAATAGACAGGCAGGCAAGCCATAACAAAAGTCTAAAATAGTGGCGCCGAGCTTAGAAGAGTAGCAAGATTTAAAAAATTGTGGCAAAAAATGGCATGTTTTTTTTTGCCTTAAACTTGTTCAAAACCCGTAAAATTTAATCAACTATTGTATTCTTCACTCCGTTTTACAAGTTGAAGCAAATCAGAGTCGGAAAGGAACAACTCATAAGCACCGAAACAATCAAAATGTGAGTTGCAAATTGAATGTATTCAGGTAACAAACCTTGACGAAGAATGTAAAATTTTTGATGCTTTTATTTTTGAGAAAGTGAATAGAATTATAGAGAAAAATTGTATAAAAAATGTCCATTTTTTGACCTTTTTTAGTTAGAAAATAATAAAGAATAAATCTTATAAAATTGACATTTTGTAAAAAAAGTAGCATAGTGACAGTTTTTAAACTCGTGGAAAGACCCTCTAAATAGTGGAAAATGCCAAAATAATTTTAATTTGATTTTTAATGAGAAAAAAAAGTCAAACTCACAAATCGAATTCCATCACATTCCTGGTGTGTGGACCTTTGAGTGAATAAATAAAAGAGTCACAAGTGAAAATAGAATAAATTTGTCAATTTTTTAATATTTATTATATAATTTTTGTTTAAAAATAAATAAGATGCATTCATTCATTTTATAATAATATTCTTCATTCCCCTATTTTTCAACGTATTATAATTTATAAGATACAATATGAATTGCCAGCAATTTAACGAGAATTTTTACAAAATTTTTTTCTTTTAAAGCATAATGTATTATTTACATTTTATTATTGTTTCTATTTATTTATATTAAAGCTCTGCTAATTTTTACTATTTGGGGTTTTTTTATTTTCAAAAAATTATAACAAAAATACAAATTCACCAGGTTTCCCACTTTCTAAAAAAAGCCGAAAACTTTCCCAAAAAAAAAAGAGGGTTTGCACTCAAAAAAAAACTTAAACTTAGAAAATAGATAATAACAACATTTAATTCGAAGTTTAATTCTCCCAAAATAAAGGCAAATAAGTTGCCTCATTATTTAAAATAAAATTTGAAAATTTTAAAATTGTCCTCGGGCTTTTAAATGTTATTAAAATAGCACTTTTTTTAAAATTATCATTTTTTGTTAAATGTTTTTTTTTTTGTGGTTTCTTTATTCGTATATTTATCAATTAATATAAATTTAGAAAAAGTTTTCCAAACGAATAAAATTTAAAAATGATTCATCGTTGCGACATGAACTTGTGCGTTCTTTTTACGGCCTTTTCAATTGTGTCCGGAAAATTGATCGACCTTCGGTGCAAAACAAAGAAGGCCACTGATGTGGAAGTGCCAACAAGCTCTCCTAGGGTGCCATCACTGGCTACGAGCGTAAAGGACGCTGAAACCTCGGTGCCAAAAATGTCTCTCAGAATGCACTTGCTACGATGTTGCAGAACGAGTGAAAAGGAAGTGGAAACACCGGCGCCAAAATCGTCTATGGATGTGCCCCATTCGGACATTCAACCGCCGTCTCCTTATTCTGGTCGGCATAATTTAGCCAAGTCATCAGGAAACACCGACTCATTCCGAAGAAGCGGCACTAAAATAGTCCGTAGCAAAACAAACCGAAACAGAAGCAACGAACAGTACGAGAAGATCAATTTTATAAAATTCCCATTACTCATATAAACAATTTTCTTGTATTTCAGTGACTGATCTTTAGGGGTTTCCTGGAAATTGATGCATTTATTATTTACTCATTTAGCCCTTTTTACTCTAATTAATCGCAATGAGCCGTTTGAGACCGTTATTTTAAAGACACATTCCTGCTGGAAATGGGCACATTTTTTTGCACATGTGTTTTGGCACATCTAGTTGGGGTTCTGATCGACTAATGCTCATTTTTTCTCTTTATTTTGCGCTGTCATGTATTTATTATGAAATATTTTGGTTTGATCACGATTGTTTTATGAGTAAATTTTATGGAAACTCAAGAATCCGGCTAATCCATTTGTTAATCATAAGACGCATGAGTTCATAGCTAAAAAGCCGCGCATATAAATGATAAGTTTATTATAATAAAAAATATTTAAAATTTTAAATAGGCTACCTTCGACTTCCTGCTATGTAGGCCAATTGGCAGGCAGCGATTTATAATGCATTGCGAGGATAAAACCCAATAAAAAATTTTCTATCAGAATTCCTTAAAAATTACAGAAATATGGGAATAACTGCCTTAATTTATCCAATAATTTTGCTGATTATTTTGGTGCCGGAGCCAAAAATGACCTAAATTTAACAATTTTAAGTCGGCTATGCTCCACAAGATTGAAGTCAATATTTACCTTTTTTTATTATAAACTAAGGATTCATAAAAGAAACTAATGAAGAAGGAAATAGAAGAATATTTTTTTTTTTTTAAATATCTATATTTGATTTACATTAAAAGCATTTAGAATTAATAGTAAATTTAAAATATATTATTAAAAATTATAGTGAATAATAGAAAATATTTTTGCTTCTTTGGCGTAAATGGCCAATTGTCTGTCTGTCATCGATTGAAATCAGCCAGGGCTGCATGAAGATCTCACCCAAAAAAAATTTGTTTGCTTGGAAACGAAAACGTTTAGTCGTGGGATTTCGTGCTGTGACGAAGTCCGAATAGTGCAAGTGTGGGCGAAGTCCGAATAGTGCAAGTGTGGGCGAAGTCCGAATAGTGCAAGTGGGGGATTTCGGATGAAGGGCCGTTTCAGTACGAAAATTTGTTTAATTGACATTTAAATAAAAATAAATTTAAATTGTTAAAATAAATAACTTTTGGATCGTTCTCAATGCAATGGAGAGAGAAAATACAATAAAAAAAGGACTTATTGAATTCAAGTAAATGCATATAATAGTCTTGTGTTCAAGAATGTGGGATTTGACGCGATATAGAACCCAATTTGAAAACTGGGACGATCCGAATCAAGTTTAGCCTTATATTCCGTGCCAGGTGTTTTCGACAGTGGTTAATTTCGACAGTGAATTCTATATAGGTAAAAAAAAAACTGATTACATTCATTTTCATTTTCGTGAAATTAAAGAATTGACATTCTAGTTGGAACACCTATTTAAATGAAACAAAGCGTTTGTGTCCTTTTCCTAAAAAAATGATAGCTTGAGAAGATTTGTGATACATTCATTTTCATTTTCGTGAAATTAAAGAATTGGCATTCTAGTTGGAACACCTATTTAAATGAAACAAAGCGTTTGTGTCCTTTTCCTAAAAAAATGATAGCTTGAGAAGATTTGTGACAAACCCGACTTGCTGAATTCCAAATCGATCCGCGTGGAATAAGGGGCCCTTTTGAAAGAAAAGAAAGTAGAAATATCGAACGCCACACTATCCGTACTGGGCGGATTCGTACTGCCTCGAACCGTATTGTTGCATTTCTACCGCAGACTGCGCTCCAATGCAAAACTGTACAAATCGGGGCAGTACGGTCCGCCCAGTACGAATAAGGGTTTTACCGAAATATCACATTGACTTTGTAGCAGAATTCGAAAACCGCAAACTTCTACAATACATGAGAGCCTGTACTTATCATTTGCACGCGTAAAACTTACTAAATAATCTATGTCATTATATGATTAAAGTTTATAAAAAGATTATTTTACTGTCGAAACCAACTAACAGCACCTTATATTCTCTTGTTGGCCCTTGGAAAAGGCATTCAAAAGAAAACAGTACAAAATATAAATAAATACAAAATGGATAAAAATTTGCTATGATCCTATGATGTATTACTTTAAGTAAGTAAAATAATCATTAATATTTGCAGTGGTTCGTGTTTCGTGTTAAGAAAAATTATAAAAATATTTAAATATATCTCCTCGCGGTTACGTCCGGAAACAGAGTTAATTTTTTTTTTATATATTTCTTTGTTTTTTACAAACAAAATGGATTTAACTTTGGCAAAAGCAGACGTAATTTTGTCGAAAATTCACTGGGCAATACTTAAATTTAAGATATTTTTATTTTCTCAGCAAAATCCTCGAATGTCGTGTTCTCGTATGTCGGGAATATCCTTAAATGTCGGGTCCTTAAAAGTCGGTCCTCAAATGTCGGATCCTCAAATGTCACGTCCTCAAATGTCGCACCACGATATGAAAAGCTTGGAAGGGTATCTTTTTTGAATCACTCCATTAATTATATCCTGAAAAAATTTTTAAATTAGTCTTCACTCTCCTTGTTTTAAGCAGGATTAATAAAATTAAGCAGTTCAACAAGCTAGTAATTTGTCTCACCTGGTCGGGCGTCGGGTGGGTTAACGAGCAAGACGGTATAGCGAATTTGACAAAATGACTTAAATAACAAAGTAAAAATATAGAATAAACCCTGAGAAACTTTTGAGTATAAATTGGAAAAAAAAATAAAAATTAATAGGAATACATAAAAAAAGCGTTGTCAAAACTATCAGATGTAGGTTCTTAACATACTGTAATGTAGTTCAAGCAGTTTATGTTACGGTATCTACTTGTTTCTGTGTTTATCATGCTAATAGAGCCAATCGGTGCTAGGTCGTTTCGTAAATTCCGCCACAATGGGCGTTTCGTAAATCCGCCATTTTTTACTTGTTTTCCGAACCTAATTGATCATAACTAGGGTTGAGCGGGACCGGGACCGGGACCGGGACCGGGCCGGGAAATCCCGGTTTTTTAGGTCCCGGGCCCCGGTCCCCGGTCCCGGTTTTCAAAAAAAGGAAAGTCCCGGTCCCGAAATTGGGTCCCGGCGGGACCGGGACTAACCGGGACCCAATATGCACTGGTAAGAATGGGAGTCTGAGTAAGAAATTGTTAAGAAAAATTGGGGAAAATGGAAAAATTTCGTATTTTAAATAACATTTCGCCAAAATTTATTCACATATTCTCGCTCCATTATTTTATGTTGTGTTTGCTATATGGAAAGTCAGACAACACAACTCAATTTCCACCACGTTTACTTTCCATTTTGAGTTCCGTCCACTTTTTGTTCATTTAGAAATTAAATTCACTTAAATGTCTGATATTTGGAAACATTTCAACAAAAACTCGACCAATGGTTCAATTTGTAAATTATGCTCCAAAAAAATCACTCGAAATGACGGCTCGACAAAAGGAATGTGGAAACACTTGAAAGCGAAGCATCAAAATGACTTTTCAGAATTGAAAAATAAAGAAAATTTGGGACAGAGGGAGGAGAATAAGGTTATTTCGTTGAAAATTAACTTAATCCATTTATTTTATAGAAACAAAAGCCAATACAAGATTTCATGTTGCCAAAAAAAAATGAGACGGAAATTGCCGAATCCAGCTATCACGTGAAAAGTCAACCGCGTCAGTTATATGTTTTTTTGCAAGAGGGAAAACAATTTCCTGAAATAATTCAACCGTTTATCGACAGTTTGGTGGACTCATTAAATGAAAGGGTCAAAAAATTAGTCCAGAATATGTTAATTCGTATTTGTTCTCTATTGGACCCTCGTTTTGCATATGACGAATCAATTTTTTCAAAAGCAAATTGGAATCTTATCGAAGAAGACTTAATTGATTTTGCACATGGGAAAAGTAAGTATGTTAGATTTGAAAAATACCTAAAAAGACCACTTCACAGTTAACTATCAAGATTGTACAAATTGTGAGGAAGAAAATGAAGCGATTTTGAGTGATCTTGATTCTTTGGCGGACGTCGATGGAGAAAAGAGCGAAGAAAGCATTAAATGTAAAAATTTTATGCTTATTGGTCATTTTGGCTAATTGCTCATTTTTTTAGACGACATTTGGAAGCCAAAGTCACCCGGAAGTGTTTCAGTTCCGTCGGCAATTTCAGGAACTTCGCAATCGTCCCAATCGACGCGCATTCAGCTTCAGTTAGCTGCATACAAGGCATTTGACCGGCCATCGGTCAACATTGATCTTTTTACTTGGTAGAGAGAAATCGGCACTCAATTTCCTGACAATTATTTTGGCTAGAATTGCCCATTCAATTCCCGCCACTTCGGTTTCTTCAGAAAGGTTATTCTCGAAGGCAGGACTTATTTACAGCAACAAATTAAGAAATCGGTATTTGAAGTATAAAATCACAATTAACTTTTGTTTAACTTTTAAGTCTGGGTGGAGAAATGGCCGAAAAACTTCTGCTTATCAAAGCCAATATGGATCAATTGTTCTTGGCACCATCTACGGAGACGGATGAAGAGGAAAAAGAAATGTTAGAGTCCGATGATTTAAAAGTGATTGAAGACGAAATGTGAATTAAAATGAAAATTCATCATAAAATTTTATCGTTTTGCAAGAAAAAAAAATTCTTAAAAAAGCCCCGGTTTTGCCCCGGTCCCGGTCCCGGTCCCGGTTGAAAATCGAGGGCCCCGGTCCCGGTCCCGGGTTTTCCTGGCCCGGAAAGTCCCGGTCCCGGTTTTTGCTAAAAGCCCCGGTCCCGCTCAACTCTAATCATAACTTTGCTCAAAGACAACCAAATTTAATAAACTTGGTATGGTCCGATATCTATTGGTTAGCTCTATTAACCAACCAAATTTCGAAAAATTTAAGTAAGTTTTAAGAAAAATATAGCCAATAATATTTTTATTTTTCATTCTCACAGTCCCAATTTTGGTAAAAAATAATCACATTTTTTTAAAATTTGGAAGGTTAATAGAGCTAACCAATAGATATCGGACCATACCAAGTTTATTAAATTTGGTTGCCTTTGAGCAAAGTTATGATCGATTATGTTCGGAAAACAAGTAAAAAATGGCGGATTTACGAAACGCCCATAGTTCAAGAGTTAGTTTTCTGAAAGCATATCCTTAGTTTCCTGAAAATCTAACCTAATTTTTTTTGTGAAACCTAACCTCTTAGTTTTTTTGAAAAAAGCGAAAATTCTTAAACTAAGGACAGGTTTCCAAAAAACAAGAGGTTAGAGTTTCAAAGTTAAATTTTCAAAAGTTATGATGGGTTTTCGGGATTTCTCCCATTTTTTGTTAATCCTAGTCAAATTTTCTTGACTTTTGACAGTTGTAACATTATAAAAAAATGTTTATTTATAACTTGAATTGAGTTTACATTTTAGCATACCCATACAAGAACTTAAAAATTTTTGTTTCCAACGATTATTGATATAAATTACCAGTCAAAATTGATTTTTGAAAAAATAATAAAAATTAAAACTTTTTTTTTTGATTTGCAGCGTTTACGGACCTCAGTTAAATGAATTACAAAAGAATAATTATTTTTAAACTGTTTTTCCTTGAAATTTTCTTATCAAAAGACCAAAATTTGGTGCCATTCCCAAAAACTGTAATCCAATTCTTAAATAATACTAGGCAAGAATTTGGTCACTCTCCCACCAAATTAATTATAAATTAAAAGAATAGGAACTTCTAATGGCTAACTATTTAAACATAAAGAACTATCACAGGAAGAGGATGACGACCGTCGGCGGGCGGTATTCGATGACGACACATGTGAGGGCGAACTATCACAGGAAGAGGATGACGACCGTCGGCGGGCGGTATTCGATGACGACACATGTGAGGGCGAACTATCACAGGAAGAGGATGACGACCGTCGGCGGGCGGTATTCGATGACGACCCATGTGAGGGCGAACTATCACAGGAAGAGGATGACGACCGTCGGCGGGCGGTATTCGATGACGACACATGTGAGGGCGAACTATCACAGGAAGAGGATGACGACCGTCGGCGGGCGGTATTCGATGACGACACATGTGAGGGCGAACTATCACAGGAAGAGGATGACGACCGTCGGCGGGCGGTATTCGATGACGACCCATGTGAGGGCGAACTATCACAGGAAGAGGATGACGACCGTCGGCGGGCGGTATTCGATGACGACCCATGTGAGGGCGAACTATCACAGGAAGAGGATGACGACCGTCGGCGGGCGGTATTCGATGACGACCCATGTGAGGGCGAACTATCACAGGAAGAGGATGACGACCGTCGGCGGGCGGTATTCGATGATGACACATGTGAGGGCGAACTATCACAGGAAGAGGATGACGACCGTCGGCGGGCGGTATTCGATGACGACACATGTGAGGGCGAACTATCACAGGAAGAGTATGACGACCGTCGGCGGGCGGTATTCGATGACGACCCATGTGAGGGCGAACTATCACAGGAAGAGGATGACGACCGTCGGCGGGCGGTATTCGATGACGACCCATGTGAGGGCGAACTATCACAGGAAGAGGATGACGACCGTCGGCGGGCGGTATTCGATGACGACCCATGTGAGGGCGAACTATCACAGGAAGAGGATGACGACCGTCGGCGGGCGGTATTCGATGACGACCCATGTGAGGGCGAACTATCACAGGAAGAGGATGACGACCGTCGGCGGGCGGTATTCGATGACGACCCATGTGAGGGCGAACTATCACAGGAAGAGGATGACGACCGTCGGCGGGCGGTATTCGATGACGACCCATGTGAGGGCGAACTTCTACGCATCGGAACAGTATAAGAGGCGGGCCGTTGCGCGGTTGTTGATTCCTGTTGTATGGATGTTATAGGCACCGGATTTTGTGCATTAGTATCCGCTTTGGTGCCACATGCCGAGCACTTGCACAAATGAGTGAAGGTCGGCAGTTCAATAAGAAGTAAATACAGCGGCAGCGTAAAAATGATGAAAATTGGAAACAGTTTCATTGAAATAGTCAGCCGATATTTCTCATGTTTTTCTAAAAAAAAAATTCCTAATTCAACAATTTATTAAAAAATAAAGTTGTTGTCCGACTATTGGCTTACTCGACGATTTGTCTACTAAGCCAAAAAACGACAGCTGGCCTACTCATCAGCAGGAAAGTCGAAGAATGGCCTACCGACAAATTAAAATTCTCAATTTTTAAAAATATTTTTTCAATTAGATAAAAATTTTTAAATTGCAAACTTGGTCGTAAAGCGGCTTCTAAAAACTAAAGAAATATGCCACCATCTTTGCCGACTAAACCGTACGGCAATTTTTCTTGCTGATTTATGAGTGGGCCAATCGTCGATTTTTCTCTTAGTAGGCCAACCGTCGAATAATCTTAGCGCCAAGCCAAAATAATTTTAAAAACTAAAAAATAATATTTTCAAAAAATGAAAGAAAAATTTTTGCTTCAATTATTTCCCCTTATATTTTTGCATTTTGTGCAAATTAGGTGGCCAAGGAATTCATCCAAACACAACAATTTTTTTTTAATTTCATTTAAATTCTTTAAATCCATTTTACTTTTGCGTTTATGTGTGACATTGGTCAGTTAAATTTGCAAAAAGATTAGTACTTGATTAAGATAATGATTAATAAAATTTTCTTCATGAGTGTTTTTAGAAGAAAACCCGATTTTTTAAGGTTGTTTTTGGAAAATTTTCGTTATTGAGATTATTATTAGTTGAAATTTTTGTTTGAAGAACCCTCGCACAATGTTAGTCAATGAAAAAATGTTTATAAAATCAAAGCTTTTTACAAAGTACACGCCAAAAAAAATGAATTTTTTCAAAATTAATTTTTTGTCAACATTATGTTTTGTGACACAAACGCAATAGTAAAATTGATTTAAGAAATTTAAATGAAATTAAAAAAAAATTTTGTTATTTTGGATGAATTCCTTGGCCATGGCCACCTAATTTGCATAAAATGCAAAAATATAAGGGGAAAAATCAATGTGCACGGTGCGGATCTGAACCTGGTCGGAAAAAACGAAAACCTAGAGCAATACCTCCGGACCACTAATCAGTGTTATTCCCTTCTATTATTTTTTTCTTTTAATGTGTTTTTAAAAAGTTTGGCACGTCATATCTCGGCACTCGAGCTCGTTCAGCAAAAAATAAAAACAGTTCCATCGATAACCCTGGGGTGCTCTACCTACCCAACAAATTTCATTAGGAAACTTCACGGACACCCGACCACTCTCCTTTGTTAGTTCACTCTACAATTTTTTCTGGGTCCCGCGCCGCAACTGTCGCATCACCTTGAATCTAATGGTCAACTTTGTGCTGAATTCGATTTTGGCATGGTACCGATTTTAATGGGCCTTGCGCGTAATTACCGAATGGACCAGTAGATTTGCAATGATAAGAAATAATGCTTATTACAGCTCTACTAATTTGTCTAACAATCTAGACGAGGTATTACTGCCCTTGACTACAGATTTCCGAATTAGTATCATTTCGCGCCCAGTTATACTGCGCCTAGTTGAACTGGCGCCGGTCCGCAACAAATATGAGCAAAAAATAATTAAAAAATGCCAATATTAAAAAGTGGAATATAAAGTTTTTTTCCTGCTATTTCGATATATTAAGCAAAACACATTTTTCCACTTCCTTTGACTCTTCTATGTAGGGTTTTATTATGGGGCGATTTGCGTTTGGGTGCCCGTGTTTGGGCGCCAATGGCGCTTGGGCTTCCGTGTTTGGGCGCCAGAATTTTTCAAAATTTTCCATTAAGGAAAAATTGGAGACAATAAGTTTCATAAAATCTGTAAAAAGTAAAAATGGTTTAATTAAGATGGTAACCCTCCGTTTTTCCAAAAAAAAAATTCTAAAGATTTTGGGTATAAATAACATGCCTTAAGGGGTTTCGGGGCAGGTGATCATGAAAATGGGTACTCATTTTAATCAAATTAGAACCCGAACCTGAATCCGCACCTTTTGTCAAACTTTAAATTTTTAGATTTTTTTTTTGTTGATTTTTTCAACGCAACCCCGTTGAGCTCTTCTAGCTTAAGAAGCGGATTTTTAAAAAGAATACTCGCAAAGGACAGAAAATCTCGAAAAATTTATCTCCTAAAATTTAAATTTTTATTTATCTTTTATGTAATATAAAATTTTAATATTTATTCGTTTATCTTTTGTGATGGTAAGAAAAATGTTTTCTATGTGTTGACTTAACGATTTGTAGTTTAAATAAACAACTTGAACAAAAAACAAAAGAATTCGTTCCGCTTTCAGGGATCGAAGCCAAAGGTTCGTCACTAATCTGTCTGGCCTTCCGACCCATGTTCACTCTCTTCAGGGATTGGGTGCAAAGTTCTTTGTCCTCTTGACTGAGTTCTAGACGGATGATGACGACGTCTGGCCGCCTGTTGAGCGGCACTCCTTGACCTTGCCCTTTCCGAGGACACTCTACGGCCCGGAGTTATCGCATCCGTTTCAGCTTTGGCGGTACATGGCAAGCACAAGTGAGGGGATGAAATATTATATTCATAAAATTGATTTACATTAAAATATTATTACTTTTTTCAGTCTTTTATAATAAGATGTGAATTTCTTGTAAATTTTTTGCATCAATTCTTTCTCAGCGCTTTATAAAGCCCAACAAAATAAAATATAGCGAAGCTTGGCAAGATATTTGGATATGGTTGAATTTCTCATAAGTTAAAGTGGATAACTTCTTAAAACCCAAGAGAACCTAGGAAGGTTTAAAAAAGTGGCAAACAAATGGGGAAAAATTTTGGTTAGCTATATTAGTCATCCAAATTCCAGAAAATTTAATTAAATTTTAAGTAAGTTGTAACCACAAAAATAAACATTCATTTTGGGTCTTTAGTTTTCGCAAAAGTTAATCAATGTTTTTGAATTTGGATAACTAATATGTCGCTCAAACTAATAGGTATCGGAGGATACTGAGATTATTCAATTTGTTGCTTTGAGCAAAGTATGACGAGTTTTTGTTCAAAATATTCATAAAAATGGCCTGCAATTAATCGGGAAAAAAACAGTGGCCAATTCGACAACATTGTCGATTAAATTCCCATTATTACCCTGTGAATGCGTGAAACAAATTTGAATCCTTGATTTATACAGGATTAATTCAATTGTCAAAAAAAAAATTTGTCTACTTCACTATTATCAAATTAAACTGAGCCCTAAAATTTTTTTGGAAGCAAACCACTAGATTTTTGAAAACTGAACCGTATTTTTTTGAATACTGACCCTACTTTTTTTTGAAAAGAATGAGACATTTTTCAAAAGTAGGGGTAGGTTTTCAAAAAACAAGGGTCGGTCTCCAAAAAATGTAGGTTTCAGTTTTCAAAAAAAAACGAAGGTTAGCTTAAACTATTTTGGCTTGGGGCAGAAACGACCCCGGGGCTGAAGCGAGGGCCGAAACGACGCTGGGACTGAAACGTCGGTGCTAAACGTGGGGGTTAGTTGAAACGCCCGATGTCCCATTCTTATAAGCCTACAAAATCATAAAATCAGATTGCTAAAATTGTATCTTTTATACCGATTCATTAAATAGTAAAAAAAATATTTTCCACTTTAATGCTAAAGTTTTGTCATTTAAAGCTACCTGTTGGCACAATTAACAAACTTAATAAATATCTTAACACTTGAAACTAATGTGACAATTTTAACTAATTATAAATTTTACTAATTATCTTTTTGAATGTTTCAAAAGCGCATAATTCCGTTGTTCATTGGCTCCCATAAAGTGTCCATAAATTCAATGTCCGCTTCAGATTTGCGACGAGCGATCAACAGGTCCTCCAAACTGTGCCGTCGACGAAGGCTATCATTTTTTGTTGAAGTTAGTATAGCGTTCCGGGACGGCCCTTTAAAAAATAAAGATTTTTTAATTCTAGAATTTTTTAAAGATTTAGGCTTTCCGACTTTGTTTTATTTAAGTTTATTTAATAATTTTTAAATTTGCCTGCTCCAACATTTGTCGAAATAATGCTATTATTCTGCGTAATTGGCTTTTTCTGCTGCTCTTCTTCAATAAATGTGTTCCATGAATTTCTTCGGTGATAACGCATTATTTTTTTGCCTTTTAATTTTTTTGAGGCTGCAGAGGAATATTTGGCCATATTAATGAATTGATTAAATAATTTTTATTCAAATAAATAATTTATTTTAAAGCAAAATGAAAGGGTTCCCGATGCTTTCAACCAAACTTAGTTGTACTAAAATGAGGTTCCAATATTGGAATGGACAAAGAATTAGAAAATCTGGGAAATAAAACAAAATAGGAAAAATTGAACAAAAAATTGGTCCGTTAAATTATCGAATTATGTACCATTTTTTAAATTGGTATAAATTAATTATAATCATATTTATTATTTATGAATGAGTGGAAAGGAAGAGATATTCCTGCTGGCGTAACGCTTTTCTCAGACGCAACCAAATTAAGTAATCTTGGTATCTCCGAAGGTGTTACTTGTTTCTATTAGCTTGCTAAATTTCAGAAAATTTTTATAAGTTTTTCAAAAGTTATGACCCAAAAAAGTGGAAAAATAGGCTATAACTTTTGAAATGATTAAATTTAGCCGAAAATTCAGTAAAATTGGCAGTTATAAGAAACGCGCCAGCACCCTGCTGACCAATGGAAAATGACTAACAGGCGGACCAACCTTTTTATAGTATAAAATTATTATTTTTTAATTTGAGGCCTAAAAGTGACAACAAATGCCAATAATTCTAACGGTTCTATTCGCACTAATCTTAAGCCACCTAAATGGAATTAACAACTCCAAATTTGCCACTTTATAAACCCTTTTTTTACAACCACTTCTGTATTGTTATGCCCCGTTTTAGCCATATAGTTTAGCAAATTTTAGGACCCCGGGTTGGCCTTTTACACTTCGCCCAAAGAAAGTTGCACGCTTTTCTCACCTGCTGCGGGTAGGGAGCTGATGGCATTGGCGGACCGCGAAAATTTCTTTGTATTCAAAAACGTGCCCTGTTTTTTGCCCTTTTCTGCTTCTAATGATAATGGCGCTGAAAAATTTTGATCTTTTGGGCCTTTTTGTGGTTGTTGCTGATGTTGTTCTTGTTGCGGGTGTAGTTCAATTTGGTTGGCTAATTTGTTTCAAATTAAGTAATTTGTTTTGAGTAAACCGCAATCGGGAATTTAAGACTTTTTCAAGTCCTTATCTATCCTAGCATTTCCGGTTTAGGTTATGTCGGAGTGTGTGCCAGTGGTCATAACTCCTGTCCCCGCCCTGCCATGATCCAACGGGGATTTTCGGGGTTTCAGGTTAACACATCTCCCTGTTTTCTGGTCCCGGTAAATTCTATTTTAATGAAAGTTCCTTGTTTCACAGAGGGCGCAAGATTGGCAGGCTTTTCCGCGTTTATACCCAATCCCAGCTTTCTGTTTCAAATCAGCCCAGGAGCTAGTGTATTAATCACCGAACCGAACTTAAGAAATTATGCCGATTTACTTATTGTTATTTAATTTAAATACAAATTTGTTTTGTTTTTTAATTTCACCTGATGATGCGTTTAAGTTCGAGTGTATGGTCCAATTTTGGTGCCATTTTATGCTCAATGGGCCATCATCATATTTGTTGTCCTTAGTCGACGGTTCGCCTTTTTCGAAACATTTTTCTGAAAAAATGTAGTAAAGAACAATACATTTCAAAGCACAATTCATTGTTTCCCAAAGTCATGTTTTAAAATAATCCCTGATAAAATATATAATTTCGAAAAAATCACCTGCTGATGATGCGCTTGAATTTGATAAAGAAGAACAATTATTTTGGTGCCACTTTATTCTCAATGGGCCATCATAATAATTATTCTCCTTTGTCGACGATTCGCCTCTTTCCAAACGATTATCTGTGGCAAAATGGAAAAAAACAGTAAATTTCAAGACGAAACGGGTCAGTTCCGTCTGAGCCTACTTTAGAACATCATAACTTTTTTCTAACTTGGTCAAATTTTTCAAATTTAGTATTTCGAAAACTCTTCAAGAGTTCTATTAGTCATTGAAAAATCTAAAAAATTAACTCAACAGCAAAAAAGCAATAAATAAAAATTCCACAAAAATCGGACTTTCGCAATTTTCGAGTTGTTATTTTTTTTTTTGTCTGTTCATCAATTGCTTAGCAATTGATATCTTCTAAACATATAGAGCCTTCGAATGATAACAAATTTACAAAATTTTGTCAAGTTAGAAAAAAGTTATGATGTTCTAAAGTTGCCTCAGACGGAACTGACCCCTACCGTTTCAAGAACCTAAACCTCGCTACTTTCCAAGGACATGCATCAAAATAAATTTTTAATTTTCTTGGCATGCAGATATATTCCTGAGGTTTTATTGAGACTAGCATCCGTTTATTTTGAAATTATTTCTTACTGTAAGTTTTTTTAATTTTCATAATTAGTCAGTCATAAATTAATTGTTTGGGAAAAACTGATAACAAAATCTAGCAAAAAAAAATTTTAGGTGGAGCCAAACGACGGCACCGCTTTACTTCCTTTAAGGAGTTAAAAAAAAATAAATCTCATTTTGAAGCCGAGAAAGTCACTTTTGTCCCAAAATCTTATTTTAGACCACTGGAATCCTTATTTAGAAAATTTTTGCTGCAATCTTTGAGATGGACTGATTTCTTAAACAAAAGTATGGCATCTATGAACCGGGAGACCTGCAAAATTGACCCTGCAATTATAATTCACCCAAAAAGAAATTTTTTTAAATTTAAATACCCGATAAATATTTAGGAGAAGATTTCTTTTTACGGATTTCACATTTTTCTCAAAACGATTGTTCACAGCAGCATTTCGGTCAGCTAACAACAGTTTGACAGGCTTTTTCGTCTGATGGCGACGACGACCACTAAGCCCACCACCATTTTTGTTTGTGCTTTCAAACGGTAAAGATGAACTTCCTGTTTAAATAATGATTTGAATCGGTGCTCGGCCCTTTTATAAATTCTGCCACCCATGGGCTTTCGTAAATTCATCATTTTTACATAATTCCCGGACAAAAAATTGGCATAACTTTATCCAAAAGTAACTAAAATAAAAAATTTGTTCCTTGGCTCTGTTACCATGCTAGTTTCAAAAAATTAGGTGCTGATGCGTTTCGTAAACCCGCCAATTTCCTGAATTTTTGACTAAACCTTGTCATAACTTTGCTCAGAAGCAACAAAATTAAACAACCTTGGTATCATGCGATAGGTACTGGTTGGCCCTTCACCTTACAAATTTAAAAATTTTCTTAACTTTTGAAAAAAAGTGACCAAAAAAGTAGAAAAAATTGGCATAACTATTTTTAATTTAGCAAGCTATTAAAGCTATTCAAAAGCTAACGTATGATACTAAGTTTGCTTATTTGGTTCAGTCTAAGAAAGTTTTATTCGAAAATTTAGTAAAAATGACGAATTATGAAATACGCCAGCACGAAAAAATGGCATTGACCATAAATATATTTTTTGAATTTTATGACCGCAACTTTTTGAAAACCACTGAATTTTCTGGAATTTTTAGTATGATAATAGAGCCATAGAGTTTAATTTGCTTCCTTTTCAACTATAGCTTAAATATTTGTCTTAATTTCTCGATTGATTTATGTATTTGAAAGAATTATTATTAATAAAATATGGAAATAAATTGTTGCCTGGGAAGCTTGTTTGCATGTATGGTGAGCTTTGCCTTGAATCAACAAGGTCAGCAAAATTTGTGTTGACAGAATGAGCAACTTATATAAGAATTAAATGGAGTTTGAATTAATTAGCGGAATTTTAATTTAAAAATGAAATATTTTATTTACCTTTTTTTACAATGTATAATTAACTTAAGTATTTCACTTTAAAAAGGTATAAACGCTACAAACCCCGAAATTTTGACAACATTCATAAAATCTAATATTTTTAAAATATTGCATAATGTTGAAAAAAAAGTTTTGAGTTTGAAATTCGTGATTGAAAAAAAAAAGAATTTTTTTGAGTTGGTTTTCGAATTAATTGGCGCTGAATTTGCGCCGATTCCCCATTTTCTTATGCTGAGAGCCTAAGCCTTATGAATAAAAATGATTTAAATATAAATATTCATTTAAAGCTAATTTGCAAATATCTTTTTATCTTCCCTTACCTGGTAAACATGTGCTCAGAATGCACGGGAATGACATCAATTTTCGCTCATTATGATGATGATTATTATTGTCATCTTTTGGTGGCACCAATTCATGAACACTTTTTGTTGATGTCGTCTCCTTATCGCATATTATTGTTTCTGATTCTCCTGCTAATTATTATTTTTTATTTTTATATTTAGTTTTTTTATCTAAACCCGGATCAAACCGGCATTTACTGACGGGACTTTCCCGCGAAAGATCTATGATTTTTTTTTCGGTCACCAAATTTAATTTTTTTCATTATTTTAAACGATTATTTTTGAGAGATTTTGTAAAAAAAAGATAGTAAGGCCAACACTCTAGATTTAAAGTAATTTTATTATAAATTTATTAAAGTATCCGGGATTGCCGAGGTTTGTAAAATTAAATAACCATCACTTTTGACGGCTGTTACAACTGTCACCGGTAAATTAAATTTCAATTTTTAAAATAGAAAAAAAAATTTTCAAAAATTTTTTTTTTTCACTTTAATTACGACGAGTTGATATTTTAATTTGTCCGCCCGAACTCATTAAGCTTATGGTAAATGACAGGTTCCAAAAAAAGAGATTAGGCTTTCGACAAGTAAATTAGCATAAGGGGAGTTTCAAGTCAAAAATCTTAACGAAACCGAAAATCTGCTTTTTTGGGCAAAAAAACGAAACCAAAAATCGGTGTTTAAAATTTTTTTTTTTTAATTAACTACTAAAATTAAAGACTAAAATAAGGCAAAAACCAAGTTTCGGAATTTGGGTAACCGGATGTCTGACAAAAATCAAAACAGAAACTGGGGTAACAAATCCGGCCAAACAGAAAACCGGGGGACCGGTTTTACCCCTATTATTCTCAACCCTAGTTTCAACGGACGGAATGGCACCCAATTCGTACTGGGCCAATTTGTACTGTCCCGATTCGTACGGGTACACCGATTCATAATAATTTTCAAGATTCGTATGTTACAGTACGAATCGGGTAAATTAGTACGAATCGGGAAAATTAGTACGAATCATCTTTTTACCGAACTAACCTAGTGGCTTTTAAGAGTTTTTTTTACTTAAACAAAAACAAAAAAAAACTAACAGAAAGAGTTTCGACATTTAAAATTCAAAAATACCCCTTGTTATACAGAAGTTGGGTTCAGTTGCAGTCGAAGAATTCTGGTTTTTGATTTTGGAATAAGCAATACCTGCCCAAGTTTCAAAGAAAAAGCACATAAAAATTGTACAAATATTCAAATTGGGAGCTTTCATTTAATAAATTTAATTCAAAGGTTCTTGTTACTCCTGAAACTTTTATAAATTGTCAGAATTTTCGTCTTTTTTTCTTTAAAGATTACGATGAAATTTCAAAATTTGATACCAAACCTCTCTCAAATGATAGAAAAATCTTTCTGAAAGTATATGGTAATTTTTTCCCCCTCTTTTAAAAAATAGAAAATATATATAAAAGAAACATAGATTTTTTGTTTCATTAATATTTTATTCAATATATGTAAAAAAAAAATTCGTGTTTCTTTTATGGCAAAAATCATAAATTTTATGCAAAATACAGCAAATCTGTTTTTTTGGTGGCTTACGTCATTGTTTTTAATGTAAACTGCTGCAACGAGAAAATTATGAAACATAGTAATGGCTCGTTTAGTTGATGTAGAGGGTCCATAAAAAAAATACTGTTAATTCACTGGCAAACAGAAAATTTCATTTTTAAATCCGCAATTTCTCTTAAATTTGCCATTTTTAAAGATTTTACGACAACATTTCGGTAAAAATCGGTAATTACCGATTTCCGCCCAAATCGGGCGGTAGTAAAACCCGGTGAATTTACTGGTTTTTATCGATTTCATAGAAAAATTGGAAATCGGTAATCGGTAAAAATACCGCGGTAAAATTTAGTCAGGGCACAAATCTCAGGCGGAAATGTCGAGTCGCAACTGTCGCGGCGCAAATGTCGGTTAACCAATCTCAAATGATTGGACGACGGTAATGATAAAAATGGACTGTTTCAAATTTATGAAAAACAAAAAAAAAGCCTATTTTACCTATTTCCATATTTTTTTTGGCAATCCATGAATTATAACATTATAAAAAAAAATATTTTTTGTTTTTGTAATGTATCGTTTGTTTTGTAATAAAAAGGGGGTTCGAATAGCTTTGTTTGCAACAGTAAAAAAGTTGGATGGTTTGAAGTTTGTATAATTTTAGGATTTTAAGGGTTGTAGTCATATCATTTATTTTGCGCCTAATTTCCAAGATTTCAATTCCGTTAGCCTTTCATCATAGGACTTCGAAACAAGCCCACACTTTTTGAAGGCTATTCTCGTAAAAAAAAAAATTTATGAATGGCTTCTATTTGCGGACTTTTTCCTTTTTAAAAAGGTTCCAAATTTCTGTGGCGTATTCAGCAGCAGTCTGATTTAGCTTTTATATGCCAAAATAAGCGTCTCATGCGTTTGCGTTTTTAACGCTCTAAGAAATTTGATGCAAAGAAAAATAAGAATTTTTTATATTTATTTATATGGTTAGAAAAAGAATGTGTTTGTTAACAAAATCCTCATTTGGGCTCAAAAACCATCAGTTTCAAAAAAAATTGTTCTAAAAGCAAAGCAAGAAAAATCAGTAAAAAGCATCAATTTAATTTAATTCAAAGGAACGGGAGCTTGTGGTGACAGGCGCCACTGGGGAAGATTTTGAAAATTTTGGTGTATTTTGTTAACAGATTGCAGCACCAAAAACCAAATTAAGATGAATTTTGAGAGGAAATAACAAAGGGATTCGGTGGTGCCGTTAGGCGCGCGCCATCGGGGAAAATTTTGGTTTGTTTTTCTAATGGGTTTTGTGATTTTGACCCCAAAAGACGAGTTTTTGCCCGCCAAATGATACTTTTGAAAATTTTCATCTGGGAACCCTGTTTTGAATCAAGCTAAAAGAAGTTTCGAATATTCTAATCAGTAAAAAAAAACTTTCTCTCCTATTACATATCGCAAAGGCACAAAACCCTAAACAGTCACTAAAAATGAAAAAAAGGCAGAAAAATTAGCACTTTTTAAGCATTTTTAGCCAAATTACATTGAAACCCATTTTTCCCCTAACCCAGAACACCAGCGAAATAAATTAAAGATTTTGAAATTATAAAAAATCTAAAATATTTTTTTGTGAATCGAATTTTGGGTAAAATTTAGAATTTTAGAGCGCAAATTTTTGGAGAAATTTTCTTTTCATAGGGGTATACTTTTCAAAATTTGAAAGTCAATTTTTGGGATACAGGGCGTTTCTGCCCCCGCATTTCGGTCCCGGGTTGAGTTTTAAAAAACACAGAGGGATAGAGGTTTTGAAAAAACTAGGGGGTAAGTTTTCAAAAAAATTTGGGTACAATTTTTACTATTTTTGGCTTGGGGCCGAAACGACCCCGGGGCCGAAAACGGGGGAAGCAATGTCGGTGGCCCCAATTTTTGGGGTCTATTTTCATTTTGATGGTTTTTTGATATGGCTTTCATATCCGTGTCCGTCCGATTTCTCAAAAATAATTATCCGTATCCGGACAATCCGCGGATTGTCCGTGTCCGTGACCACCCCTGCAATTAAGTATATATTTTTTTGAAAGCCTTAACATTTCGCTAAAATTTGCTCAGAGTTGCTTTATAAAAAATTTATGAAAATAAATGCAAAAAAAGAGGTGAGACCTTTTAGGGCCTTTTTAAGGCAACTTGATTTTGTTTCAGGGCTTTCAAAATCTTCATTAAATTAAAATAAACTCTTATGGTAGAAGGGCAAAAAGGTCGCTAAATATGATGGTGATAAAGTTTCAGAGAATTAACTGGCCTGAGTTTGATATTCGTATTTTTCCTTACTTTTTGCGTAGATTCGGAACAAATATTCATAAAAATGGTCTATATATTTGCAGAACTTTTCACATTTTAATCGCTCTTTTTCGCCGTTTTTTATTTGCTCAGCCATTTTGTCACAATGCCAATTTTGTCTCATCAAATACAAAAGGCCAAGACCAATCTAATATTTTTGTATCAATATTGTTTCTTCGCTTCTAACGCATCATCGTCAGAGAAACGGATCCCCGCCAGTTCGTCATATTTGTCCCTTTCATTACAAAATCGCTTCAAAATAGGGCATTCCTCTCACAAATTCGATAAATGCTTTATCAATAATATCGGTATTATTTGCCGACGGTGCCATTTTGCTTGCCCGTTTTTGCGCTTTTTTATGCATTCCTTCCAAATTTTCTTAAAATTTTTGGCGAATTAATTTTACATAATTTTCGCTTATTTCATTTTCCATTTGAACTGTTATTTTTTGGAATGTTTCTTTTTGAATATTTGCTTCATAATTCAATTCGTTCTCATTGAATAATTTTGGTTCGTAATATCTCACAAAAAGTTTCCCCAATTTATGTCCATTCCTTTTAGCGAATTTCGATTTGAAATAAAATTCCAAAATTATTGCCAAGCTTTTTACTGTCTCAGTCATAGTGCCAAATGCATAAATTTTGTCAAAATAAAACATCGGCTTCACTGTGGGAACCCGGCGTACATTCCGAACAAATATTCGTACAAAATAACCATATATTTTCTGTATTTTTGGTATTCTGTTAGTTCTTTATGTTCAAATTCTTTTCCTATTTGGGCACAGTGCCAAATGTCTCAAAATGCACAGAGGGCCAAGATGCGACTCATATTCTCGCGTTAACTGATCCTTTACCCTTTTATAATAAGGGTTTTATGTAGCGATTTGCTCAAAATTAAAATAAATTTTTTATCTAAGGAGTTTTATATTTTTTGTAATTTTTTTTTTTTTAGTTTTTTTTATTGGACGAATCTTTCAAAAATGTAACCAATAAATCGTCATTATCGTACTGTAAAAGAAAACTTATTGAAGCAGGAATAATGTATTCATTAATTACTTACTATTTCATAAGCGCGCTCTCTAAAATATCAGTTTCCGAATAATAGTAATATGATACTATGTAATCGGGCACAGAGATGCGATCGCCAAACCCCAAAAACCCGGCAAGCGAGTTCAAAAAACCGGCAAAATTTTTCAAAAACCCGGCAAAAAACCCGGCAAAAATTTTTCGCCGGTTGTTAAACGTAAATATCGATAAAAACATTCAAACAATATATTTATCACCAGTTTTCTCCTGTTTGAGCAAATCAAGACGTGAAATAAAGTAATTTTGAGCATTCGTACACGCAAAATTTGAATTGAATTTGATAGAAATAAGTGAGTTCAAGAGAGGAATGCCCATTCTTTTCCTTTCATATGTTTTAATGTTTTTGAGAACAGTAAAGATTTATTCACAAAAGGCATCAAAAAACTCATTTTAGAAAATTTCATTCAAAAAGCGAAAAAAACAGCAAAAAGGGGCCGGTGGTGCCGATAGGCGCCACCGGGAAAATTTTTGAAAAATGGATGTATTTTGGCAACAAATTTTCAACAAAAAAGACCCGATTTTTGAATATTTTGAGAGTTTTATAGCACTTTTCACATGACGCAAAGGCATGACATTGTTTAAGAAAAAGCTAAAAATTTAGATTAGCAAACGCACGAAACAAAGTTTAATTTTTCAAAAATCCAACAAATAATCGCAGAAATAGTTTTCTCGGTCATATTGCTTCGAGTGAAGTCTGTCTTCAGACGTATGAGAAAATGCCCTTTTCGTATTCGCTGAGCTGGTTGGAAAGCATTTCGGCGACCCGTTTCAGATTTGGCACAAGCTTAAAAAGAAAAAATAATTGTTTGGTGTAATGGCTGTTCAAAATGGCTGAGGGAGCCACGTTAGGGGCTCCGAGCGGCGGTTCAAATCCGGCCTTCCACCCCAATTTTTCGCCTGGATAATATGGTCCAGCTGGACGGATACCCCAGGTCGTTTGGTCTTCACACCACTCGACACTCCAGCAGAGACAACAGTTGGCATTGGGGCAAAAGACTTGAGGCGCGCTGATCCTTGCATAGCAGGAATGGCCCAACGCCAATCTTACGAGCGAGGGCGCTCGAATAATATTTGGGATTTTTTTTGTTGCTTTTTGTACCGTTTGTGCCTCCAAAAAGATAAACCATCAGTAGTTGAACCAAGCGGAATTATTGCCGAATATTACTATGTCTTATAAATGCGCCATTTTTACCGATTTTCTAAGAAAAATGGTCATACTTTTGCTCAAACAATATCAAATTAAAATTATTTTTCTTTGGCAACCCAATTATACAAATTAAGGACTCTATTAATAAGCGAAAACCTAAAAAAAAGTTATCAAATTAAGCATGAAATAATGACAAAAATGGCAATTATAGTAAGTACAAAAAATCATAAAATCAGCATAGTTTTCGCGATTTTGAAGCAAAATTTTATCTATACAAGAAACAAGACAATTTTCTTCTCAAAATAAGTAATCGGATTGATAATTATAAGTGATGGGTCTCTCATTAACTATCCTTTCTACCTCTGAAAATAAAGTCCACAACTGCTCAAAATTGACAAGTGGGTTCCCTATTTCCCTTCTTAAATAGAACTTAACAATTCCTATTACTCTTTCATATTTCCCCCCTTCCCAAGGACAATATGGTGAAATGAAAATCAAATTCAATTTTGTGTTGACTCGCAAAATTTGTATTCCCTTCTCCTGAAATAATTCAAGCCAACGTTTTCGTCCATAAGCACTTAGTTCTACAATTTCGGCCACTTTGTTACCTAATACAAAATTAGAGACGTTGTCAGAAATGATCTTTGTTGGCACTTTTCAACGCCGAATAAATCGAGAAAAAGCCAAAATTTTGGGGTTTGAGATCTATAATTTTTGGGCGCCGGTCTCATGTTCCTTGTTAGTTTTTGCTCTTTTAGAGTTGCCATTTTACAATATATAAGTGCATGGCGTTGTGTGATGATTATATTAGAGTTTTTGAATGCTGGCAAATTGGGATGTCATTTTTCAGACATCCCAGTGGCATTTGACAATGGAAAGTGCATGTCATTTAGATGATAATTTTATAATGTTGGCAAATAGGGAATTTTTTTTTTGAGAATGGCTCAGTCATTTCCTTGGCATTTTCCTAGGTAAAAACAAATGCTGAGGCATAGAATTGTTTAGCCACAATTTGGGGCTCTTTTTGGCTGTCCTATTTAAAATAGGGAACATTTCTTAAGGAATGAAAATAGTGAAATTATTGTTTTTGCTGGTCATTGTTGCTGTCATTCTCACTTTGGCAAAAGCGGCGTCGACTACACTGCCCGCCGCCGAAGATGCGAAGATTATGGACAAGAGTAAACTTACGGTGGGCTTCTTATCTTTTATTTTGAATTTATTGGCATCGGAAAAAGGGATTTTAAGGAAGGTTTTTTAAAAAAAATCTCTCCTTAATAAGACGGAGATTGATTTTGAAACCTTTAGAATGATTGTGATTTCGTTTCGTTATTTGTTTTTTCTGCGTTTTCGGTGCTTTTGGGGGGAACCGCCCAGTTCGGCGCGGACCTTTCGGCGCAATTGGCAATAACATTTTTCATTTTTGTCCAAATTCAACAAATTAGGTATTATTCGAAAGCGCTTGACGAGTTCTATCAAGATGCTAAATTTCAAAAAATTTAGAAAATACACAAAAAAAGTTATGGCCGAAAAACCTCAAAAAATGGAATTTTTCTGGATATTTCGGCGCAACAGATGTTAACTTTTTTATGTATGGATGATTTTTTTTAATTTTTGGCAAGATTAATGCAGCACATATAGAGCTTTCTGATGATATCTATCTGTTTAAATTGACACACTTAGAAAAAAGTTATATCTTCTCAAAGTTAGCTGCGCCGAAAGGTTCCGCGCCGAACTGACCCCGACCCCTTTTGGGATGTCGTTTACGTTTTTCGTTGGCCTTTTTGTTTCGGTGTTTAAAAATCATGTTGTTTGTTTTAGTTTTTTTCGAATTTGGAAAAAACCCCTAAAAATTTATCACAAAGAATGGTGCAATCAATATAGCGCCCAGACATTTGCGCCACATACATTTGCACCCCGACATTTGCGCACTCGATAAAGAGAAAAGAATAGCATTCATAATCAATTTCAATAGTCGGGGGGGGGGGCAAACATGGGGCGCTAATGTCGGAGGCGCAAATGTCGCTTCGTAAATGTCGGCTAACTATGGAAAGTGTCTAATGTTTTATTTTAAATTTAAGAAAAAGGAATTTTCGGCACGGACGATTGCGGACCGCCGTTTGCGGACCAATGGAAAAGTGAAACTAATCAAAAGATTTTATGAAAATAAACCCCCTAATTTTTCTTAAAACCGGGCCCTCTAGGTTTAGGCTTTCAAAAAAATTTAGGTTTCAAGTTTTCGAAAATTATGCCAATAAAAAAAATTTTTGAACAAGTTTTTTCAAGAACTTTTTCTGATCTTATTTTGGTCGTTGATCACGAATCTGTAATTATTATTCAAATTTAAAATTCCGCACAAATCTAATGTTTGTTAGCCACAAAAAGCCAAGTCGTCCGCAAACGGTCGGAATCGTACCATACCGGAATTCTTTTCCCATAAACAATTATTTTGGTTTAAATTTTGTTAAGAATAATAAATTTTCATTTAAAAGTCAAAAAAATTGCTACATTTCAAAAGCAAATATCTATTTCTAATTGAAAAACATTTTGAATTAAATTCTATTTGTATAAACGCAATCATATAAAATCCGGCTATGGCGCCACCAGCGCCTTACACGTGCGCCATCAACTCGGCGCTCGGGATTCGGCGCCAGAGACTCGTTAAGCTTTGAAACTTTTTTCTTTGTAAACCAAATTTTGCAAATTCGGTGTCATTCGAAAGCTTTAAGTTTTTGAAGGTATCGATAAGCTATTTCTTTGCAAACGACTAACTTTTTAAAGTAAATAATATGGTAGGATACGGTCGGTTAACCGAATCGAAACCTAAAACCCGCTTTTTTGGGCCAAAAACCGAAACCGAAAAACAGGGTAGCAAAACCGGCCTAACCGAAACCGGGGGGACCAGTTTTAAGTTGGAGTCTTCGTTAATGTAAAATATGTTGACTAATTTCCGGTTTGAAAAATTTTGCTTCGGATTCGTTTTTTAAAATTATTTTTCCTATCGGTTACATGTTTCGTTCAGAAAGTTTTTTTTTCGTTTCGGCTTAATACCAGTATTTTTTTTAATATTTTTGCATAGCCAGCATTCCGGGCCGTTGCCCAGAGGCCTAATTTTCACTTGACATTGAAGAATTTTGTGTTTTGAAGGAAAGACTTGTCGAAACAAAGAGTGGCCTCTCCAGAAAAGGAGCGAAAGACATGAAAAAAGCTCGCGAAAATCTGGCAACAGATCCGATCTCAAAAGAAGACAATAAAAACAGGTGAATGAACCATAAGAGGTCTTTTTGTTGGTTTTGCATAAAAAAATGACAAAAAATAGTTTTTTTTTTGAAAAAACCTCAAAAATGGATGCATATCTGTTATAAAAATATATTCAAATACTCTCAAATTACTCGGCGGCGCCTATCTACATTGTCTCCCCACCTCTTCAAATTAAAAATTGAAACCATTAAAATTCAGCTAAGAAAACAAAAATAAGCACTATTATAGATCTAAATTTACCATAACAAAAACGGTGTTGCGAATTTTGCGGCCAAAACATTTGCGGTTATGTCCAAAATTGGTTTCACATTTACGATGCATTAATCCCAAATTACTTAAAAGGCTTTAATATAGGTTAATCATGAATTCTGTCCGAGAATTGCGTTTTTGGAAATTTTTGAAAAAAAAAATTATAAATTTTACACCCCAATGAATTGGCAGGGGGAAGTTTGGGCACCAGGAAGTTCGGGCACTAGGAAGATTGGGCACCAGAAGTTTGGGCACCAGGAAGTTTGGGCACCAGAAAATTCAAGATAGGACATATAAAGAGTAGTACACTACTCGCGACTTAAAATTTTACGAGTCGAGACCGAGACTTAATTATAAAATTAAAAGCAAATATTTATTTAAAGTTTTTTCATTAATTAAAATTTTTGGCAAATTTACAGTAATATATATTGTGGCATTTTTCGGATTGTTACGGCACATTTGAGCATGGAAATTACCTATTTTTTAATTTTACTGGCTTTTTATATTTAAAATTGGCTTTGTGGTGCCCAAACTTCCTGGTGCCCAAACTTCATGTCGCCAATGAATTAGGGGGCCCGCTCGATTCAGTGTCGCCGATTCAGTGTGGGTTCAATTCAGTGTCGCCGATTCAGTGTGGGTTCAATTCAGTGTCGGGAAATTGTTCGAAATATTATACTGATTTTTGTAAAAAAAGAAAAAATTTCTCAAAAATTTTCTTCTGTTGCTCGCTTATTGGTATGTAGCAGGGATGCAGCCGATTTCCGATTTCCGGTTTTCCGATTTCCGATGTTTTTGGGACCGGAATTCCGATTTTCCGATTTCCGATATTTTTGGGGAAAAATCGGAAAAAATCGGAATTAATTTTCTCAAAAATAAATAAAAAATTTTCGAAAAATGAGAAGTTTTTGGTCAAAAAAAAAATTTATAAAAAAATTTTAGTAATTTTATAGAAAAAAAATTTCCGATTTCCGATTTTCCGATTTCCGATGATTTTTGGACCGGAATTCCGGTTTCCGTTTTCCGAAGAATTTTTCGGCATCGGAATTCCGGTTTTCCGATTTCCGATTTTTCAAATCAGAGATCGGCTGCATCCCTGGTATGTAGGGTAGTACGGGTCGTTGCTTTCGCCAAAAACCGGGATCGGGTCTAAACCGGGACCTTTTTGAAGCAAAAATCTTCTTCAAAACGATCAAAAATTTAAATGAACTTTATCCTATCATTTATGTCAATTTTTTGAGAAAGATTTTTAACCAACTCGGCACTCTCGACTCAGCGCTCATGATTCGGCGCCAAGAGATTTTTTTGAAAACCTAACCCTATTTTTTTAATTTCACTTAAAAACCAGGGGGGTAGGTTTTCAAAAAACTGGGTGGTAGATTTTAAAAAAAGTAGGGGGTAGGTTTTCAAAAACTGGGTGGTAGATTTTTTAAAAACTAGGGGGTAGGTTTTCAAAAAACAATTCTCTTGGCGCCGAATCGTGAGCGCCAAGTTGTAGTGCACCGCTTTAGGAACATGAGAAAAAAACAGCTTTTTCTTAGTAATTTTTTCAAATTTAAAATTATAAAAATTTCTTGACACTGAATTGTCCTGTTTTTGGGGCCCACTGAATCGTTCTCACTGAATCGGCGACACTGAATTGAACCCACACTGAATCAGCGACACTGAATCGGCGACACTGAATAAAAGTGGACCCATGAATTAGATAAGAGCCAAAATGCTTTTTATTCCTTATTAATTCTTTTAGGGCATTTGGATCAAGGCAATGCAATTTGAAACCGATTATAGACATTGCCGCAAATGTCTTGACCGCAAAAGTCGTATAACCACAAAAACTTGGGCACACTGCAGTTTACGGGTCCAATCGGTTTTTAGGTTTCCTATAAACATTTAGGCGTTAAATCAAAATAAACCTAGATTAGTCAGGGGTTTCGATAGTTCACTTTTTATATTTCATGATATTTTTTGAACATAGCTGGCATGCAATGAAAAAAGGTCTTTGTCATTTAAAGACATTAATACTGAACCTTTAAGGTCCTAGTTATATCAGCAAATTGATTCGTCGCGTAAACTGCAGTAGAGCCCCAAGACTTGGGCCTATGAACTTCAAACCGTTCGAAACATGTTATTCGCGAATCGGGTCACTTAGTCGGGCCGTTTTCGTTGGGCCACTTTAGTCGGAAATCAAAAAAAAATTTCTGATTTCAAAAATTATTTTAGTAGTAGATTACAAGAAAAACCTAATATAAATTTTTTTCAGGCCTTAAGCTTCAAGAAAAACTAAAATTTAAGCAAAATTTTTTCAATTTTTCACAATTTCTTGAAAATTTTATGAGTTTTTAAAACTTAGGGATTGAAAATAATTTTTATTAAATTTTCTTGAAATCTGCTACCTGAAAAATTTTTTTAGATTAAAATTTTTTTAATTCCCGACTAAAATGGCCCGACTAAATGACCCCTTCCGTGTTATTCGTGATTCCTAGCCAAACCCCAAGCTAGCAGAAAAAATCAGAAATTAAGTTGAACATTCTAATATATATATTTATTTTTTGCTCATTTTAGTGTTGAAGCGCGAAAAGATGCTCCACCGGTTCTAGCAGAAATTGCAGCCGGTAATGATGCAGAACACAAAAACGCTGTCTATGGCGCTGAAGCTTTGGAAATTTTTATCAAATTGCTCAAATCAACAGACACAGACAAAGACAGTATTCAGCAGAGAAACTATGCCTTTGATGGACTTTATCACCTTTGCGCTGGGGATAATCAATTTTCAACGGTTGCATGTGCCCGTATCAACGCAGAGGCCGTCCCCCTGCTTGTAGAAATACTTGATACGACAACAGCAGATGAGAATTTAATGAAACGAACTGTGGCCATTTTATTTGCTATATTTGGTTAGTTTTGTGATTATACATTTTGTATTAAAGCTATGTATCTAACTTAATTTCTGAATACAAATGGGACTCCATGATTTCCAAGCTGAAAAAACATGGATAGTGTGTCAAAACAAAGGATTGGGCCCTAATTTGTCATTAATTGGTTTTTTTACCTACATTTATTCATTTGGATAATGTTTAAAAGCGGGAAACAATAATTAGCTAAAATTTTTTGGCAGAAAAACCTCAAAAATGTTTTTGTATTTTAGAAAAAGTGTCCACAGCAAGATGTCGACGTTCACTTGCTTGTAAGTTCCAATTTTTTGCGTGGTAAATTTTGTCGGTTTTATGCGTCCCAAGACATTTTATGCGTCCCATCACATATGCGACCCATCACATATTATGCGTCCCATCAAATTATTCTATAAAAAACAAGTAAAATATGGTTTTCATTTTAAACTGGATAGTCACGTCGCATTTCCTCCAAAATATTTTGAAATATTTTTGTGTTGTAATGTTAACGACGAAATGCGTATTGGTACAAATATGTTGGCAACATTTCAGGCGTAGTTCCATGCAAGTGTTTTAGGCTTTGCTTTAGAGCCCTCCAGGTAGCTTCGATTCCCTGGGTGTGTATTTGAGGGTTGGCTGGGTCCACAAAATACAGCTGGTGATTTACACATTGGTGGTTACACTGTTGCTGCGTATTATTTATTCCACCGTAGGCTGCCCACCCATCACTAATAATGGACGTACCGGCTTCGATGCTTTCGGAGTTGCTGCTGAGCGATCGGGAACAGGAAAAACCCTAACGCGGTTTGTTCCGCGTTCAACCATGCCAAACACCCACTCATAGGGGCGAACCAACGGATCCATTTATCGAACTGACATCATTTGAGTGCCTAGGAAGCTTGGCGATTCCATGTATATTGAGGGGCAGCAGGCACCTTCAACAGTTAATATGCAATAACTAAATCAATCAGGCATGCGGGTTGTCCAGCTGAGCCGGGATGACATGTTTTAGTCCAGGCGAGATGACGATCAAACGTCTGAGCAAGTGATTGCGCATTCTTCCCATTTTGCGTCAAAAGACATCGGTAATTCGGGCGGTGTAAAATTTCCGATGTGGAAAAAAGCTCTAACTAATTATACCCAGTCAAATGCACTCTAAGGTCATGACAGAAAGGAATTTATAATCAATCTTCCACTCGATTTCATTAAGTAAATGGTAAAAAAATTAAAAGACTCTCAGACATAAACAAATTGTTACGCATAGATTTGGCCAGCCACAAAAAATATTTCTTTAAATGAACTCTTTCAATTAATTTATTTTATAATATAAATATTGGGACGCATAAATAATGGGACGCATAAAATTATTTTGGGACGCATAAAATGTGATGGGACGCATAAAATGTCTTGGGACGCATAAAATATCTTGGGACGCATAAAACCGACAAGAACAAAAAACCTTTCAATATTTGACTAAAAATTAAAAAAAGGCACTCTGCACCAAAATGAACTAAATTGCAAAAAATAAGGATATTTAACGAAGAATGCCAAAAATTATATGAACATTCCAAGTTAATCTAATAAAAATTTAAGCTAATGGCTATTTGAACCCTATTCCAAGAAAATTTATCTTAATTTTTATAAAAATTAAACATTGTATGAATTGTTATTTTAGAAGAAAATCCTTGGACAAACAAAAAGTGACGGCTTCGATCTACAAACGTATGGCTTCGAAAAGGCTCGCGAAATTCTGGCCAAAACCGATCCGAGGGATGTCTTTATTAAAAAGTTTATTTCGGCCAACTTTTTGCCCATCTTCGTGAACTGCTTAAAAGACCGCAAAAACAGCAGGTGAATGGAATTAAAAATAAAAATAGCCTTTATTGACAAGCCCTATTGAGTTGGGCTTAAAAAAAGGACAATTGGCAGTAATTAGTTACCAATTTCGTTTATTTATGGACATAAACTGTCCTAAAACGGGCGGAACAATTTCAGAGCGAAGTTTCCAAGCCAGACACTAAAGAGGTCAAAATTTCGGATGGAATCTTTAGTGGCGAAGAATCCGAAATATAATTAATTAAAAAGTGGCAAAAAAATACCGAATTATGGCGAAATAATTATTTTCCTTTTGTTTCGCTAATGTGTATTTTTCTTGAAGCTTGTGAATTATGGTGCTAGGATCGTTTCATAAAAACCGCCACTTTGGGCGTTTCATAAATTCCGCCAATTTGCAGGTTTTTTGTCAAAAACGGATTATAACTTTGCTCAAACGCAACCAAATGAAACAATCTTCTTGGAATCATACGATAGCTATTTGTTAGCTCTATTAGCCTACCAAATTAGAAAAAATTTGATCGAGATTTAATAAAGTTGCAACCATAAAACTGCAAAAATCTCTATATTTTCCTTAAAACTTTATCAAATTTTTTGTAATTTGGTATGCTAATAGAGCTAACCAATAGCTATCGGACCATACTGTTGTGACTGGGATGTAGACCATTTAGGTAGACCATTTAGCTAAATGGTCTACATCAGGGGTGGGACTCGTCCCGGAAATCACGAGTACGAGTGAAACGAGTAGCGAGTATTTTTAAAAATCACGAGTACGAGTAAAACGAATAACGAGTATATTTAAAAATCACGAGTCGAGTAAAACGGGCGACAAGAAGTTTGGGCACCGGGAAGTTTGGGAACCAGAAAGTTTGGGCACCATAAAGCTAATTTAAAAAAATAAAAAGCAATAAAAATTAAAAAATATAAAATTCCATGCTCAACTGTGCCGTATGTCACAATATATATTACTGTAAATCTGCCAAAAATTTTAATTAATCTTTTAATATTAACTCTGTCTCAGTCACGACTCGAGAAATTTTAAGTCTCGAGAAGTACTACTCTTTATATGTCCTATTTCAGAAACTTTAGCTCCTTTATGAAGGGCGGGGGCCGGCGGTGCCGATAGTGCGCCGGCGGGAAAAATTTTAAAAATTTGGGTGTGATTTACTGACAGATTTTGACTAAATTTGTCAATTTTGGAGATTCCTTTCGAGAATACTAAGCTAAAAGGTGTCCGGAGGTGTCGATAGACGCCGCTGAGAAATTAAAAAAAAGAAATGAAAACTATAAAGAAATTGTCATTTTATGATTATTACAAGTTGGGGGAATACTTTATTCTTAATTTTAAGATTTATTGCTATTTGGAAAAAAAATAATTTCCTGCATGAGAGGGATTTGAACCCAAGCAAAAGATATGGAAAAGCGATACTTCTACCACCACACCGAATTATCATTGGGAGGATTATTGATAAAAATATATTTATAATTAATTTTTCCTCCAAAATTTTTCTTTCCTCCAATTTTTCTCAACAATTTTTTATTCAGAACCCATTCTTACCAGTGCATAAAATTACTCGTTACTCGTGGCAAAATACGAGTAACGAGTTACGAGTAACGAGTAGTCAAAAATCACGAATAACGAGTACGAGTCAGGGTGGTTATCTCGAAAGTCCAAAATGGTGGCGTCGGGATTAAAAATGGTGGCAAAAAGGTGGCAAAAATTTTAAAATGGTGGCAAAAAGGTGGCACGTAATTTTTTTTGCGTCAAAATCGTTAGAAATGCATTCAAATTTTTCAAATGTTATATTTTTCATTGCGGCTAACAAGTTGGAGCAAATCAGTGTTGGAAATAAATAAATCATAAGCACCGGAACAATCAAAATCGGGGTTGCATTTTATGGAAACAAGGGAATTTAGAAGTTTGATTTCCATCCGGGTTCTTTCTTCCGTTTTCACGTTCTTGAGGATAGAGAAGACAGATTCAGCAATACGCATTCGATGAAAACATAGACAGGAGCAACGAAACTAATTTTTAATACAGACAAGATTTTGGTTCTTAAAAAGCGCTGCCCATTTCTCTTCCACATTCTTGTTCATAAAGGCAGTTCCGTCCAAATTTTTGAGCGCTCCGTCCAATTCTGCCACCTCGCCAAAAAGCAAATCTAATTCTTCGACATTTTCGTTACAAAATCTTTTGTATGCGCTGCGAATTGTTTGAAGAGACAGCGGGCATTCGAACACCAGCCAACCGGAGGCATACTTCCCGAGCTCATCTAAAGTGCTGTTCCCATTCGTTCAAATATCCTAGTGAATCGACATAAAACTGCTAAATACAAAGGCTCATTACCATATATTATTAAGAAATTACCTTAAATGTTCCTTTAAGTCTTCTCCATTCTTCCATAGCACCGTCATTTTCGAGCTCATTCAAAAGTTCGGCAGTGGCTTCTCCGTAAAATTCTTCCTGGTCTGACATATTTAATTTTTGTTTGAGCGAATTTAGGCTTTTCATCAATTCGTGAAAAGTGAGAGAAGGCTTCTGAAAGTCAATTGGCCTCAGTTAATTAACCACAAATTACCTGACTAATGGAGTTAAATTTGTTAAAATGAGAAAGAACAAAAGAAGCAAAAGTGAGCAATGTCCGGTACTCAACCGAGCGCGGTGTCATTTCGTCGTTGAAAATTTAGCGTAGCACTTTTGGACATTCTCGGCCTGCCGATCGGAAATATTTTTCAATTGCAGGACACATTCGTACAATTTCATCTGTTAAATGCCCAAGTGTAAGCCATCTCGTTTATGCGTGTTCGGTAAAAGCATGGACCTTCACCTAAAACATTAACGAACTAATAAAATAGTATTAAACTATTTTAACATTTTCTTCCGCCGCTATATCTTGAAATTTTTCCCATCGCAATGCGTGATTAGAGAAGTGCAGTGTGATTGAATTTGTGAAGCCTATTAAATCGAATTCCATCTGTTCCTGCGCAAATCGAACCGAATTGTTTGCAATGTGAGAAGGGCATCCAATACCAACCAATTTGTGATTTGCTTAAAATTTATTGTAACAAAATTAGAATTTATAAACGCTACTTTCTCTGAGAAAATGGAACAAATTCCTTGTCCCTAAACGCTGCCGACCGCCAAAGTTCGAGTTAGTGTTATCGGCAGTAAAAGCCACCATTTTATTAATGTCAAGTTCGGCTGCTGAATGTCCTTCAAAAACAATCGTTAGCATATTAGACGTACAATTGGCGGATCTCATCGAAAAATTGTGGCGTGCATTATGAAATGCAAAAAATAATTCTGTAGCCAATGCTCGTTTTTCTTCACTTGCCTAAAATTGTAGAAATTAAGTAAATCAAATTTCGAAATTGTAACATTTTTTCGTTTCACGAAGTCCATCAGCGGTGCACTTTTGTTGAGTGCGGTGACATTTTCCTTGTGCTTTTGGTTTTGGTGTGTCGAATGATTGCCATTTCACCACTTTTTCGGAAACCAATGTTAGTGCACACGCTCGACAGTAAAAATATCCTTCTTTTTTGCTGTTTTCAATAAATTCCTTTTGGTACTTCTCAGAATATTCCGAACGGAATTTGGTAAGTCCGCCAGAGGGTTTTTTATGAGAATATTTCGCTTTTTTCAATGGCGTTCGTATCTTAATTCTTGTTTTATAAAAAAAAACATTTCGTCGCTCACGGATTCGCTGTCACCGTCATCGGAAAGCACTTCTTCTGCACTAGAAGGTAAATGATTTGGATCTGAATCATTTACCGCAGCCGAAAATGATGCGGCGCTCGATAATTCAAGTAATTGCGTCAAGTAATTGGAAATACTTTTTTGAGACATTAGAAAGCTGAAATGAGCTAAAAGACAAAAAAAATCAGAAATATTGCGGGAAAATTATAAATTTATGCAAAAAATGCCAATTTTTTGAAAGAAAATTGAAAAAAACGAAAAATAAATCTAAAATTTGCATTTTGTTAGAAAAATTAAATAATTTACAAAATTCCAAAATTGGTGGCAAATGTTGGCAATTCCAAAAATGGTGGCAAGACCCCCAAAAAGGTTGCAAATGCCACCGAAAGGGGGCAAAAAGGCCACCCTGGTACGAGTCCCACCCCTGGTCTACATCCCAGTCACAACAAAAAGGAACTTCAAGTTCGACTCCTCCTGGCGCAGCGGATTTTATTCGTATTCACAATCCCCGCCACTGCGAATACCAGCATTGAAAAACATGCTGAAGGGAGCCGAACAAAATGGGAGGAGTAGGTGGCGGAAATTCCCAGCCACTGAAAAGTCGAGCCGACGGAGGTAACCAATCCTGAAGGCAGCCTACGACCCATGAGGCCATATTCCAGGGCGAGGCACATTCATTCCTTGTGACTGGGCGCTCACGTTCAGAGCCCATTCAAAACTTGAAGTTCCTTTTTGTTGTGACTGGGATGTAGACCCATCCCAGTCACTACACATAAATTGGTATACTTTTTTTGAAAAAAGCCAAAAAGGCATTTAATTGAAAATATTTACCAAAAAATGGCAAAATATGTATGTACCAAATGAATATAAAATCCGAAATAGGTAAATATGTATAAAAAGCCCGAAATATGTAAAAAATATTTAAATAAAAGGGGGCTCTATGCCAGTTTACGCGTCCAATCATTTCTTTGCGAGCCGAATCAAAAACAGTTTTTTTTTATTAACATTTGTCCTAAAGTTCAAAGTCTTATTATGATCCTTGAAAACCCAACAATAAATTCGATTCAACACAGAGTTCATATTCAAGGTATTGAGGGAACTTGGTGTTGTGAAAAAAGTCTTCGTCACATTCATGGAATTAACCCAGATTCAGTCCCTATTTTTACAAATAATGCTTTTGTGGTTTTCGAAAAAAAACACCAAAATTACTAATTTGTTTGGTGCTGGTGTGTTTCTTAAATTCCGCTATTTTTACCGGATTTTTGAATCTACCTAGTCTTAACTTTACTCTGAAGCAACCATATTAAACAATATTGGCATTGTACGAGAGTTGCTTTATTAGCTTACTAAATTTCAAAAAATTTCGTAAAGTTTTTCAAGGTTATGGTAAATTTTACAACTTTTTAGCTCCAATTTTTTTAAAACTTAATGAGATTTTTTGAAATTTAGCGGGCAAATAGAGCAATCTAAGGGCTATACAACACCAAGATTGTTTAATTTGGTTGTTTCTGAGAAAAGTATGCTAGATATGTTGAAAAATCCAGTAAAAATGGCGGAATTTAAGAAACGCACCACCAGCACCATTTGTTTTTATCTGCTCAGCGCTGCTTAAAAATGAAAGAAATTAATGAATTTGATTGGTTCAAAGGATGAAATGTCACTTGAGTTTATTCCCAACTTTTAAAGGCAATTCAATGCAAATACATAATTCGGGAATCCCCTACTGCAGGGATGAACGATTTTTTTTAACAAAATATCATTATTATTATATTTTTTTTGCTCATTTTAGTGTTAAAGCGCGAAAAGATGCGGCATGGGTTCTCGCAGAAATTGCAGCCGGTAATGATGCAGACCACAAAAACGCTGTCTATGGCGCTGAAGCTTTGGAAATTTTTATCAAATTGCTTAAACCAACAGACAAAGACAGTATTGAACTGAGAAGCTATGCTCTTGGTGGACTGTATAGCCTTTGCGCTGGGGATTACGAAAATACAAAGGTTGCGTGTGACCGTATCAACGAAGAAGCCGTCCCACGGCTTAAACAAATAATTGATACAATGAAAGATGAGATTTTACTGAAACAAGCTATGGACACTTTATTTGTTACATTTGGTTGGTTTTGTGGTTATTAAAATGATTAAGGGTATTTATTAACATTGGACCATAAAATGGGCAATTTTGGGGGCCACCGGTGTTTTGGACCCCGTTTTTCGGCCCCCGCGTTACGGCCCCCGTTTTTCGGCCCCGGGGTCGTTTCGGCCCCAAGACAAAAATAGAAAAGATCATGCCCATTTTTTTGAAAACTTAACCCCTAGTTTTTTGAAAAATTATCCCTTACCCCCTAGTATTTTTGAAACCTTTTTTGAAACCTGACCCTAGATTTTTTGAAAACCTACTTAAACTTAAAAAATAGAGTTAGATTTTCAAAAAATTTTGAAGAAATTTTTGTAATTTATTAAACCTTAACCTAGTTTTGAAAACTTTGAAAAAATGCAATTTACGCATAGGTATTTTTAAAGTACTGGTAAGTCAATTGTCTATTACACCAAGTCTGAGGAATCCCTCGAAAAAGCCGTCAACCTAAGCATAGGCTTGCGTAGGCCTAGGCTTAGGGGGCCCTATTTGAAAAAAAAAATAAATCTTTTTTTGACAGCTTTATTTTGTTTTTGCTTTTTTTGGCTTGGGGCCGAAACGACTCCGGGGCCGAAACGATATTGGGGCCGAAAAACGGGGGCCGAAAAACGGGGGCCGAAACGCCCTGTACCCCAATTTTGGAGAATTTCTTGCAAAAAACAGAGAATTCTTTTAGACATAAAGCCAAAAATTTTAAATTTTCTATGAAATGTACTTTTTTTACATTTTATTCATTTTATCGGCAAAATGTCGATTTCAAAGGACTTTGAAATAAAAGACGGATGGCAAGCCTGGGTATAACAAAACAAAGGGTTTGGCCCATATAAAAACCATTTTTGTCGTTTAATTTTGTTTTTTAGAAACTTATTTTCATTTTACGAGCATTTATAAAAGGGATGTTATATAATTAGCTAAAAACCGTTTGCCAAAAATGCCATAAAAATGTTTTTTCTTTTAGAAAAAGTGTCAAAGCCAAAATTCGACTTTTCCTGGCTTGGTTCTACAAAAATTAAAATCACTGTAAGTAATTTAAAAAAATTTCTTAGGCGCCAATTTTGAGCAAAAAGGACGAAAAACCGCAATAAGGATAATTCAATAAGAATGCATGCCAAAATTAAATGAATATTCCGATTGATTTCAAAAATTAAGCTAATGGCTATTTTAAGCCAACATAAAAATTTTTTTTCTTAATTAATATAAAAATATTTTTTTTTAATTAATTAAAAATATTGGGAAAATGTGATTTAGAAGGAAATCCAAGGAAAAGCAACGACTGTAAATTATGATATACAAGCTTACGGCATCCGAAAAGCTCGTGAAATTCTGGCAAAAACCGATTCGACGGATGCCTTTCTGAAGAATATTAACAAGTTTATTTCGGCCAAATTTTTGCCCATCTTCGTAAACTGCTTAAAAGACCGCAAAAACAGCAGGTGAAGATATCTATTTTTTAAGATTTGGTGCCTAAAAAGAATAATTGATTTTATGGGCATGAACTGTCTAAAATTGGACCGAACCATTTAAAACGGCGTTTCCAATCCCGACAATAAAGAGAAGTCCATAACTTGGGATGGATTTTTATTGGTTTTGAAGATTTAGCTTACTTATAAAAATAGTTGCTACGGTAACAGTTGCACTCTCACTTAAATTTGACCAACAAGATGAAGGAAAATATAAAGAAGGAGAAAATTTGGGATTTATCCTAAGACCGGATTTCAAGTCTTAAAAGAGAGCATCCATTAAGAAATAACGAAAAATCACCATTTAAATTCAAAGTAATAATTGGCACAAAGATGATTAATATCCCTAATTAGGATTATATATTGCCAATTTTCCCCGCAATCAATCGGATACACTAAAAATGGGTGTGCAATAAAAAAATAAATTCACAAAAATTTCTCATAATTAGAGCAGGAATTTAGAGGTCTTTTTTTAAAGAAATGCCCTTTTTTGGATGGGTCGAATCTTTTAAATCAAAAATTTCTTTTTTCAGCCTACTGCTCATATTTGTCCTTTTTTCTTACTTTGAGATAAAAAAAGAAAACATTATTTTTTTTACAATTTTCGAAGCGATTTCTTAGTATTTTTTCAAAATTTTCCCGGCGGCGCCTGTCGGCACCGCCGGACACCCAATCCTTTTTGAATTTTTTCAAAAAAGAACCGAAATTTGACCTTTTTTTCATGATTTGTTACCAAATAACTCAAATTTTCAAAATTTTCCCCCGGCGGCGTCTATCGGCACCGCCTACTCTTCTTTTTCGAAATTAAAAATTTAATGTCTCAGTTCAAAGCCCGACGCCTAAAAAATGGGTTAAGAGTCTCGCCAAAATTAAAAACAGAATTACGATCTCACTTGCCCCGAAATGTATGATTTGCTTATTTTCTGTCCCAAATTGCTCAAAATGATTATGGGTAACGAAAAATATAATATTTGATACTCATTTACTTGCATAAATTGATATAAATAGCTGCGCAACCTTTTTTTAGCATTGATCTTTTTTTTTAAATTTTCATCTGACATCCCTGAATTAGAGCAAGGATTTTTATGTGTTAAAATCCTTAAATAAGTAATATAATATGTACTAAAATATGTTTAAAAATAGGGCGACAAATTTCAAAAAATTGTTCAAAAAAGACTTTTTTTTTCTCCCAAACTCTTAAATTGAACTTTAAAATTATTCAACTGCTTTTAAACACATAAAAAAGGAAAATTGAAAATTTATAAATTTTTAAATAATATTCAATTTTCTCTGAATATTTTTAAACCAAATTATTAAAAATAGTTATAATTTTTAATAATCTTTACAAGAAAAATTTAAATTATTTTGCATCGATGAAAATTTTTCATCAATTTCAAATAAATTTAATTTTGGCCCCTTAATTGATGCGGGAACCCCCTACTGCACGGTCGGGTTACCTCATGTATTTTTCTTTTTCTTTCGCTGTTCCCATTTTGGCGCAGCCATCATGGTCCAAAACCATTTTGGCGTTTCATTGGCCATAACTTTCTTCATCATTATTCAATTCTTATATTCTTGGTATCTTTCAAAAGCTAAAAGTATCAATCAGGAATATATTAGTATCGAAAATTTCGAAAAATTTACGTAAAACACACTAGAGAATAAGGAAGTTATGAAGTTATTTATCTATTTTTATTTCCAGCTTTTTAAATAGGCGAAATTGATTGCCTAATCAAATAAGCTTTCGAATGATACCAAGAATGAAGGGGTCTGATTAGTAGTGCTGTGCGGGATTTCCGGTTCCCGACTCGGTAAATTTTTCGGGTTTTTCGTGTCCCGGTCTCCTTGTCCCGATTCCCGGGTGCATTTCCCGGCCCGGTTCCCGGTAAAAATAATTTCCCACACAACTGCCCTACTCATTAGTAAGGCTGCCAAAAATATGGAAATAAAATCGCGAAATATGGCCATAAAATATGGATCAAAAATCGCAAAATATGGACATAAATATGGAAAAATTCCAAAATATGGGCATAAAATTTTATCAAAATAGTGCTATTTTTTCAAAAAAATTTAGCGTTGTTTATAATTGCAAATGAGATATATATTTCCAAATTTTGGAGTGAAAACGCATTCGATATCAATTTTTTTGATCAGAATATAGAAAACAAAATTAGAAAAAATTTTAGAAAAAATTTGGATTTTCTTTATTTTTGCGGCATTTTTTGATAATTTTCAAGAATTTTCTTTTTCGTTTTATTGCATTTTTCTCATGAAATTTTCCAAAAATGCCAAAATATGGACATAAAATATGAGCAAAATGCCAAAATATGGAAATATGGACATTCCCGAAATATGGAAAAATATTGAAAATATGGATTTAAAAAACTATCCTAGAAGCTTCAAACCAAGCTAAAAACATATTTTACATGCGTTTTAGGCCGTTCCGAGTTCAGGAAAAAAATATGGATTTCCATATAATTGGCAGCCCTACTCATTAGTCAAGGAGAATGAATGTTATGGTCAATGAAAGGCCAAAATGGCTTTGCGCCAGGTGGCCGCACCTAATAATTTTGTATTGATAATAAATATTTTATATTTGCCCAAAAACATTAAAACTTTTTACACATTCAATCACACGCATTGATATTTATTATTTCCATTTTGCACTTTTCTTTTTTCGTCTCAGCACGGGTGACCCGTTTCGATACTGCAGGCAGGAACGTATCCAGGATTTGGGTCTGGGGGGGGGGGGTACCGGAATTTTTTTTAGGGGTTTTCTGATTTTTTTCCCTTACCGAGGGAGGGTCTTGGGGGGGGGGGGGGGGGGGGGTACGTACCCCGTGTACCCCCCCCCCCCCTGGATACGTCCCTGACTGCAGGGATTATCGAATATGTTCAGCAACATATTTATATGTATATTTTTTTAAGCCAATGCACTGTTGAAGGACGAAAAGATGCGGCATTTGCTCTCGCAAGCATCTCAAGTGGTAGTCCAAAACACAGACGCGCTGTCTATAATACTGAAGCCTTGGGCATTTATAATGAAATGCTTAAATCACCAGACACAGTATACGCTAACAATGAATTGTGCAGTTCTGCCATTCAATTTCTGTTTAACCTTTGCGTTGGGAATGACAAATTGTCAGAGGATGCGCGTGCCAAAGTCAACACAGATGCCACCAATCAACTTGCATTGATACATTATAAAACAAAAGATGAAAATATAAAGAAGCTAACCATGGACGTTTTATTTCTTTTTGGTTGGTTTTGTGGCTATTAAGGTGTCAATTTGTAGAAATCAGTAAGGATGGGGATTTTAGGCACAAAAAAATAAAAGAAACATAACCGGCAAAAAAGGCACAAAAAATTGGAAAAATGTTTTTCGAAATTTTTAAAATTGATTCATATTTGACAAAAAAAAATTCACTTTAGGAGGTGATTTTCTTTTTTAGAAAAAGTTCCAGGTTTCAGAGGTACTTTTAAAAATTTTAAAAGCCGATCCTTAGGACCTATTTTTCATTTTTCTGGAGAAATTTTTAAAATTCTGAGTAAAATTTGCAAAAAGGCATAAAAAAGGGGTGCTAGGTCATTTCGTAAATTGCGCCTCTATGGGCGTTTCGTAAATCCGCCATTTTTTTTAAATTTTCCGAACATAATGCGTCATGACTTTGCTCAAAGAAACCAATGCTCAAACGAAACCAAACTTTACAATCTTGGTATCAATCTGATAGCCTTTAACTGGATCTATTAGCCTACCAAAATAAAAAAATCTGAATGATTTAAAAAATATATAGTCAAAAAAAATTTTTTTCACTTTGACGGTCATAACTTGCTTAAAACTTAGTGAAAAATTTTCTGAAATTAAGAGGCTAATAGAGCCAGTTAAAAGTATTGGACGATACCAATATTGTTAAGTTAGGTTAACAATGAGAAAAGATATAACGCATTATGTTCGGAAAATCGATTAAAAATGGCGGATTTACGAAACGACCTAGCACGAAAAAAAGGCACCAAAAGTGCAAAAAAGGCATAATAATCCCAAATGGTGCGAAAAAAGCCAGAATAAATCATTATCAAAGCTTCTAAAATATTAAAAATGCGTTTTTCGTGCGTATTAGCTCATCCCAAGTCAACAGAAAAAAGGCATTTCCTTAGTAATCAGATGCATACATATAACCAGCACAGGGTGTCGATAATACCGCATTTGGGCGGCATTTACCGTCTTTTTGCCCTCTCCGCCGTCTTTTTGCCGTCTTTTGGGGTTTGCCGTATTTTTGAGTTTTTCAGATTTAACGAGGAATTCGATAAATATTAAAAGTATTAAAGCATAATTTGGCTGGCAAAAATCATCATTTCAAAATAATTTGTTCTAAGCGGAACCCGTCAGTTCGGCGCTCACGATTCGGCGCCCAAGCCATAAATAGGAAAAAGCGTGCCAAATTATTTTTTTGAACCCCTAATTTTTCAAAAAATTAAAAGGTTGTTTGTTTTCAAAAAAATTGCTGTGTTGGCTGTTTTCAAAAAAAAAAAAAAAACTAGGTGGTTATTGGGCGCCGAATCGCGAGCGCCGAACTTACATAGACCGGTTCTAAGAGCAACAAAAAAAAATCGGTAAAAATGACCAATTATTATATTTTTCACCCTCCTCCATGATAATTTTAAACTTTTTTACATTTTTTCTGATTGTTTTTTCAAGTTTTTTAAATAATTTAAAGTGGTAGTGGTCGGTTGGGCCAATGCGGCGCCGAGGAATTTTGAAAATTGTGTCTTATTGGTTGACGGGAATTAGCCGAAAATGGCCATTGTTGAGGATTTTTTTCAAAGAATCTCGAAAGTCATCAAAAATCTTTAAATTACGCAAAAAAAGCATCAATCTTAATTTAAAAAAAAAAATCATTATCGACCCCCCCCCCCGAAAAAAATCATTAAATTTTACTTCTGCAAACCTGCATATAACTAACTTAATTTCTGAGAATAAATGGGATAAAAGTACCAAGCTGAAGAAACACAGGAATAGTATATCAAAACAAAGGGTTAGGCCGATATAAAACCCATTTTATGTCGTTTTACTTACTTTTACTAATATTTAAACGATGTTTTTTTAGCATTAGAGCCACTGCCAGACTTCGACACAAAATTGCTTGATTTGAAAGAAGAGCAAATCATGGTAAGTGATTTTGTATAGGTCATTCTTTGCCCCCTGAATTTCATTGTTTTAATCAAAAAAAAAAATTCTTCATGTCTGCTTTTTCTAGTTCGCGGATCTGCGAAGATCGATTTCAAAGGACCAATATGTAATTTCAAAGGACATAAGGGGGAGAATTTGTGAATTCAAAGGACACTCGAAAAATTTAAAATTTATTATTTGCAATAAAAAAATCGTTATTTATTAATGGGGGGGGGGGGGGGTACGGAGGCGGTGCCGATAAGCGCCGCCGGGGAAAATTCAAAAATTTGGGTGTATTTTTGTAACTGATTTTGCACAAAAACTAAGTTAAATCAGAGTAAAATTTGAGAAAATAAATCTAAGGTAAAAGGGGTTCAGCGGTGCCGATAGGCGCCGCCGGGAAATTTTGAAAATTTTTGGTGTTCTGTTAACAGATTTTGACTATAAAATGTCAAATTTCTAGAATTAAATGAGAATTTTTTGGGAAATAAAGCCAAAAATTTTAATTTTTTCCATGAAAAGAACATTTCTTTCATTTTCTTTGCGCAAAATGCCGTTTTTAAAGGAAATCTCTGAAATAAAGGACGCTTCAAATTTTCAAAGGACGAAAGTCAAAAATAAGGACGTCCTTTGAAATAAAGGACGAATCCGAACCCTGAATTAGAACAAATGGATGTCATGTCATATACGTAATTCGTTGACCCGAAAGCCCTTTCTTTGGGGCCTTTGTTATAGTAAGATATATTTTGAAAAATTTTCATTTTCTTTGTTCAAATAGTATTTTGCGTTTTTTTCGGTTTTGTATTTGAAAAATTTTTTTTCGTTTCGGGTTCGTTTTCAACCCTTTTTTGAGATTTTTGCACATCCCGGGTTTCGGGCACCATATTTGGCCTGAATTTTTACTTCAATTATTGATTTTTGAAGGAAATCCTTAAAGAAGCAAGCAGTGTTGACTTCGATGAACGAGCGAAAGGCATCAAAAGAGCTCGCGACATTCTGGCAAGATCTAAACCACGGGTTCGGTTTCTCGAGAATATTAACAAGTTTATTTCGGCCAATTTTTTGCCCATCTTCATGAAGTGCTTAAAAGACAACATTAACAGCAGGTGAATTTTTAGGTGATCATATGTTTATAACCAAAAATTCAATCTCAGAAAAATCAATACATTTCAAACTGAATTAGTAGGAACTTTCACTGGTTTTGCGTGTCCCAAAAAAAAAAAAAAAAATCATTTTTGGACCGTTTATTGTATTTTAAACTTTTTTAAATTAGAGGGTGTACTTTAGGTGAAATTTTTCAAAAATCAGGAACCGGATCCGGGTCCGGCTTAGCACAATATTTCTTTTCGCCAAACATTTTTTAGTGTAATTCCAGCTTTGAAATGAGTAATAAAGCTTTTAATTCGATAGGAGCCGCCGGGAAAATGGCCGATTTGTTAACAAATTTTCCCCCGAAAATAGTAAATTTTCGGAACCGGTCATTTTGGCGTGGCCATTTTGGCGTCATTGGTCATAACTTTGGCTAATTGAATATTATTACTACCATTCGATAGCTCTTGGTAAGCTCTATAAGCCTGCATAATTTAAAAAAATTTTATATACCAAATAAAAAGTTATGCTCAAAAACGTTCAAAAATTCAAGAAAATTACCGAAATTTGAAATTTTTTGAACTTTTTTAAACATAACTTTTTATTAACTGGGCCAAATTTTTTGAAATTATGCAGGCTAATAGAGCTTACCAAGAGCTGTCGAATTAAACTAAGAATGCTTAGTTTGGGTGACTCTGAGAGAAGTTATAACCGACGACGCCAAAATGGCCACGCCAAAATGACCCAGACCGTAAATTTTGGACCCTATTTTGAGAAAATTATAAAAAATATTGATGAAATCACTTCAAAAAGATTTGTAAAAAATAATATAGTTATCTTCCTTTTTTTCTCAAAATAAGAAATAAGACAAAAGAGCCGTATTATGATCAAATCTAAAATAAGACACATTTTAAAATTAATAAGATTTGCCCCTCAAAATAAAACCAAATGCGATCTCTGTTTTTCGTGCATTTCTGCCCAAGGCAAAACGGAAAAAACAAAAAAAAAATTAAAAATAACTAATATCCCATCCTTAGTCATTAAAATTTAAAATCATAAAAAAGGGCAATTCAAATCAAAATTCGATTCACGATTCGGCGCCAGCTAAATTTCGGCCGCCATAACTTTTTTTCTAGGCAACCAAATTTTTTAAACTTAGTGTCTTTCGAAGGCTGCTTATGACTCTATTAGTGCTCTAAAAATCAAAAAAATTTATCCACCTATAAGAAAGTTATGAACCAAAATATACAAAAATTCTCATTTTTTTGTGTTCCTAAAGTTGTAACTTTTTTAAAAGTTGGTCAATCGCTTAGAAATAGCTTATCCATACCTTTGAAACACTTAAAGCTTTTAATTGATACAGAACGTGTAAAATTTGGTAGACAAAGAAAAAAGTTACAAAGCTCTAAACGAGTCTGGCGCCGAACCGTGAGCGCCGAATTGATGGTGTCCGTAGTATATATATCAGGGATGTTGCAAGTTTCGCTTTTCGCCTTTTCGCATTTTCGCCTTTTTTGGGCATTTCGCTTTTCGCCTTTCGCTTTTTATTTTGGTTTCGCTTATTTCGCTTTTCGCCTTTCGCTTTTTATTTTTCCTTTTGCAACATCCCTGGTATATATAGGTATATTGTTTTTTGTTTGTTCCTTGCAGAGATGCGTTATGGTCTCTCTCAAACATTACATCCGGTGATCAAGAACACATACGCGCTGTCTATGAGGCTGGAGCTTTGGATGTTTTTATCAATTTGCTTGAATCACCAGATACAGCAGAAAACAAAGATTTGTACAAGTATTTCCTTCTTGGATTGAATAACCTTTGCGCTGGGGGTGCGGGTGAACAATATTCAAAAGATGCACTTGCCCTTGTTAACAACGCAAATGTTGTCCAACAGCTCCAACAAATACTTGAATCATCAAAAGATCAGAGTGTACTGGGAAATATTGTTGGCATTTTATGCACTTTATATGGTTCGGTTTTTCTGACGCTTCTACGATGACTTTTATAATGCCTTTTTTCTTTTTCTTTTTTTGCCTTTTTCGGGATTTGCGTGCCTTTTTTGGTTTGCCATTTTGGTGCCTTTTTTTGCCCTTTTGTAAGGCTTTTTTCATAATTTTAAGAAATTTTATAAGAAAAATGGCAAAAAATGAAGAAGAGACCCGTAAAATTTTTGTAATTTTCTCTTTAATATTTATTTTGCTTATATTCTGTGAAAAATTTTTTATATTTGATTTTGACTAAAAACCCCTTTCAAATATTTTTTTCTATTTTAGAAAAGGTGCCGAACTCCCTTTTCGACATTTACTTGCTTGATCCGGAAAATATTTATGTCATGGTAAAGTGATTTGGATAATTTCTATTTGAACGAATTAATGCTAAAATTTTCGTTTATGGTTAAGTTTCAGGCCAAAAACATTTCGGCCCCCACGTTACGGCCCCGGGCTCAGCCCAAGCCAAAAAAAAAAAATCGTACCTATCCCTTAGTTTTTTTTTTTGATAAACATAACCCTAGCTTTTTTGAAAACAAATCGTTTTTTCAAAACCTAATCCCTTATTATTAAAAACTTAACCCCCTAGTTTTTCGAAAACCTAACCTGATTTTTTTGAAAACCTACCCCCTAGTTTTTTTGAATTGTTTTCAAAAAAACTAGGGGGTAAGGTTTTCCAATAAATTTAGAGTATGATTTTAACTTTTTAGGCTTGGGGCAGAAATGACCCCGGTGCCGAGTCGTGGGTTTAATAAGAACAAAAAGATATTGAAAAATTAATATTTAAAAAAAATGCTAGAATCTTATTAAATCCAAATAAATTTTAAGTTCCGAAATGTTTATTTGGAATTACAAATGAAAAATAGCTCGAATGAGAATTTTTTTTAAAAATTTGAAAAATTTTGTCGCAGCAATGAAGATGCTAAATGGATTAACAAATTCATAATTTCTTATAACTTTTAATAGCGTTTTATTTTAGAAAGAATCATTTTTCTATAAAAAACGGAAAAATAATTTTCTGCAAATGATAGGGAGTTCAACAAAAATGAGATCGATTTTTCAATAAACAGTCTCAAAAATTTTTTTTTCCAAAAATCAGTTAAACAATTTGAGAAATCTTGTTAGGACGAAATAAAAACATATATGGGATGTAAATAAATGCTATTTGTTTTTCAGGTTGAAAATGGTGCGATCAAAACTTTGTGTGCTTTGTTTCCAAGGGAGGATACACGTGATCAGAAAGAATTCAATCAGAAAGTAATAGATGGAATGAAAAATGCATTAGACAGACAAGATTGCCAAAACAACAAAATCATAGAGGAGATTAAGGAATGCCAAGGTAATATCATTAAAGAGATAAGTCGGAGCAGCCCGATGAGAGAGCATTTTCCCAGTTTTTCAAAATTTTGTGGGTTAATTGTCTCGGAACAAAGCAAAATTTATAAAAATTTTAACGGCTCCTATCGGCGCGCCTCTCTATTTGGTGATGCCTTTTTTCATAATTTTAAACATTATTTTTCAAGAAAAACACTTTCAACAACCTCATACCGATTACATGAAGATGATTGCTAAAAATTTGAGACGAATCGTCAAAGAATTCGATAAGCGAAAGTTGGGCAACAAAAAATGATTGGCCAATATTTGAAGTTCCTTCCCTCCCGCACCCCTTTCACTTTGACCCTACCTTAGGCCTCCTCTCCCTAAGGCCTTAAATCTTTTTATTTGGCCTTTCTTTCTTTCATCAGGCTCCGGCCGTTTTCCTTATTCACCGTGAAGAAGTGACTGAGGTTTTTCCCCGGCGGGCATACCCCCTCCCTTTCCCCCGCCTCCTTTATGATTCATTTTTTATGCAATTCCTCACTCACATTTTCCTTGTTTTATTTGTCGACATAAATTCATTAGTTAAATTTCAAATTAAACGATTTTTTAAAAGAATGGGAAAGTGCATGTTATTTTCATTAGTGATGTTGGCAAATGGGCATTTTGAAATCTGAGTACTAAACTAGTGAAGAATAAAGAAAATATTAATATTTTATATAATTTTGAACATATACAGCATGGTCATATCTTTAGTGCTCTACAAATTCAAAAGCCGCTTGTCTCTTCGACGATTTTTCAATGAGGTATGGGAGGGTCAATTTCACTGTATGCAAAAAGTACTGTATTTCTTAAGGAAATAGTGATTTTTACACCGGAAAGATTCAAACCCAAAGCAGATCAACCCGAATCTCAGCAGATACAAGTCGTAGACCCCTTAACCCAAAAGTAATTATGCATAGCATTTTATGCTCTTTCGAATGGGCCTAGTTGCATTTTGCAGAAAAATTTTTGCAACCCCCTAGAAATTTTTGTTCGAAAGTTTTCCATATTTCAAGCCATTTCCGGGTTTTCTGATCACCATGAAGGAGTGGTCTGATCACTTCGGTGTAAGTACACTTTTTGATCAGCATCAAAAGTTACGCTAGTAGGAATTTTCTAAGATTTTTTGATTCGCAAAATATTGATTTTTTATTTGAAAAAATAAAGTGGTTATAAACATATGACCACCCGAAATGGGGTGTGGCATACAAAGTAAAATCTAATTCGACCAATAATCAAAAGGTCGTTTAATGAATGGCATCATTGGAAAACCCATTAAAAATGTTACAGAAAATGCTAAGAGTTTAGTCTATCAAAGAGCTTAGAAAAAATTTATTTATAATTTTTTACAAGAATGGAAAGTGGTTATAAACATATGACCATGGTTGTATGCCAATATACATAAACGTGCTGAAAAAAAGTGCATTAAATTATTGCCAAAAGCATTGGCCCTTTTCCAAACAAAGGGATGTCATATGCCAATAACATATCCAGTTAAAAAAGTGCATTAAATTATTGCCAAAAGGATTGGCCCTTTTCCAAACAAAGGGATGTCATATGCCAATAATAAATCCTGCTAAAAAAGTGCATTAAATTATTAATGGCAAGCCCCTTCAGAAGAGTGCATCGAATGGCAATATAAAAGAGATGCCGAACTCAGCAAATATCAGTCACTTGTCTTAAACTTAAAATTGTCGGGCCAATTCAGTCGAATATTTTTTGGCTTTTGTTTGTTGAATAAATTCCTATTCCTAACTCATTCATTTATAAAGACACCAACATATCAATTTTGGTCATGCTCTTTAATAGCGTAAATATTTTAGGGTCAAATAACTGTCAAAATAAGGTAAATTTAAGGTAGTATAAATTTCTGTTTTTGTTATCAATTAATGTATTTTAAGTTTTTAAGAATGTTAAATTTGAAAAATTTTTGTCAAATTTTTAAATTAAGAAAAAGCTGTTTTTAGAGGTGTAATTTTGAAAAGAGCGATTCGGGTGATTTTTGAATTTGAAAAATTAATGAAAATTTTTATATCTTTTTAACCTTCATAAAATTTTAATTGAAGATCCAAAATTGAATTCCTGTGCATTGATTTCACCTTTCTGAAAATACAGTGTTGCTAAGACCATTAAAATGATTAGATGGGTCAGAGAAGTGATAGGACGAACACATTATTATACCGATCTTCGCATTTCATCATTCCAAATCCCATTAGAACAACCACATCGCAGAAAACTGATATAAGCAACTATTAGCAGTCAAGAAATATTTTCCAATAAAAATTATTACTCCCCATTTCATTTATTTGAATGATGGATTTTTTGAAATTAGTATTTACTGCCCAATTGTCGCTGCCGAATTGTCCACAGCCGCATAGTCGTGCTACGTTCAAAATGATTTATTTTATTTTTGAATTATTCCTTTTTTTCCTTTTTATCAATTGCCAACATTTTTAAATTGAAATAAATTTCTTTAACGAAAAAAAACGACTTTTCATACTTGCGAACAAGCATAGATTAAAAACAAAATTTTTACAAAAAAAAAAAACACACACACACTTAATATTATTTTTAGTTCAGGGATATATCATTCTCTTTTATTAGTGTCTTAATGTAATATTTCTCTAATAATAGCACACCTCTTCAGGCGAGTGCATCTAAATGGATAGATGCCGAACTCAGCAAATTTCAGTCACTTTCATTAAATTTCAAATTGTAGTGCAACCCAGAGACTTCAATTTTCTGGCGCCAGTTTCAATGTTGTTAAAGGAATTCCCATTCCTACCTCATTATGCCTACTTTAAAGACCCTAACATGGTCAATCAATTTGATTATTCTCTTTAATTGGGAAAAAATTGTCGCTTCCGTTAACCGACAGCGACCAACTCTATGTTTAACCTTGAAAAATTGATTCAGATTCAAAAAATTGAATTTCTGTCTTTTCTGTGCATTGGTTTAGCGAAAATGTTTTCTTCTCACTTTTCCGAAAGCACAGTAAAGAAATTCTATCTATCTTAGACTTTCTTTTTCAGAACGAGCAAAAATGATACATTTTATTTTTGAAATATCCCTTCTAATCCTTTTTATCGCCGAAATGCCAAATTCAGATGCAACAGTTTTGGTAAGTGCATTTCAATTAACGAAATAATTCAAATTTAATTTCTTTTCAGTATGACAATGACAATTTATTGTTGGCGTTTGTGAAGGAACCCTCAAATTTTAGACAATTTTGCATAAAAGAAGCAGGAGTCTTTAATTGTGATGAGTATAGGTAATAAATAGTTATTTTGTTTGCGCGCTCGGAACACTTGAAAATAATCTATTGAGCCCATTTCAAATGGCAAAACGTCGCCGTGTAGAACGTAAAAGGTTACGCGCCCGGTGGGACTTGAACCCACGCCCTTCCTTTTACGCGCCCGGTGGGACTTGAACCCACGCCCTTCCTTTCCGTGGAATGCTCTAACCAACTGAGCTACGGCCAATTTTTATAAACTTTATGTTATTTCAAAGCTCTAAATGTTTAGAAACCTACCATTAAGCAGATGATAAGCGAGTAAAGTTAGGTTTTTATTTTGCAAAAATCGGGAATTTCATAAGTTTTATTTTCTAACTTTTTTGAGAATTTTTTAATCGCTTAAAATCTGTTTAATAATAGTTTTTTTAACATTTAGAGCTTTGAAATAGCATCAAGTTTATAAAAATTGGTGGAAAGAAAAAAGGTACGACCAAAAAACTCGCACGGCGACATTTCGGCCGGTGATATTTCGTCCTGGTCCGATTCCAAATACACATTTTAGGTTAATTGGAAGGAATTCCTCTAAATAACAAATCGAAAAATAAACTCCCGCTGAATTTGCTCAAACTATAGCTTTAAAATTGGATTTTTCAAAATTTCACACATAAGTTCAAATTTACTTAGCACTGAAATGGGATTTAGCTGGAAAAGCTGATTTTTAAAAATATAACCTGCTGTTTTTGCACCTAAAATACTACGTAAATGTTATTTACTTTTTTTAATACTTCGGGACTTAAATCTATTTCGTAGTATTTCATTCCTTTTGTTTACCTTTTTCGATTTCGTTAACTAAAAAATCTCATCGCTTTTCAGAACTGAATGGGGAGGAGACGTTGAAGTAGATTTAGCGCAATTAACGCAAAAATATGAAGCATATCTTGGCATGGTTAATTTGTTGCGAAACAATTGGCATTGCGAAAAGATTGGAAAGGAATTAAAAAAAGAATGTCAAAAATTTCGAAACTATTTGGACATTCTGTACGAATATTTGTTTCGAATGTCCTTCGGCTTCCCCGCTGTGAAGCCAATGTTTTATTTGGATAAAATTTTTTCATTTTGCACATTGACTGAGACGGTGAAAAGTTTGGCAATAATTTCAATGTTTTATTTCAACTCGAAATTTGGCAAAAGCAATGAGCACAAATTGGAGACACTTTTCATGAAATATTACGAACCAAAATTATTCAATGAGGACAAATTGAATTATGAAGGAAATTTTGAAAAAGAAACATTCCAAGGAACTGTTATTCAAATGGGCCTAGAATTAAAGTGGGAAAATGAAATAAAAGAAAGTCATTTAAATTTAATTCGCCAAAAATTTGACAAAATTTTGGAAGCAATGCTAAAAAAAATGGAAAAAGAGTCGGTGTCAAGCGAACGTGAATCATCGGAAGATAATACCGTACAATTTAATCAACGCGACATACTGTCGTTGCATTGGTCATTTGGCGAAACCCGTCATACGGTAGTTTTTGCAAGAATATTTTTTCTAATGTTTAATTCATTTCAGCTTAGAAACTATGCATTTATCGCATTTTAAGAGGACAGTCCATTTTTGAACAAATTTATTTAGAAATGCAAAAGGAAGAGTTGCACACGAAAATCGGGGGTCCAAGAGAAGGCAATTTTGGGGAGCAAATTAAATTTATGTTACAAAAGTATGAGACTTATTTTGGCCTTTTGTATTTAATGAGACAGAAATGGAATTGTGAAAAAATTATTGAGCAACTTAAAAAAGATGAAAAAGCGCTGGACGAATGTAAAAAATTTGGGAAATATTTGCATATTTTCCATGAATATTTGTTCAAAATTTATGCAAAAAGTAAGTTGAAATATTCATTTTACTATTTTTTTTAATTATCTAATTTAAATCCTCTTTCATTAGTATAAAATATTGTTAATTTAGCTCAAGTGCCGGAGTTGGCTCTCAAATTTCCCAGTGTTGAGCCATTGTTTAATGATCCATTGTTTGAATCGAAGTTATTTGATCGGCCATCGTTTGATGATTTATCGTTGGTGGCCTTGCTGAACAACATTTCAATAAAATTTTTTGAAAAAAGAGGAAACTGAGAAAAGCAAAAAATATCGAAATCCAAATTTTTCTTTTACTTTGCATTTGCTTAATGAGGATAAATTGGGCGCTTATGCAGTAAAAGATTCCGGCATTTTGATGAAAACACTTCGCCAAAAATTTGACAACAAATTGAAAACAATGCTTGAAAAAGTGAGGAACGATGAAAAAATGCACAAATGGAAGGCAACTGACCAATTGGGTCGATTAAGACAATCACCATTTTATGATAGAGTTATTTCACAGGTGAATTGCTTAGAATATTAACAATTTTTGGTAATGTTTAGCGATATGAAATTTTGAGAATGAGAAATTTAATGAAAAAGTTTTTTTTCAAAAATTCCAATAAAAAATGTTTCATTGAAGCAAACAAAATATTAAACAAATTTTTAGACCGAAGATGAAGCATTTTATGCATTTGTGAAAAGTCAGTCAAATTTTAAACACTTTTGCATTGTGGTAACTGATGAAGAATTGCTGAGTATTTGCAAAGGGTTGACAGCTATTGCCACTTTTACCCAGAAAAAGAAGCATTTGACGCAAAAATATGAGGCTCATATTGGCGTTGGGTATTTGATGAAAAAAAATTGGGACTGTGCCAACATTGGAGAGGAATTTGGAAAGAATGAGCAAACAGAATGCCAAAAATACCGAAAATATTTTAACTTTTTTTATGAATATTTGTTCAGCTTACATGCTGAAGGTTAACACATTTAATTAGTACATTTGTGGGCTTTTCCAATTTTAAAGCGTTTGGCTTTTACAATTTTTGTATCTTTAGATGATCACGACTCAGCCATAAATTTTGTCCTTCTTATTCGAAAAGTTGAACAATTTGGGACTCTGATTGATGTCATAAAATGTTTTAATAGAATTTCTAAATTTTATTTTGATTCGAAATTCATCAAAACCAAAAAGTATGACAAATTAGAAGAAGTGTTCGACAATTCGAAATCACAACAAGCATTTAAACAAATATTTGATGAGTCTGAGAAGAAAAGTGAAGCAAAAATAGGAGAAATGATTAAGGCTAAATTTTATGAGAAAATGGAAGAAATGACCAAAAGAGCAAAAGAAATGGCAGAAGAAGAGAAAGCACAACTAAACCAAAAGTTAAAAGAATTAAAAGAAATTGAACCGGATTTTGTGGATATTGCCTTCATTTTTGAGAAGGAGCTGAAAGAGAAAATGGACGCATTCCGCGACAAATTTGGCACCCTTTTCATTTCACCATTTTATGGCACAATTCGCCGTGTTGAATGTGATGCCAAACTAATGGATTTCAATGAATCTATTCCATCAAATTGACACCACGGCCCCTCCACATCCTTATCACTGATTTGCATCCATTACAACCATTATAACCTCTTAACCTGAATCACCGCTTTTTGATCCCCTCGACGACTATTTTTTAACCTCTTTCCTTATTCATTTCATTGTTTTACACTAATTATCATTATCATTATAACCTCTTAACTTGAACCCCCGACTTGTTGATTCGTTCGACTACTTTCTTTTAAACTCTTCCCTATCAAAATCATTTTTTGACATCAACATGATAAGAGACCGAATTTGCAGTAGTGCTGAGACTGATAAATGGACTCCGATAATGTATGGACTAAGAAGCGCTAAAGAGAACCTAAACTATATACTAAAATCCCTAAATTTTGACAAAAATTCGGAAATATTAATATTTCCTATTTTTAACCTGATTAAGAAAAAAAAACACAAATTTGAACTGTAGGCTGAAAAAAGGGGTACAGGGAGTTTGGAAGCCAGTATCGTTTGGGCGCACGCGTTTGGACGCCAGTATCGTTTGGTCGCCAGAATTTTTTCAAAATTTTCCATTATGGAATCAATAAGGCTGAAAATTTTAAATAGATTTAATCTTTTTATCGTGCGAAGGAACATTTGGCAGGGTCAGAAGCTCACGAAAATGATATTCATTTCGCCCAAATCAGAACCCGAATGCTAATTCGAACATTTTGTTAAATTTTAATTTTTCAATATTTTTTTTCTCTTGAATCATTTTTAATGGCCTTTTTTAGCAAACATTTTGATTAGCATTTTTCGAGCATATCTTATGCGCATATTTGCTTTTTTATGTGCATATAAATCCGCTCCCAAATAATATTTGACTTTTGGTTGGCTTTCGTGTGCCGACATAATCTCACCTAAGCCAAAAAACGACAAAATCTCGACAAAAAATCTCGATTTTTCTATAATAAAAAATTTCATGAAAGTTAATTCAAATTTTATTATGCACAAGGAGCTTTTTTTATACAATTTTCTTATTTAGGAATAACTATTAAACTTGAGCAAGTGTGGCTATCATTTTAACTAGGGTAGAGCGGGACCGGGGCTTTTGGCAAAAACCGGGACCGGGACTTTCCGGGCCAGGAAAACTCGGGACCGGGACCGAGGCCTTCGATTTTCAACCGGGACTGGGGCAAAACCGGGGCTTTTCTGAAGCAAAAATTTTTCGTGAAAAAAGGAAAAAATTTCTATGCAAAATTTACATTTGAATTAACATTTTGTCTTCAATCACTTTTAAATCATCAGACTCTCTAACATTTTTTGTTCATCTTCATTCGGCTCCATCGACGGTGCCAGAAACAATTGATCCATATTGGCTTTGAGAAGCAGAAGCTTTTCTGCCATTTCTCCACCCAGACTAAAATAGAAATTAACCAAATATAAATTGTGAATTTATAATTCAAATACCGATTCCGTAATTTGTTGCTGTAAATAAGTCCTGCTTTTGAGAATAATCTTTCTGAAGAAACAGAAGTGAAGGGAATTGAATGGGCAATTCGAGCCAAAATAATAAATCTGGAAATTGAGTGCCGATTCTCTCCACCAAGTAAAAAGATCAGTGTTGACCAACGGTCGGTCAAATGCCTTGTATGCAAGCTTTTTTCGAGTCGAGACCGAGACCGCGACTTTTATTTCTTACGCACTTAAAAAAGTAAAAAAAAAAAACACTAAAATCATATATATAAAAGGTGCCATAAATAATAATCATACTTTGTAGCTTTTGAAGGGGTCACGTCAAAGATGATTTTATTGAAATATGATTTGATGATTTTCGGCGTTTTTTGGAAAACAACCTTTTAAAAAAAATGGCCATTTTTAGGCAAAATACATAAGCACATTATATGAAATTTTCAAAATTTTCCCCGGTAGCGCCTATCGGCACATCCGGCTCCCGCTTTGCTCTTAGAATAATTTTTTTCAAAATGATGATTTTTGCCAGCGCTTTTGAAACTTTTCATATGGCAGCCCTGTAGTTACGGTACGCGACAATTCAGTGTTGCCGATTCAGTGCGGCCGATTCAGTGTGGCCGATTCAGTGTGGCCGATTCAGTGTGCCCCAAAAATGGGACATTTCAGTGTCAAGGAGTTTTAGCTGTTAAATTTAGAAGACAATAACTAAATTTTTTTCGCTTTTTCACTCTTATTGCTAGAAGGTACCTAATTGACCCTTTGTACGAAAACACTGAACCGTTAATGATAAGGGCGGTGATTTTTATGTTTTACCTTCTTTTTTTCATGATGAGAAAAACAAAAATTAGTTTGTTCAAATTGTTTTTGAATTGTAGCCTTTTTATCGTTTTTTTTTTAATATTAAGAGGTGTTACCTCCTAAAAACTTTTACAATATGTGAATCTGGACCTAAAAATTTGGGCTACCGGTCCGAGTGTCGAATGGCCCAGAAAAAGCCAATTTGGCTTTTGTTTAAAAAAATGAAAACATAAAAGCCTAGGCCTATGCCTAAGTTTAAGCCTAAACTAAGCCCTAATTTTAAAGTTAGCGTCTATTAAAAAACCATAAAAACCGTTCGACACTCGGCCATTCGACACTCGGACATTTTTTACACTATTCGACACTCGGAACGTTCGACACTCGGACCGGAAGCGAAAATTTGTGCATACAATTTTTGTTCATATGGATATCCCTAGACTATCAAATCTAATTTGTAAATAATTTGTTCGAGATTTTATGTTCTATTTAGCGACAATAGATGTGAACAGAGAAAAGCTATTAAAAAATTCGGCCAGGCACGTTTCGGCCCCCACGTTTCGGCCCCAGACTCGTTTAGGACTTTGTAACTTTTTTCAAAGTCAACCAAATTTCACAAATTTGGTATCATTCTAAAGCTTTAAGTGTTTAGAAGGTATGAATAAGCTATTGCTAATCGATTGACCAACCTAAAAAAAAGTTACAGCCTGAAAAACACTAAAAAGTCAGAATTTTCGTATTTTTTGGTTCATACATTTTCTATAAATCGACTATTCTTTAAGACTTTTAGAATCTAATAGAGCTCATGAAGAGCTTTCGAATGATAATAAATTTGTTGCATTTGGTTGGCAATGAAAAAAGTTATGATACTTTAAATGTTGCTGGGCCGAAACGTGGGGGCCGAAACGACCCCGACCCTAAAAAATTTATTGTTTTTTGTAAACTTAAAAGTATTTTTTATGCAAATTTTTTGACTCTGAATTGCCCATTTATCAAGGCACACTGAATCGGTCACACTGAATCGGCTACACTGAATCAGCTCACACTGAATCAGGCTCACTCTAAATCGGTCAAACTGAATCGGCTACACTGAATCGGGCTCACTCTGAATCCTCCACACTGAATCGGGCTCACTCTGAATCGGCCACACTGAATCGCCCACACTGAATCGGCTACACTGATCGGCCACACTGAGTTTTCCGGGCGCTATGACAAAATCTCACCCCGACAAAATCTCACCTCAGCCAAAAACGACATAATCTCACCTCAGCCAATAACGATAAAATCTCGACAGAAAATCTCGATTTTTCTATAATTAAAAATTTCAATGAAAGTTAATGAAACAAGAATAAAATATTTCAAATTTTCTTATGCACAAGAAGTTTTTTTTTATACAATTCTCTTAATAACTATTAAACTTGAGCAAGTGTGGCTAACATTTTAACTGATAAAACTGAATATGTGAATGGAATGGCGAGAAAAAAAGGCGCAAATAATTATCCCGGGAGTTCATTTCGTTGACGAAATGAACAAATTTAACCTCGAAAGTTTCTCTCTTATCAACCGATACATCGAAACGGACCTTTCGCCCATTTTGGTCATCTCAAGAGTTTGATTTTCAAAAAATATATAGTCTTTTGAACAAAAAATAATAATTTTAGGCATAACATTTTAGACAAATTTTCAACAAAAAAACAGAATTTTTACCAAAAAATGCCGTCATAGCAGGAAGCTGAAAATATTTACCAAAAAATGTCGAATAAGAAACCAGACCCAAATTTTCAAAAGACCAAGAAATATATCAAAGAAAAAGAAATCTTGGACGACATCTTGAAGCCTTATAAAGGACTGCAAGCGAAGAACATTGATGCATTTAGGATGGACCTAATTAATGTCAAATTTTTCAAAACTTATCCTTTGGATTCTATCAATACCAACGGCTCATTTGAATGCAAAAATTAAAAAAAGGCAAAAACCGAAGGCGAACATCATACAAAAAAAGCTTGCAAAATTTTGGAGTTTGAGAACTGTAATGGGATGTCATTTTTCAGACATCTCATTGGCATTTGCCAATGGAAAAGTGCATGTTATTTAGATGATAATTTTATATTGTTGGCAAATAGGATTTTTTTTTGAGAATGGCTCAGTCATTGCCTTGGCATTTTCTTTGGAGCTTTTTTTGACTGTCATATTTAAAATTGCGAACATTTCTTAAAGAATGAAAATAGTAAAATTATTGTTTTTTGCTGGTCATTGTCACTGTCATTCTCACTTTGGCAAAAGCGGTACGGACAACACCGCCTGAAGATGCGAAGATTATGAACCTTACGGTGGGCTTCTTATCTTTTATAACTTTTGAATTTATTGGCATTGGAAAAAAGGATTTTTAGTTTTTTTAAGGTAAATATTAACCATAGCTCCCAAACTCAAAAGTGCTCAAAAACGGTAGGAATCGATCTTAAATGATTAATAATGGTAAGGAAAATGCAAATTAGGGGCGCGCTTGCCATTTAAACAGACATTTTAACAAAATTCTGGTGTTTTTGATTAATTGTCCTCAAAAATTTCCACATCTTCAAGATCCAATTCTTCATCATTTTCCTCATTATTTCCTTTCTCAGAGTAAATAGAAGCTGCCATCTTAAAAAATTCATCCGTATGATCATCCTTTTGACTCCGAACCGCCTTCACAAACATGTACCGAGCAAGATTACCCGGTACATGCGCTTTAACTCTCCCGTGCGTAGAGAATGACTCTTTTGTATGTCGCCAAATACACTCGATGCGATTTGTGTTAATTTCTTTATTTTGCAGATCCACAAAATGCAAGGAGTGGTTGACTTGCAGATGCCGAAATCCTTCCACAGAAAGGCTTTGATTGACACGCCAACAGTCAGATAAAATTGTTGTGCCTGGCAAAATCCATTTCTTGATCAAAGGCACCAGGGTGGCCGCATCTCTGAGTTGTACGTTTTTAGATCCATTTGTATTTATACATTCACACCTTTTTTCAACCACCTCCATGAAAACACGTCCGGTCTCTCTTTCGATCCCGCCAAATACCCAAACACCTTCGACACGATGTCCCCTCCAAAATTTTCTTTTGCCAAATTTCGCTTCATCTATCTCCACGTGTCTATTTGCGCCGCCCACTTTCTTTGGGTGATCTATAAAAGCACGCAAACACACTTCACGGCAATATGAAGCCCAATTGATGCATGTCGGGTAGCTTATGTCAAGTTCATGTGCTATGTCAATCAATTTATGCCCACGAGACCACATGTGAGCAAAGCCAAGCATCTGGAGTTGAAAATGCAAACTAAAGGTGGCGGAGCGCCAAGGAAGGATCCCTCTCTGAAGGCGCGGAGCGCCCGCCAATGGCGAGCATGCGAAGACGGAGCAAGTAGTGGGGCGCCCGAGCGAGCGGCGCCCCACCTACTGGCCGCCGTAGTCGAGTGTGCGGTGTCTTGGCCAAAATGCTACTTACTTGGAACATAGTCAAATTGCTTCCTCCTCCAAAGCCCTCCACTTTTCCAAAAAAAGTGCCATCTCGGATACTTTTTTGCGTGTCACACTGCACATAAGATGCCTTTGGCCTCGGTTGATATTTGGCACGGCAACGCCAAACAAATTGTTCAGCAGCGGCTTTGTTTGGTCGAATTTCCATTTGGGAAGTGCAGTTTGGGCATGGTTTATTTTTTGGGATTAATTTAAAATCTTGCAATGCTTGGAGGAGTTCTTCGGGATTTCGGGTTAAATCGTATAAGCGGATCAAATTGACCATTTTGGACAGAGTAAGGAATGATTGAATGGCCAAATTCCTTTCCCATCAACCTTTTCCCCGTCCCTCCCCCAACCGCTGGCCGTCATTTTACAGCAATTTTTTTTTTTAAAATGGCAAGCGCGCCCCTAATTTGCATTTTCCTTACCATTATTAATCATTTAAGATCGATTCCTACCGTTTTTGAGCACTTTTGAGTTTGGGAGCTATGGTTAATATTTTCCTTTTTTAAAAATAATCTCTTCTCAATAAGACGGAGATGATTTTGAAATCTTTAGAATGATTGTGATTTTGTTTCGTTACCTGTTTTTTCCGCGTTTTCAGCACTTTTTGGATGTAGTTTTCTTTTTCAATCATTGACATTTTTGTTTCGATTTTTTTTCGGTGTTTAAAAAGACTAATTTCCGGTTTGGAAAATTTTTCTTTGGATTCGTTTTTGAAAATTATTTTTCGTATCGGTTACATGTTTGGTTCAGAAAGATTTCTTTTTTTTCGTTTCCGCTTCATAACAGTATTTTTTAAAGATTTTCGCATAGCCAGGGTTCCGGGCCGTGTCCTGGACTAATTTTCACTTAACATTGAAGATTTTTGTTTTTTGAAGGGTCCGTCATTTGACGGCAAATACCTTCCTTCTTTTTTTTTTCTGCGCACTAGTATCGATATATTAAGCATAAATAACGCATTTCCCACTTCGTTTGAGGCTTCTACGTTAACTTTTATAATGCCTTTTTTTTGTTACCTTTTTCGGGATTTTGGTGCCTATAATGCCTTTTTTGGCTTTTGCCGTTTTGGTGCCTTTTTGGACGAAATGGGTCAGTTCCGTCCCAGCCGGTTCCGTCCCGCCAGTTCCGCCCAATGTATTTTTGGCCAGTTCCGTCCCATCCCAAAATTAAGAAAAAAAAAAAATAAATTGGTATTATTCTTTTTATTTTTTATATAAACTGAAGCCTTAGTTTTTAATATGAAAATGAAATTTTCAAAAATACTCTTAATATAAGCTAACTATTTTCAAATTAATTTTGCGAACCAGCATAACTGCGGACTAACAACTACGGACCAGCCTTAGAATTTTTTTTTGAAATTTTAAATTTATACCCTTTTTGAAAACATAATCCTAGTGTCCGCATTTGTCATTCTGCTGTTTCGGTACACCCTAAAATATATAAAAAAAAAATTTATAAATTTTTTGAACGTTTTCTACTGGCGAGACGGAACCGCAAATATGTACAAAAATATATAATTTCAAATTTTTTTAAGTTACAATATTAATCATTTTTACTAGGGCTAGGCAAATTTGATTTCCCGGATCCGGAACCGAATTTTCATTTTTCAAAATTTACCGGTGGAATTTTTCCGGATAATCCCGAAAAATCCGGCGAGGCCCAAAATACCCGGGTTCCGCATCCGGAAAAATCCGTCCGGATCCCAATCCGTTGCCTAGCACTAATTTTACTGTTGCGGTTAGAAATCACATTTTTAAAGATTCCAATTTGCTAAAAAAAATGAAGTTAGGGGGTGATTTTTTTGAAAAGGTTCTTTTTTGCCCGATTAACAACAATTGATTATTGAAGTATTCAGGGGCTTTCCAACAAATACCAAATGGGCCCCAGCGATTTTCTTTATTAAATTTTTATATCTGGATTCTATTTTGATTTTAGAATTTGAAAATAAATTTTATGCATATTTTTTTTTTCTAAATTTTGGGATGTTCTAGCATTAACTCGAGAGTCATCAGAAATTTATGTGTTCCGTATTTTTTTAGCTCATTATTTACATTTAATGGCACCACCAAAACAAAAGCGCAAATTTCTCGCTGATTATGAGCGTGAATTTCAAGGCATTAAAAGAAGCAAAAAGGGCGATGAATATGCAAATTGTGTGCCGTGTAATTTTGACATCAACTTGGAATCAATGTTAAAAGCAGCAATTCCGGTCCACCAAAGATCGGAAAAACACAAAAAGAATTTGCGAGCAATGTCAACCTCCAAAGCGATTCAGTCGTTCATGCCGAGTATGTCCGCATCATCTGAAGAAGATCGTCGAATTGCTGCAGCAGAAGGCATTTACTTATTCCAAATTATTTGTAGGGTGGTAAATAATGTAGAATAATTTTAGGTGTGTGGGCGTATGACCTATGCAGGCACGAACAATCGTTCAAATCCGCGGACTGTGTATCCTCAGACGGACTATTCAGGACGATGTTTTCTGATTCAGTAGTTGCAAAAAAATTTGGGTGCGCGAAAACAAAAGCAGCGAAAATAATAACCGGTAAATTTGTGTGGTTCTATGAGGTTTTTGTATTCATTCTTAAAGGCGTTCTCACACCCTATTCTATCCAAAATATGCTAAACGAACTCGGTGACCAATTCTTTTCCATTGCTTTGGACAGTTCTAATCACAAAACGACTAATCTTTTTCCAATTGTTATTCGCTATTTTCATGTCGACAAGGGAATTCAAGTTCTATTACTTGACCTGCAAGCACTCCCTGGAGAAACGGCTGAAGAGGTGAATATTGCTTTCATCATTTTTTCATCTTTTTCCCGACTTTAAGGTTTACCAATGGATCCTGAGAATGTTGCAAAAACATGGCCTGAAATTCGAACGAATTGTCGCATTTTGTGCCGATAATACAGCTGCCAAGTTTGGCTCGGCAGAACAACGCGGAGAAAACAATGTTTTTTTACAAATTGAAGGCACACAAAAATAGTCTGATCTCCGTTGGATGCCCGGCTCATGTGCTTCACAACGCAGCAAAGCGAGGAGCTGACAATTTGCCGATCGACATTGAGTCCATTGTTTTCAAATTGGCGAGCCATTTCAAGAATTCAACCAAGCGAGTTGAAAAACTGCAGAAAATTTGTGACGATTTTGAGGCAAATTACCGATAATTGGAAAATTATCCTCTTTTGACATCGCTTTTTTGTTTTAGGCAAATTATCTCACACTGACAGCGCATGGCCCGACTCGATGGACAACTCTTTCTAAAATTGTCGACAAAATTGTCCATTTCTGGGAAATTTTGGAGAATTTTTTCAGTGGAGATGGCCCATTGGTTCTGCGAAATTTTTTCAACTCAAAAATTGCAAAAGTAGTACTTCATTTTTTGAGCCATATTTTGCCAATTTTCAATTCAACAATCGATGTTTTACAGGTTAATGTTAATTGAAATATTGAAGAAAATAGTTTTTAACTTTTTTAGAGGTCAAATGCCATACTCCCTGAATTGCTCCAAGAAATGAACAAATTCAAATCAAAAATAAAAGAACGTAAAGAAAAAGAATTTTACGGAATTTTAACGGTGCAATTGATAAGAAAATTAACGACAAATGAAGCAAATGAACTTAAGGAAAATTTTCAGGTGTCTTCATCCTCTAAAATACAACAACAGCATATAAAAACAACCACATAATAACAGCATGACAACATTTTTTTAGAATTTCCTTCAGACAACACGACTACATTGACAAATGGTTCCGGTTGGAGCGTTTCCCCAAGTCTATCAGTTGGGTTGGATTGGAAGATAATGAGGTGCGGCACGCGGATGTATTGGAATTGGCGACCGAAATTGCTCCGGAATTGGAAGACAAATTATTTGATGAAATAACGGACCTCAACAGAATTTTAGCCGAAATACCTGATTTTCTTGGAATTTCAATCGAGGAAAAATGGAAGCGCATTTTCAGGGTGGATGTCACTTTTTGCATAAAGTTAATTTTAAAATTTCTTAGGCTCAACTTCCGAATTTGTATGTGCTCGTCAGCAAAGTGCTCGCAATCCCAGTCTCAAATGCATTTGTAGAACGTGTTTTTTCTCTTTGCGGTGCACAATGGACTGACACGAGGAATTTGCTTGAAGTGGAAACAGTGAAAAGTCTGGTGCGTGAAAGTGAATTTTGATCAAAATTGTTCGGAAATGTTTAAATCATAAAAAAAGCCCGAATTGCTCAAAAAATTGTTGGTGGTGATAAATATGTTCCAATTGTTGATTTTATTGAATAAAATGCAAAATTAATCCTCAAAACAACGTTTTAAAAAATTTGCTTATTTTTGACCCCAAAAGCTTATTTTTAACCAGTGTTTGGCTTATTTCAGGAAATTTTCAATGGGAACCCTGCTGCTTTACATGCCTTTTTTGACAGGCTCTAACCTATTATAGTAAATTAAAAAACTAAGTGTTATGCCGAAACTGGGCAACTCTGTCTGGCCAACTCCGTCTGAGCCAACTCCATCTTAGTGGTTAAAGGTCCAAAACAAAGCCCTTGTTTTTCTGAAAACTGGACTCACCCCCTTGTTTTATTGAAAAAGAAATAGAAAATCCTTTACATTTTCGAAAAAACTAGGCTGGGTTTCTGAAAAAATAGGGATAGTTTTCAAAAAAGTTAGGGGTAGGTTTTCAAAAAAAAGGGGTTATGGGGTGTTAGGCTTTTTTAAAAAACTAGGCATAAATTTGAAAAAAATTTCGGAAAGAAGGAGTTGGCATGTCGGAGTTGGCTAGACTGATTTGGATATCCGGAGTTGACCCCTCCCGGGGCGGACACCATCAATTCGGCGCTCACGATTCGGCGCCAAGCCAAAAATATGAAAACTCAACCCAAAATTTTTTAAAACCAAACGCCTAGTTTTTTTTTTGAAAAAAGAAATAGATATTTTAAAAACTAGGGAGTTGGGTTTTCAAAAAAACAAACTAGGGGTTGGTTTCAAAAAAAGGGGGGTGAAGTTTTCCAATTTTGGCTTGGTGCCAAATTATGTGGCGCCGAATTGTATTATGTGTTAATTTTGTTTTACAAAATAAATATTAAAATACAAAGAATAAATTATCAAAAAGCCTTTGCCACAAAAAACCCTTTCAAATATTTTTTTCTATTTTAGAAAAGGTGCCAGAGTCCATCTTCAACATTTACTTGCTTCATCCGGAAAATATTCATATCATGGTAAGTGATTTGGATAATTTCTATTTGGACGAATTAATGCTAAAATTTTCAGTTTGTGGTTAAGTTTCAGGCCATCAACATTTCGGCCCCAGGCTCGGCCCCAAGCCAAAAATAAAAAAAATCGTACCCAAATTTTTTTTTTTGAAAACCTAACCTCCTGATTTTTTTGAAAAACTACCCCCTAGTTTTTTTTTTTTGATAAACATAACCTTCTGATTTTTTTGAAAACCTATTAGCACATAAAAATCCTGACTCTACTTATATGATTTTGACTAAAAATAAGGGTAAAAATTTGTCGAAGCAATGAAGATGCTAAATGGATTAACAAATTCATGATTTGTTAATAATTACGTGATAACTTTTTAGTTTAGAATGAATGATAGGGACTTCAACAATTTCAGGATTTAGAATTTTTACTGAACAGTTTACGTGTACCGAAATTTCCTTCTCAGACAATTTAGTCAATCTCTAAATATTTTTAATTTTATTTAAAAAAAAAAAACGATTTTTCAAAAAAAGTCAAAGTTTTTTCCAAAAACAGTTAAACAATTTGAGAAATCTTGTTAAGACGAAATAAAAACATATATGGGATGTAAATAAATGCTATTTGTTTTTCAGGTTGAAAATGGTGCAATCAAAACTTTGTGTGCTTTGTTTCCAAAATCGGAGGAACAATTTAATCAGAAAGTATCCAATCTGAAAGTATTAAATGGGAAAGAATTCAATCAGAAAGATATGTATTGACAGGAATGGAAAATGCACGTGCTGGCGCGTTTCCTAAAAATCGCCACTCATGCGCGTTTCCTAAATCCGCCATTTCTGCTGAATTTTCGTATAAATCTAGTCATAACTTTACTCAGAAGCAACCAAATTAAACAATCTTGGTATGGTTCGATAGCATTTGTATTGCTTTATTAGCTTACTAAATTTCAAAAAATTTCGTTGTTTTGAAAAAGTTATGTCAATTTTTTCCACTTTTTTCGCCATAACTTTTTAAAAACTTTATGAAATTTTCTGAAATTTAACAAGCTTACATAAGCAAGTATGAGCTATCGGATGATACCAAGATTGTTTAATTTGGTTGCTTCTGATTAAAGTTATGACTATATTTATACGAAAATTCAGCAGAAATGGCGGATTTAGGAAACGCGCATGAGTGGCGGTTTTTAGGAAACGCACTAGCACCGAAAATGCATTAGGCAGACAAGATAGCCAAGAGAACAAAATCATAGAGGAGATTAAGGAATGCCAAAGTAATATCATTAAAGAGATAAATCAGGAGCAGCCCGATTAGTGAGCATTTTCCCAATTTTTCCAAATTTGTGGGTTAATTGTCTCGGAACAAAGCAAAATTTAAAAATTTTTAACGGCTCCTATCGGCGCGCCTCACTATGGTCACGCCTTTTTCCAAAATTTTAAACATTATTTTTCAAAAAAACTTTCAACACGCTCATACCGATTACCTGAAGATAATTGCTAAAAATTTGATACAAATCGTCAAAGAATTCGATAAACGAAAGTTGGGCAACAAGAAATGATAGGTCAATATTTGAAGTTCCTTTCCTCCCGCACCCCTTTCACTTTGACCCTACCTTAGGCCTCCTCTTCCTGGGCCTTAAATCTTTTTATTTGGCCTTTCTTTCTTTCATCAGGCTCCGGCCATTTTTTCCTTATTCACCGTAAAGAAGTGACTGAGGTTTTTCCCCGGCGGGCATACCCCCTCCCTTTCCCCCGCCTCCTTTAAGTCAATAACGCATGAACTTGACTGGACATCTGGACAATGGACATTTGAACAGTGGACGTTTGGACCTAATAAGAAAAGCTCAGAGTAGTAAACTTCCAGAGGTCGAATATCCAGGCCCCAAATCCTGTTCCAGCCGCGAAAATGTAAAATATTTTTTGTTGACGAAACAATTCGACCTCTGGAAGTTTACTACTCTGTGCTTTTCTTATTAGGGTTTCATTCACTGTCCAAATGTCCGGTAGCCCGCATAAATAGTGAAGTTATCCTTATGCTTTGATTATCCGCCAACGAATATGCAGCCTAATATGGCATAGCATGCATAGAAACGAACCAATTCCCGGTGCCCAAACTTCCCCCTGCGATCCTTTTGAAACTTCTCAAAAAAAAATTCTAATTTACCGTTTTTGGGCAAATAAAATTCATTGGTCTAACTGCGAGAAATTGGTGAGTTAGCATCGGCACCTTATCAAACCCCGGGCAGGGTGGCCTTTTAGCCACTTTTGGTGGCATTTTCCATTATTTTTGGAATTGCCACCAATTTTGGAATTTTGTAAATTATTTAAAATTTTAACAAAATGCCAAATTTTATGATTTATTCTTCGTTATTTTTCTTTTTTTCTATCAAAAAAAGGTCAAAAAATGAGCATTTTACACAATTTTTCTTTATAAATTTTATTCACTTTCTCAAAATTTCCACGGCGGCGCCTATCGGCACCAGCGGACAGGCATTTACTTTGAAATTTCTAAAACATCTTAAAAATTTGTAACTATTCTGAAAAATAGGCTCCCAAATCCTCAAAAACTAAACATTTTTGAGACTTATTCTGTTAACAAATCTTAACAAATAAAGCTAAAATGTTAAAGTGAATTTTGGACAAGGGCGCAATTTGCCCGAGGAACCTAAACCCAAACTAAATTAAATTTCCCGGAAATTGAGACAAGCATAATTTCTTGAGAGGATAGGTTGTCGGAGATGTCCGAGTTGGATATGTTCAGGTGTGATAAGAGTGAAAAATAGACTATTTGGCGGTAGGGTGCTTCGTAACTAAAAATAACTTTAATAAATGGACCATATGACAATCATTTGGAAACCATGCCATAAAATGGCGAATCAAAAAGTGTGCCAAATTTGTCATTGTGACGGGCATTTTTCATTTTCAATTCATCCATTAGAGCATTTGTCCTTTCCTTTTCTTCCATTTCCTCTTCCATCTTTTTTAGTTTGGCTTCTTCTTCCATTCCATTTTGTTCCGCTTTTTGGAAGATTTTTTCCAATTTCTCATCAAATTCCTTTAGTTTTTCTTCCCTTTTTTGTTCGCTTTTCTTTTCCGATTTAAATATTTTCTCAAAATTTTGCAGGGAATTGCCTAACTTTTTCAAATTTTCCATTTTGTGTTGTTTCGTTTGACGAAATTCAGAATTAAAATAGAACTTCGCTATTTGGTTGAACCATTTTACTACATCAAGTAATGTACCAATAAAATTTTCAACTTTTTTGATCAGAACCAGTGAATTTATGGCCATCACGACATCATCATCTAAAAATGGCGTCCACAAATTTGCGGACGGACATTTGCGGACGAAGCTCGAGAAAATTTTTTAAGGGTTAAAAACTAAGATTTTTTTTGTTTAAAACGAATCATTATTACGGTCTTTTTATTTTAATACAAAATATTATTTCAGCCCAGCCGTATAATCACTAAGTTCAAAAAAAAAGAGCTGCGGAACAAAACAACAAAAATATATGAATGTTTTTTAGACGGATTCTTGTCCTGAAAGAGGAGGAATGAATTGAACAAGACTCCATTCGCACTTATTAATTTGACCCCAATTTAGGCTTAATAGTGATGAGGCCACGCTAAGTTATCAAATACATTTTTTTTCGTGTTTCGTCCGCAAATGTCTGTTAGCCCTAAAAAGCCTTGAAAAATTTTTTGGTCTTAAATTTTATAAAAAATATCATTAAACCTTCAGCATACACATTGAACAAATAGGTGTACAAAATATCGAAATAATTACGATATTTTTTGCATTCTTTATACTCATTTTGATTCAATTCCTCCCAAACTTTGGTACAGTGCCAATTCAGTCTCATCAAATACACAGCGCCAAGATGAGCCTCATGTTTCTGCTCCAAATGCTCCTTTTTCTGGTCAAAAGTTGCACTTTTTGACAATTGGTCATTGTCATAATGCGTGTTGGATTGTTTCGTTCTATTGGTGTTCGTAAGTACGCCATTTATTCTGCTTTCCCGAACATAATTCGTCATAATTTTGCTCAAAAGCACAAAATTAAAAAAATTTGGTATAATCCGATAGCATTGACTTGTTCAATTAGTCAGCAAAATTTTAAAAAATGATTAATTAAGAAAATTATGGCTGTCAAAGTGAAAAAAAAATTTTTATTTTTTTTTTTTTCTTAAAATAAAGTCAATCAAAAGCTATCGGACGATGCAAATTTTTGTTGTTTTTGTGCAAAATTAGGACGAATTATGTTTGGAAAAAAAGGAAAAATGGCGGAGTTTAGGAAATGACCTAGCACGATTATAATCTATCAGCAAATAGTCTTCATTTTCCTTGCAAAAGTTTTCAAAATCAGATTGGCCTTTCAGATAAGCAACAAGTGCCCGATCTTCTTTCTAAATGTTTGTTTTAATGAGAAAATGTTATCTGGCGGATTTCCAATAAAACGACTGGAAGAATTTTGGAGAAAAACTGTAAATATTTGTTTTTCAATGTATTTAAAAAAATTACAAGAATTCTGCTTAATGCTTATTAATATGTGAGTCCGGATTTTGAAGCATTTGCTTAATTTTTTTGTTAACTTCCGGCATGGCAAGAAGCACAAAAAAGCATATCTAACATGGTCTGAAGCTTCCAGGCTCATTTTCATGCTTAATTTGCTTAATTCTGGACTTTAGTGCTTAAAGCTGAGCATGTAATTTTTGCTAATTTTTACAAAATATTGTTACTTATTTTTATTTATTTATTGTCATTAAAGAAAAAGTCCACAAAAGGGAAAAATCCGCTTACTTTGTGGACATGCACATAAATATTTGTCCAAAGTAAGGGATAATACAAGGGAAGTAAGAATGCCACAAAAAAATAAAAATATGAGGTCAAACATAAACAAACACCTAATCACTTATGATTCCATAATTTGGTTGCCCTCCCGCAAAGGGAATAAATTTTTTGCCTAATTTATATTTTGTATTAAATCTATAAAAGGGAATGTTAAAGCGTTCGGATGGTTTAAAAATGGTAAATAATTTCAGATGTGTTCGGCCATAAACAATTTTATGGGCTATGAACAGATCAAACAGGTTCCTCCTGCTTTCCAGTGTTGGCAGTTGTAAGTATTCTAACCGTTTTTGGTATGGAATGGACGGGAGGCTGCACTTAAACAGCACTCTTTTGGTGAAATATTTCTGACACTTTTCTATTTTTTGTATATTTTTTTGAAAAGACTAATTCCAAACCTCCGGAGCATATTCCAATAATGGCCTAATATAAGTTTTGTACAAAATAATCCAAATCTTAGAAGATTTGGATTTAATTATGCGAAACAAAGAGCGCATACGTAAATATGCACTCCTTGTTATATGAGAAATGTCAGAAAATTATAATTTATCATCAATGTTTACACCTAAGTCTCTGATTGTATCCACAATTACTTTGTCTGACCAACGAAGAATTTTACCCCAGGAAACGTCAAAATGTACCAGCAGGGGTGGGACTCGTACTCGTAAATCGTGATTTCTTGTGTTTTTTGACTACTCGTTACTCGTAATTCGTTACTCGTATTTTGACACGAATAACGAGTAATTTTATGCACTGGTAATAGTGTTAGAAATATATTTTTATCATGATTATCCCAATGATAATTCGATGTGGAGGTAGAAGTATTGCTTTAATAATTCATAAAATGGCAATTTTTTGACAATTTTCTTAATAAAAGTTCATTTTTTTTTTAATTTTCTTGGCGGCGTCTATCGACACTGCCGAGCACCTTTTAGCTTAGTATCGCGGTTCCCAACCGCTCTTGCTTTTCTTTACGTTCTCTCTCCTCTTTCTCTTTCTCCCGCCCCCTCACTGACTCTTGCTCGTTTTTTGTTTCTCGAAGTTTTAACTCTCTCTCTTCCTTCCTCTCACCCTCCATCTTTCTCGCTCTCTCTCTCTCACATTTACTTCTTTTCATGCCTCTCTCTCTCACTCCATCTTTATCTCACTTTCTCTCTTCTTTTTTTTTTGTCTTCCTTACTTCTATCCTTCCCTATCACGCTACCTTTTTTCTTCCACCATTTACTCCTCAATCCCGCCCCCTCCTCACTGTCTCTTCTCTGTCGCTCTTTCTCGGTTTATGTCTCTCTTTCTCTTTCACGCTCTTTAAAGCATTTCCTTTTTGTTCCTTCCCTCTTTCGCTTTATATTGTGTGCTTCTCTCTTTCCGACCTTATAGTCTCTTACTCTCTATCTTTCTCTCTCTCCTTTTCCCTCTTAGTGTCCTTTCTCCTCCCGTTCTCTCTCTCTCCCTATCTCATTCTCTTCTGTTTCTCTCTCTTTCACTACCTATCTCTCTCTGCCTCTACCTTTATCTCTCCCTCCCTTTCAGGTTCTTTTACCCTTCCACCCTTGTCCCCACATTCTCTCCCACTCACTGTCTGTTGCTCTCTCTCCTTTCACCAACTTTTTTCTTTCATTTTCTCTTCTCCGTCTCTCTTTCTCTCTCTTTGAATCGTTCTCTTCTCTCTCTTATTCACTTTTTTTTTGCTCTTATCTCCATCTTTTCTCTCTTCGTGCTCTTTCTTATGCGTTCCCTGTTTTTTGGTTTGCTTAGGATTTAGTTAAAAAGACGAAATAATAATAATTTTCGTGTAAATATTCAAAACTTCATTCAAAAAACACACCTAAATTTTCAAAATTTTCCCTGGCGGCGCCTATCGGCACTCGAGTTTCTCGTGATTTTAGGCAATACTCGTTACTCGGTTTACTCGTACTCGTGACTTTCGGGACGAGTCCCACCCCTTGTTACCCATTGTAAGTAAGAATTGACAATTTTGGTGCTTAATTTATTTAGGTTTATTGTTCTTAAAAGCCCGGGCTCTAGCTTGTTATTTAGAATTATTCTTAAAAATCCTTTATTACTATTTTTAAATTAAAAAAACAAAATTTTGGAGTTTTTGAAAAGTGAGTGTTTTTTTTCTATTTTATTCTTAGATGAAAAATTGATGACTTTGTGTGATTTTTATGTTAGTACTGTTTGAATAATTATTTTATTAAACTCGCCATGCAAACGCTATCATAAAATGGTGACTCACTCAATACGTATTTTTGGTTTTGGCTCAATTTTTTCCCTTCTCGTGCGTTTTTAAGCATTGTTTTTAATTTATTGTCAAATTCTTGGCGAAGTGTTTTATTCCATTTGCCAAAAGTTGCTAAATAATTCCGAAATGCATTCTCATTTGGCAAATTCAATTTTAATTTTGTTTTGTTTTTTAGCGATTCGATCTTTCCCTTTGCTTTTGCTCTCCCAAAAATTACCCTTGAAATTTTGTCAAGAATTTCTACAGTTTTAATTGTTGACAGATTGCTATAACCCCCGTCTTCAAATATTGGCCTAACTGCGGGCAATTGATGTGCCAACAATCGCTGTTCAGTGGCATAAATAATGAACACATATTCGTAAATAATGTGCAAATAATTGCGATATTTTTCGCATTTTAATCTTATTTTTTTCTCTTCTTCATTTTCCTCATCATTTTTTGCACAATGCCAACTCTGTCTCATCAAATACAAAATGGGGATATATTCCTTAAATTCCGATGACAATTTAATACGCTTTTCCCTATCATCCTTTTCCGCATTGTAAAATAGCTTAAAATCTGACTGCTCTTTGATAAATAAGATATTTGCGTCATCAGCGAACTGAAATTAATTTTTAACAATTGGAAAAATTCAAAATGATCATTATACCATTGGATCATAGCACCATAAAGGAAAACGCAACTTTATGTTGGATTCGTTAAAATTGACAACATAATTTGCTGGTAATTCTCTGCTTGACAATTTTTCCGTTTCTTTCGCTTTTTTAAGCATTTTCTCCAAAATTTTGTTAAATTTTAGTCGAGTTAAATTTAAATGACTTTCTTTTATTTCATTTTCCCATTTTAATTCAAGGCCCATTTGAACAACAGTTTCTTGGAATGTTTCTTTTTCTAAATTTGTTTCAAATTTCAATTGCATCTCATTGAATAATTTGGGTTCGTAATATTCCGCGAAAAGTGTCTCCAATTTTTGCTTTCTGACTTTGCCATATTTTGAATTGAAATAAAACATTGAAAGTATTGCCAGATTTTTCACTGTCTCAGTCACTGTACATAATACATAAACTTGGCCAAAATAAAACATTGGCTTCACTGTGGGGAACCCGGCGTAAACGCTGAACAAATATTCGTACACAATGTCCAAATAATTTCGATATTTTTGGCATTTTTCCTGCTCATTTTTTTCAAATTCTTTTTCAAGTTTGTCACAATGCCAGTTCTCTCTCAACAAAAACACAACGCCAAGAATAGCCTGATACTCATTAAGAAAATCATCATGTTCATTTTTAAATCTTTTGGCCTCGTAAAGTTGCTCATTGTGCGGGTCTTTCATAAATTCGAGGAACAAGTGCTCATTATCGCACTGTAAAAGTAAATTTTTAAAAGTTGAATTGAAATTAATGTTTCATTATTAGGGAGCGGATTTATATGCAAATGCTTAGTTTTTTTTGTTAAGACTAATAAGCACGAAAAAGGTATTTTTAACTTGGTTTGAAGGTTCCAGTACGCACTTTTTTCATGCATATTTTGGGATTTTGTACTAGGGTTGCAACCCCGACGTCGGGGTTGGGAAAAGTCGGGGTCGGGGTTTGTCGGGGTCAGCAAGGTCGGGGTCGGGGTCGGGGTGAGCAAAATCAGTCGGGGTCGGGGGTCGGGGTGAGCAAAATCAGTCGGGGTCGGGGTCGGGGTTTTCAATTTTTCGCTTTGTCACTGACAGTCATAAAAATTCAGGCCAATTTTATACAACCCAAAAATATAATTTAAATGTTTGGAGCATATTTGTTACTTACGGCCTTTTTTTTAGCTGTTCGGCTTTGTAAATGAGACATTAACTTTTTTATTTCGAAAAGGGAGGGTCGGCGGTGCCGTTAGGCGCCGCCGGGAAAAATTTTTGAAATTTTAATCGAATTTGTTAACAGATTTTCCCCAAAAATGGTCAACTTTGGGTCTTAAAATAGGAATATTTTCTTATTTTCTACGTCAGAGTAAGAAATAAGAACAAAATAAGAACATAAGGCTGAAATAAGAACAAATCTTAGAAATAAGAACAAATGCAACCTTTGATTACATAGGATCATCTTTTCGAAAATTTTGATGACTTTTCTTTATTTTGTTGCACTGCCAAACAAAAATTAATTTTTGACAATTTTTGGCAAAAATTTTCACCTTATTGACAATTTTTGGTCGGTTCTTAGGGGTGTATTTTTCGTTTTTATTGTATTTTAGTTAAGGAATTTTTAGCCAAAAATCAAAATTTCCCCCAAAATTACTCAAACTATGTCTTTTATGTTCGAAAGAATTTGAAATATACAAAAGTAATTAATTATTTTTATGAAAAGTGCCATTCTTAGGGGTGTATAAAAACCCCGACCCCGAGTCGGGGTTGAGGGTCGGGGTCGGGGTTTGTCGGGGTTGGAAGCGTCGGGGTCGGGGAAAACCCCGAAAAATGGCCTAAAATGTCGGGGGCGGGTGCAACCCTATTTGTACATATATATTTCGCATTTTTTTCCATTTTATTTAAATATTCTCAGAAAGAAATGTGAACTAGTGCTAAGCGGTTGACCAACTCACAAAAAAGTTACAATATGAAAAACGCGAAAAGTCAGAATTTTATTCATTTGGGTCTTAAATGTATTTTTCTCGTTGATTTTGATTTTTACTATATTTTTGATCGTTTTAGAGCATATTTAGACCGTTTTTAGTACATATTTAAGTGAATATTTTGCCATTTTGGTGCATATTTTACCACTTGTAATGCATATTTTGAGCATTTTTCGACCATATTTTATGCGCATATATGGCTTTTTTATGTGCATATAAATCCGCTCCCTATTCATTGTTTACCAATTTATTTGCCGTTGCAATGGGAAATTCAGCGATAAAAAAGAACAGAAGAAATATTTCACAAATAAAAGAAATCATTCGAAACTAAAATAATGGTCAATTACAATTATAAAAAATAAATATATATATATTACATTTAGGGATGGGAGCGTTCGGACCAAAAAGAGTAAAGAGTATTTTAAGACCTTTTTTCTTCACTTGCGATAAAAATATTAAAAAAATAGGGTAACTTTATGTCCTGCGGAGCCGACCGATAAGCCGTTGTAAATTGTTTAAAAAAAACTATCACAAAAATTTGTAAAGAAATTTATTAATCTTGGTACCCACTGAAACAAATATTTTCTAAAAAAAAATTGGTCTTTTTTACTGATTATTTGAGGTTTTCCCGTTTAAGGAAAGTAGGAGGATCTGGAAAAAAAAATGGGAAGAGAGGAGGTAATGGGTAGGAAGAAGGAGAGGAAGAGGGAACTAGAGGGAGTTAGACGGGGTACGTTTTTTGTAGGCAGAGAGTATGGGGTATAAGGGAGGTAAAGTAGAACTGTGCGAGAATTGATTTTTGCCGAGAACCGAGACTGAGATAGGAAATGACCCCGTTAACCGAGACCGAGAAACCAAAAAGCCCAAGGAATTTCTCGAGTCGTGAACCAGGAATCGAGAATCTTATAATGAATCTTTAAATTTTGTCGAAATTGGTATAACAAATGCAATTATTTCATTCTCTAAAATTAAAAACAAAAAAATTTGTTATGCATGGCCTTCTAAAATACATATTGCTTTGGAATTAAGTACCTTCTCTCACGGGGAAATTTTAAAAAATTGATGAATTTGTTAACAGGTTTTGCTCAAAAATGGTTTACTTTTGAGAACCTTTTTTGAGTAGATTCAAAAGAATTAAGTGTCCGGTGGTCTGATAGGCGCCACTGGGAAAATTTTTCAGAATTTGACTGTAATTTATTAACAGATTTGGGCGCAAAAAATCGGTTTTAGTCAAATTTTTAAAATTTTATAGAAATTGAGGGTTCGGCAGCGTCAAAATTTTGAAAATCATTATTAAACAACAGATTTTAAACCATTCATTGAAGATTTACAGACCCGGGACTGAAGTGTCCAAAACCACTGGGACGCAATTATCCACTGCCGAAAAAACGCACCAATACACAACTTAAACATTTTTAATATTAAGAATTATTTTAGAACACAAAAATTTAGCATTTTAAGTGAAATTCACTGACTTTTTTCAAAAGGCCGCGGAGCGGCCTGCTAATGGTGATATATAATTTGTTCAGTTTTGAATCTGGGGCCTCAAAACCATATTTTCCTCCTTTTTTTGCCATTTTGGTTGTTGCCTTTTTTTTAGATATTTTACTAAAATTTTGAGAAATTTCTTAAGAAGAATTCTACAAAAATGAAAAGGATATCTAAAAACGGCTTTACATTAATTTTACTTTTTCGCACAGCCCTAGGTAGAGCGAGTGAGGAGACTTTATAGCAAGAAACAAATGGTAATGGTGGGGGGGGGAGGAAGGGGAAGAGTAAGGAGAGAAGTAGAATGATGAAAGTGGAGGTGAGTGGTAGGGGGAGGAAGGAGGAGGGAGGGCATCGAGATAGGGGTGATCAGGCGAGGTAAAGAGACGTAGAAGGGGTTAGACATAGAGAGTGTGGCGAGAGATGCTGCAGTAAAGGATGAGTTGGCATTTACACGTAGGCCAAATTTTTGCGGCACCCTCCCATGGGTTGGCATTGTGCCAAAAATAAAATTGCGAAAAAAAAGTTAAAGTCATACATACATAAGGCAGAGAGTTCAAATAAAATGGCTGAGGAAGAGATGGATGGGGAAATGTATAATAATGATACGAAAGAATTAATAGCATAGCCGCCCATTGAAGAGAGTGGGCCCAGAGAAGCTATTGAGCAGGATAAGTTGGCAATCGCGCGCAGCCCGCCGGGGGTCCAAGAGAAGGCAATTTTGGGGAGCAAATAAATTTATGTTAGAAAGGACGAGACTTATTTTGGCCAATTGTATTTAATGAGACAGAAATGGAATTGTGAAACAATTGTTGAGCAACTTAAAAAAGATAAAGATTTGGGGGATGAATGTGAAAAATTTGTTGAATATTTTCCATGAATATTTGTTCAAAATTTATGCAAAAAGAAAGTCGAAATATTATTATTATTTTTTAATTATCTCATTTCAATGACCATTTATTATATAAATATTTTGAATTTAAGCTCGAATGCATGAGTTGGATCTCATATTTCCCATTGTTTGGCCATTGTTTAATGATTTATCGGTGTACTCCCAGAACAAATATTCGCGCAATGCCCAAATATTTTCGATATTTTCGGCATTTTATTTGTTAATAATCCTCAAATTCCTTTCCAACTTTCGAACAGTGCCAATTCGCAAGATGTGCCTCATATTTTTCCGTCAAAATGTGACGTATCCTAAAATTGTGTGGATCTTTCACGAATGCGAGCATTAATTTAAAAGTGGGTGGTTCTGAAAACAAAGGGGGGTGGGTCCCTTTTGGTTTTTTTTTTTTTGATTTTCAAAATTGGCCAAAAGAAATATCATATCCGTGATCAGCGACCTAAACACCTTTGGAAACATATGTCTAGTAATTAAAAATAAATAAATAAAGACAGGGTTTTAAACCCAAAAAGGAGACCATTTATTTATTTTTTTTAAAAACCTTCCATTTTTAATCTAGCGACTTTAATTCTTTCATTTTCTCTAAAGAGCGCATGAAACATAATAATGATTCATAAAGACAGAAACATTGACAAAATAAGTAAAATAAAACAACAATAGCCATTGCATTATCTCTCTGCCTTAGTTCTACAATTCATTCATCTGTTTGGTGAATTCCAAAATGCACAGCTTCCATTGTCTGATCATCGACAAGCACAATGTCGTAGTCAGCCAAATATCGTTCGAGCAAATTGTCAGAATCAAAGTTCAGCTAATGACGAAGAAAATTGGCAAAAATCTGTGCAAAAATGACTCACAAATCCAATCCCACATCCATCCGAACGTCTATAAAAAAATTTAATATCAGAAAGAAGAGAAATATGAACACTTATAGTCTAGGGTTTCAGCCGGTACTTTCCTGTTATGCGACTACAAGCCAAAATTTTAAAAAATCAACAAAAGGGCGCGTAGAATTGCAAAAACTTTTGGCCAAAAATGAAGGCCATAGCGCGCTAATTTATGCGTTCATCGGGTGGGGGAGGGGCGGAATTGTTCAAATTGTTAATTTATGTGGTGAGAATGTGGAATTTGCGCCCCTTTTGTTGATTTTTTCAAATTTTGGCTTGTAGTCGCATAAAAGGAAAGTGTACCCTTCAGCCTCCTTCAGAGAAAGAGAGAGTGAAAGAAAGAGAGGGAAAGAGAGAGAGACCGAGAGAGAAAAAGAGAGAGAAACTGAGGGAAAGGGAGACTGAGAGAGAGGGAGAGGGAAAGAGTGAGAGAGGACGAGAGAGAGAGACAGAGAAAGAGAGAGTGAAAGAAAGAGAGGGAAAGAGAGAGAGACCGAGAGAGAAAAGAGAGAGAGAAACTGAGGGAAAGGGAGACTGAGAGAGAGAGGGAGAGGGAAAGAGTGAGAGAGGACGAGAGAGAGAGACAGAGAAAGAGAGAGTGAAAGAAAGAGAGGGAAAGAGAGAGAGACCGAGAGAGAAAGAGAGAGAGCTGAAGCAAAGAGAGAGGGAGAGAAAGAAAAAAATAAATACAGCGTGAGAGGGAAAGAGAGGGGAAGAGACAGAGGGAAAAAGAGAGAAAGACAGAGGGAAAGATAGAGAGACAGGGAAAGAGAGAGAAAGACAGCGGGAAAAAGAGAGAGGGAAAGAGAGAGACAGAGGGAAAGAGAGACCGAGGGAAAGAATGAGAGAGGAATAGAAAGAGAGAGAGTGAGGCAGAAGGAAAGAGAGAGGAAGAGAGAGAGAGAGAGGAAAAGAGAGACAGAGAGAGGTAGAGAAAGAAAGGGAAATAGAGATAAAATGGAGAAAGAAAGAGTGAGACAGAGGGAAAAAGAGAGAGGAAGAAATAGAGACAGAGAGAAAGAGGAATAAAGAGGAGAGACAGAGGAAGAGAGATTATAGACAAAGAAGAATAAAAGAGAGATTGTCAGAATGAATATGAATGGAGCAAAAATCAATGTGTGTTTGAAAGAGAGACGGAAAACACGAATAAACTGAGAGATAGAAAAGAAATTCGAAAGAGAGAAAGAGAAAAGGGAAGAGAGAAACAGACAAAAAGAGAGATAGGCAATGGAGAGATGAAAAGAAAGATGGAGGGGAAGAAGGAAAGAAACAAGAAGAGAGAGAGATTGAGGAAGAAAGAGACCGAAATAGAGATAGTGAAAGGAAATAGACAAAGGACGAGAGGGAAAGAGAAATAGAGAGAGAGGGGAGGAAACAATTGGGAAACATGAAGGATTCCCAACCGTTGCTATCCGCTCTCTGCATGCTTTTACTCACTTATTTTTTGATAAAAGCAAAATAATTTTAATCTTAAACAGATTTCAAAATTTTGAAAATAATCAAGGGGCACAAATAAATTCCCATTTGACATAAAAAAATTTCATATTATAACCCGAAAAATTACAAACAAAAGTGAATTAATATTTATATCTTCGATTAATTCATCAATTTCTTTCAGTTCTATGAGAAGACATTCTTTGAAAAGCCCATTTTGAAAAAAAAATCCAATATCCAAATATAAATATTTTTTATTTTCAAGAAACTGAAATTCTTTTTTAAAGAAAATGTAAAGGGATGAGGGAAGGCGCTGCAGAAAGGCGCCGCCGAGAAAATTTTTTTAAAGTTAATAAAATAAAATTTGCACAAAATGATCATTTTGAAATTCGGGTTTTGTGAGCCTTACCGGATTTTTCCGGATTAACCTAAAAAATGTAGCCAGAAAATTTTTTAAATTAAAACACGGTCTCGGTGTTTTAAAACCGGATTACCGTATTTTCAAGAACCGGAAAAGAAAAATGTTCAAATATTTCAAAAATTAAACTGCAATTACCGTCTCTGGTTTGCTTTTATTTTTTATTATTTTTCTTTAATGGCCTATTTTGTTGAACTTTTTAGGAATTTTCACTCAAAATTGGTTTATTTATTTGTTTTTACTCTTTCAATTGTTTTCGTTTGATTTTGTACCGCCAGAAAGTAATACAATTTTTTTACTTTTTGTAGATTTTTATTAAGTTATCCCAAAAGTATTTTTTTAAATAATTTGTGCTAAATTCTGATAGCCTGAAAACCCCAATTTTTTGCTTTTTGAACTCATTTTATTTGTAGCTTATTATATATATTTTTTTTGAAACTTTGCATGAATAAATTTTGGAAATTGTAAATTCATTTCGTGATAAAATTTGCATAGCCCTTCACAAAAGCCTCAGAATATTTGCTTTATAAACGGATTATAATTGTAAAACGAAAAAAATTTGCGTAAAACTATAAAGCTTTGGAGGAAAAAACTTTAATTAGGTCATTTTTATCCAAAAGTCCTCAAGTTTTCCAAAAAATCAGAAAATACTAAACTATTTATTTCTAAAATATAGCTTTGATTACGCTAGTTTCTGTTAATAATGTACACGACGTCAATTCCCTAGCAGATGTAGGCATACTTATTTTTTTCGGAAAGCTTTAACATTTCGCTAAAATTTGCTCAGAGTTGCTTTATAAAAAATTTATGAAAATAAATGCAAAAAAAGAGGTGAGACCTTTTAGGGCCTTTTTAAGGCAACTTGATTTTGTTTCAGGGCTTTCAAAATCTTCATTAAATTAAAATAAACTCTTATGGTAGAAGGGCAAAAAGGTCGCTAAATATGATGGTGATAAAGTTTCAGAGAATTAACTGGCCTGAGTTTGATATTCGTATTTTTCCTTATTTTTTGCGTAGATTCGGAACAAATATTCATAAAAATGGTCTATATATTTGCAGAACTTTTCACATTTTAATCGCTCTTTTTCGCCGTTTTTTATTTGCTCAGCCATTTTGTCACAATGCCAATTTTGTCTCATCAAATACAAAAGGCCAAGACCAATCTAATATTTTTGTATCAATATTGTTTCTTCGCTTCTAACGCATCATCGTCAGAGAAACGGATCCCCGCCAGTTCGCCATATTTGTCCCGTTTCATTACAAAATCGCTTCAAAATAGGGCATTCCTCTCACAAATTCGATAAATGCTTTATCAATAATATCGGTATTATTTGCCGACGGTGCCATTTTGCTTGCCCGTTTTTGCGCTTTTTTATGCATTCCTTCCAAATTTTCTTAAAATTTTTCGGCGAATTAATTTTACATAATTTTCGCTTATTTCATTTTCCCATTTTAATTCAATTCCCATTTGAACTGTTATTTTTTGGAATGTTTCTTTTTGAATATTTGCTTCATAATTCAATTCGTTCTCATTGAATAATTTTGGTTCGTAATATCTCACAAAAAGTTTCCCCAATTTATGTCCATTCCTTTTAGCGAATTTCGATTTGAAATAAAATTCCAAGATTATTGCCAAGCTTTTTTCCGTCTCAGTCATAGTGCCAAATGCATAAATTTGTCAAAATAAAACATCGGCTTCACTGTGGGGAACCCGGCGTACATTCGGTAACAAATATTCGTACAAAATATCCATATATTTTCTGTATTTTTGGCATTCTGTTTGTTGTTTCTGTAAAAATTCATTTCCTATTTGGGCACATTGCCAATTATCTCTCAAAATGCACAGAGGGCCAAGATGCGACTCATATTCTCGCGTTAACTGATCCTTTACCCTTTTATAATTAGGATTTTCTGTAGCGATTTGCTCAAAATTGGACGAATATTTCAAAAATGTAACCAATAAATCGTCATTATCGTACTGTAAAAGAAAGCTTATTGAGGCAGGAATAATGTATTCATTAATTACTTACCAATTGGTCTGCGTTTAAAACTGGAAATTCAGCAAGAAAAATGAGAAGAAAAAATATTCCAAAATTAAATTCACGCATTATTGACTTTGGAATGAGGCTGCCAAAGCATACGCAATAACGAGTTGCTTTTGGGAGAATGGCATTTTGGTTCAAAACAGTGGGAATGATACGATTATGGCCAAGCTTCGCTTAACCCATGAAGTCCCAAAATACTTAGCCAACCACTTCCCGATCCCCGTAAAAAAATTCCTGCCTTAATTTTGGTCAATATCATATCTCATACAATATTTTAAAATCGTTTTTCAACATTCAACATCCCTTGTCCCTCCTTCACTTCTACCGCCCTGAAATAAGACTACGTATTTCTATTGTATGTCTTCTTTCCATGGGTATGCATAGATCGTGCTGGGTCGTTTCCTAAAAACCGCCACTTTGGGCGTTTCATAAAAAAACGCCATTTTACAGATTTTTCGACAAAAACTCTTGATAACTTTGCTAAACGCAATCAAATGAAACAATCTTGGTAATGTCTGATAGCTCTTGGTTGACTCTTTTAGCCTACCAAAATTCAAATAATTTGGTTCTTTTTATGACAATAAAAATGAGTTTTTGGCACTTTTTATAGCTACAACTTTCTTAAATCTCAATCAATTTTTTTTTAATCTTGCAGGCTATTATAGCTAACCAATAGCTACCGTACCACACCAAGATTGTTAAATTTGAGTGAGTTTGAGCAAAGTTATGAAGAATTTTTGTCGGATCTAAAATTGGCGGATTTATGAAACGCCCATTTGGCGGTTTTTATGAAACGACCTAGCATCTGCATAGATTGGTTTAATTGTGGGGACCTTCCGGCGGAGGAATTTTAAGGGGACTGTATAAAAATTGTTGGGGTTTCAAAAAAAATATGTTAACTTTATTTGGCTTTTCACATAATAATATAAAAAATTCCTAAACAAAAATACGAAAAAGATATTTTCGCTTTTTTAGTAAATAGCTTCCAGCCCTATTCATAGATATCAGGGCTAGGCCAAACTTTCGCATGCGAATTTCGCCTTTCTCATCTTGCGTTTTTGGGCCTTTTCGCAAAAGTTGGGGCAAAAGTTATAATCAAATCATTTTAAATTTCAACGAGAACTGTGACACCGGGGAAAATTTTGGTCGAGAAATTGTAAACAAATCTCAAAAAAATCCTTATCTTTAGCGGGATTGATCTCTTGCCTGAAAAATGGTACATATAATCGATAATGATGGCGGGCATTTTGAATCATGGTTGTGTTTTGTTTAATTTATATTAAAAAAAATTCTTTAAAAAGTTGTGCGGAAACATATGTTACACCCTAAAAAAATGACCAAATGAACAATTATTCCATTTTCCAATCTCCACGATAAGTTTTTTAAATTTTTAAAAATTTGAAGGGGCGGAAGACGGCGGTGCCGATAGGCGCCGCGTGGATAAAATTTTTAAAATAATTAAAGCGTAAAAACTCGAATCAAACAACATGCAAATTTTAAAGGGGAGGCGCGAACGCCATCCCCCGCACTCAAAAATTTAGCTGTGGACCTATCCCAGTTCGGGACCGCCCTGCAGGTCAGCCCCAACCGAAAGTGCAATGGTGGAGCCTCGCCACAGGAATCCTGCCTCAGTGATCGCAGGAACTCCCCAGCCAGGTAAGTTTATGAAAGGGGAAACAGTGGATAGAGAAGGAAGAGATAGAGGAAAAGAAAGATGGGTTAGAAAGCTGTACATTCTCATTATTCTCTCATTTCTTTTCCCTTAAGATATGCACTATTTCTCTCTTATGCACGTCTGTCCGTCTGTTAGTGGAAATGAGCTTCCTTCTTTCTTGCATATTTTTTTTCACAGCAGCAGAAAATATTGACCGTGATAATGCAGAAGAAAAGATACGCAGAAATGCAAGACAAAAAGAAGAGAATTTATGGGAAAGAGAAAAAAAAATAAGGAAAGCATCAAAATTGGGTAAACCTTTTTTTCAACCACCCAAATTAAGGTAGCACGGTACCGGTACTTTTGGGAAAAACCGGTACCGGTACCGGTTCTGGGGTTTTTGGCCGGTTCCGGTACCAACCGATACTTTTCTAAAGCAAAATTTTTAGAAAAAGATAAAAAAATTTTTTTTTTAATTTTTGACAAAAAATAAAATAAAATCTTAATTAATAAATATGTAAAGCCTGAATGTAAATAGAATCTCAGGCAAAAAGAAATTTCGAATATTATCTTCAGATAATGAAAAACTTTGCTTTACCCATTACATATCAAAAGGCACAAAAATTCACAAACAGGCACTAAAAATTGAAAAAAAGGCCGAAAAATTATCATTTTTAGCCAAAATCAAATAGAAAAGCATTTTTTTCTCTATCACAAAAGAGAAGCAAAATAAATTAAATATTTTGAAATTATAAAAAGTCGAAAATGTTTTTGAGAAACAATTGAAATTTAGAATTTTAGGGGGCAAATTTTTTGTGAAATTATCCGTTTCTTAGGGCTAACTTTTTAAAAATTTGAAAGGTCAATTTTAGAGATCTCTTTTTGGTTTTATAGTATTTTTGTTTAAATTTTTCAAAAATATCCGGACAATCCGCGCTTCGTGTCGAAAAATTTTCCTTCATCTTAATTCAAAACCTAATCTTTAGGGGTGCATTTTTGGTACCCGTTGGTAACGTTTTCTAAAACCGGTACCGGTACTACCCTGTTTTTAAAAACCGATACCGGTACCGGTACTTTAGTACCGGGGTCACCGGGCGTACCGGTACCGGGACCGGTTCGGTACCAGGACCGAGCTACCCTAATCCAAATATATATTTTTGTTTTCACACATAAAGAAACTGCTTAACGTTGCATATGTTCATTCCAAATGGACATATACTAAAATTGGAACAATACAGAGAAGATTAGCATGGCCCCTGCGCAAGGATAAAACCCAAATTCGTGATGCGTTCCAAATTTTTTACGTCGTTGTTTATTATTAATTACGGGTTACAATTGTTACAAAATCCCGGATTTTAGCAACTGATAAAAAACACTTATTATTTTGGCTTTTCTCAAAATTTTAAGAAAAAAGGATAAATTCAAAAAAGTAAATCTTCGTGCCGTATCTTTTCTTGGGCAAAATCGTCAAATTTAAATAATAAATGCATTAACTTTTTTAATATTTATACAAAATTTTAATTAAAAACGTTTTCAGCTAGGCTCCTTAAGAAATTTTCATAACTAAAAATTCATAAAAATATCGCAAAATTTTCAAAAATTCGGTCCCTACGCTTCAGCTCCGAGTGTTGAACATTCCGATTGTCGATGGCTGCGTGTCGAACATTTTTAAAACACGCTAACTCAATAACTCAATCTTAGTCTAGGTTTAAACTTTGGCTTTTCGTTCCAATATCTTATTTAATAAAATTCAAAAAGTAACTGTGACTGTAAAACATGAGTTTAGGCCAGGGTTCCTATCGAAAATTTTCCGAAATTAGAACTTCAGTGGGGTCCGGCGGTGCGGTAGGCGCCACAGGAAAAAATTTTGAAAAGTTATGACCGATTTGTCGACAGATTTCCTCAAAAAAACCGAAAAACCTACAAAACAGGGATCGTCCGAGCTCTATTTCAAAGTACTTAGGCAGAAAATTTGTTAATTCACTGTACCGTTCAAGATTTTGTCATATTCAAGAAAAGGTTAACTTATTCAAAAAGCTTGTAGTTTCCACCAAGGGCGCGGCGGCGGTGCCGATAGGCGCCGCCGGGGAAAATATTGAGAATTTAAGTAAGGGCCATTTTGTTATTAGATTTTGCCTTAAAATTTTTAATAGGATTTGTTGCTAGACTTGACGAAAAAAATAGAGATTTTTCCCCAAAAATTAAAATTATGTACATAAAACTGGCATTTTTTACTCCCATGGCATGGAGTGTTATCATCAGCGAGCCCTGCTAGTTTAGGAAATAAAAAAAAAAACTACCAAAAAACCTCCAAAAATGAACAAAATATTAAGAAATTTGTTAAAAATGTTTTACATTAAGTGTACTAAAGTTAGGACTGGAAATAAAGCAAAAAACCGATTTCGGTTTTCGGTTAACCGGGTATCGGCCAAAAACCAAAACCGAAAACCGGGGGTAGCAAAACCGGACTAACCGAAAACCGGGGGACCGGGTTTAAACCAATTATATTCAACCTAATTTTTTGTGTTAAATTTTTAAAGAGAATTTTTGAGTTATTTTGAAGAAATCGGCGTTGTCGATAGACGCCGCCGCGAAAATTTTGGAAAATTCAAATGTTTTTTTTGAAAAAAATTGTCCAAAAAGTTTTCATTTTATAAATTTTGACATTTGGGTCACATTATTTTCATTATACTGAAGTAATATTTGGAAACAAAGAAAAATTAAATTTCTTACTATGAAGGGGATTTGAACCCAAGCAAAAGAAAGGGGAAAACAATTGAGTATTGAAATTTAATTTCTCAAGAAAAGTTGATGTCTTTAAATGATTGTTATTGGACTTAAAAAATGGAATGGACTCATAAACATTTGATTAGACTCATAAAGTAAAATAGAACCCAATTCGCCTTTATTAAATGAACCCACACAAAATGAAGTCCATTTCCAAAAAATGCACAAAACGAAAAACGGGTTTTTGATTTTCCATCTGTTGTTTATTTACTATCATTTCATCGTTTCAGCAACTTATTAAGCACAATTTTTGCTTACCTCAACAAATTAAGAAAAATAAGTAAAATTATAAATTTTTATGCCAATAAATTTTTCTTGACAAAACCATCAGATTTAAAATAACTTTTAAATATATTTGAAGAAAGTGATTCTTCAACATAAAATATATTTCTTTTAATTTTCCGTTAATTCTTTTCAAGTTATATCGAATTAAACAAAAAAAAAACGAAATTAAACAACAAAGAAACCGGCTTTATGCTTAATTCCTGAACTGCCAAGGGGAAGGAGACGAACAGATGCCAATAGCTTTATCGGAAGGATTTTAGAAGATCTGTTAAATTTGTTCAAGCTTATGCTTTTTCTTTTGATCTCCCCCGTAGGGGAGATGCGCCGTTCCCGGAGGTAAGTGCAATACCGGGCCGACGCGTGGTCGAGAGGGAGCAAGCCCCCTGCTGCGACCATTTTCCAAAAATTGGTTAATCTCTTTGACCCCGGTAGGGGTCGTTACGGAGATTAAGCCGTAAAGAACAGATACTACACTTTGATCTTAGCCAAAAGGCCGAGAAGCGATGCCCGTACAGCAAAACGGGGCGCAAAAACGGATCCGGTAGGATCGAAAACATATGGGGAGCACTTTACGGAACCAAAATTGGACATCAGAGAGCAGAGATATTAAACAAAAAGTAAATTGAATGTAGAAAAAGGAGAGGAAAAGTTGGGAAAGAAACAAGAGAAAAATAGAAGAGGTAGAATAAGAGACTGCTAAGAAATATACAGAGAGAATGCCCGCGGGAAGAGACAGCAGTGGCAGCCAGTGTCTGTGGGTCGCACTACGACCACTCTCATCTTCCTCGCCCCCTCTCAATTTACACTGCCATTTTTTTCCCTGTGTTATTTCTCGATTTAGGCGTTATGTCGCACTCCGACCACTCCCGTCCCTTCCTCTCTCTCTCTCTGTTTCTCTTCCTCTGCATTATTTCATTTTCTTTTTTGACTGTCTTTCTATTACTACACTATAATTGACGACCCCCCTTGGCTAGTTTTGATTCGGTAATTTAGGGCTCCCAATTTCTGGGAGCTTCCCGAGTTAATGGTTCAATATACTTCATTCATATTGGTTTGGTGGTTCGGTGTAGGGTAGCATCCAGACCCTTCTCTGGGGCTGAATTGTCAGGCCTGGGTTGTCCGGGTCCGGGAAAACTCAAACGCATTATGTAATTTTTTCGATTCCTTGTCAATCAATTTTTTTTTCGGTTTAAATCGATTTTTGGATATGAACAATTTAATTTCGAATTTGATGCTGAATGAATGACATTGGTTTCTCCTCCCACCATTTGTGAGCAAGTCAATTGTGATGTCCTTGATCACGTAAATCTTCTGACCATCAGAACAATTAAATTTGTAATTTGAAAATTTAATAATTTATTGAATTTAATTTATAAAATTATTTACTGACATATGTACTTTATAAAAAGTTAATTGAAGAAAAGAAAATTATTTTTTTTTTGATAATATTTTTAATGAAAAAATAAAGCCATTAAATTCAGCCACACAAATAATAATTATTTTATGCTTATTTTTTAATAATTTCAATTTTTATTTTAGTAATATTTACCCCCCCCCCATCCCCAAAGGGGTTATACGACATTTGTGGCCAAGACATTTGCGCCTATGTCTATAATCGGTTTCAAAATGAATTGCTTTAATCCCAAATGCCCTAAAACGATTAATAATGGAGAAAGCATCATTTTTGCTCTTTAGGTAATCCATTGGGGTGTTTTTATAATTTATGATTTCTTTCTCCAAGAACGCAATTCTCGGACCAATTTCATAGGTTATAGCCTCTATTAAAGCTTTTTAAGGAATTTGGGATTAATTCAACATAAATTTGAAACCATTTTTGGGCATAACCGAAAATGTCTGGGCGGCAAATTTCTTGGCCGCAAAAGTCGCAACACCCCCCCCCCAACGGCACTCTTTTCTTTGTTTAGCAAATGGACTAATTGGCCAAAGCGTCGAGTACCCCCAAAAATCAATGGGAATAAAAGAGTCCAAAAATGGAACAAACACACAAATCCTTCTTCTGTCTATCATTTTGCATAAATTTGTTTGCCAAAAGTAAAGACCTTTTTCTCATTTGATTTCATTGTAAATATATTTATTTTTTTCAAGAAATTTATGACATCTTTCGTTAATGATTTTCATTTCGTAAAATTGCCATTTTTTCGATTTGCGACAAATGTACAAAATTAATAATTTTGATATCATTCAATAGCTGCTAATTGGTCTATTAGTTTTACAAAAATTCTATAGAATTTCATTAGCTTTTAACGAGTTATGAGCAAAAAATATAAATCTTAATTTTTTTTTTTTCTTTAAATTTATTTTGTAATAATAATAATAATAAAAAAAAGTTTAATTAGTGATGGGAAGAGGCACAAAGAGATCAAAAGGAACACATAAAAAAAGAACAAATTCCCTTCTCACAAATTACACATTGACTGCATATATGCATTTCCATTTTGCATCATAAAAATTCTTTTTATTTCGCATTTTAATTATTTATGGAAATTGTTACTTAAAATTTTTACTAATGTAATAAATAAGGAGCGGATGGATTTTCATATTTTTTTGCGAGCTTCTTTCGGGCTAATAATAATATAAAAAGCATTTCTAGCTTGGTTTGAAGCTTCTAGGATGCAATTTTATTTCACATATTTCCCATACATTTCCATATTTTGAGTTTTTGTCCCAATTTCGGCATTTTTGAAAAAATTAGATGAGAAAAATGCAATAAAAAACGAAAAATGCACCCCTAAGAATCAACCATTCGAAAATTTTCAAAAAAAAACCCCATACTAATGAAAATCGACTTTCTTGAAAAGTTTTTGAAAATGAAGAATAATTTCCAAAATTTACTTAAAAAAACTTTAATTCTTATATAAATAAAAGAAAAATATTTTAGCCCTTGCTTAAAATTGGATTCTACTACAAATACAAAAATATACTCCAAAATGTTAAAAGATTTGAAATTTTCAATGAAAACTAATTTTTGAAATTAACAATTCTAAATTATATGAAAAATTAACCATTTAAAATTATAATTTCCCAAAAAATCTTTTATTTTAAAGCAATGCTTCGAACTTGAAAACTCTCAAAAATAAAAATTATTTGCTCTCAGCAGTTGTCCACATCCATTTTTACCTCTCTTTTTTTTCTCATCGATTCTCCCGTTAATCCCTGGCGACCGACCCTTTTTGGGTAATTTCTTTCATTTGAAAGCCCAAAAAATGCATGAAAACAAATATATTTTCTATAAAAAATTGGCCCCAAAAGTGGACAAATCACGACACTTCGAGAAGCAAAACAATTCTTTCTTTAATAAGCACAAAGCACACCAAAGTTTCTTCTTCAATGTTGAAGATTTCAATAACCAAAAAATAATAATGTTTTTGCTAGTTTAGCTTTTGTGGGCAATAATAAAAAAACGAACTTTATATATATATATAAATTTTCTGGACTAGAAAGACAGTTTGTATTCCCTTTTTTTCAATTTTTTTTTTTTTTTGGTTAAAAAGTCCTGTAAACAACTTTCCTAGTGATATTCATTTCGACTAAATCCGAACCTCAGACCCAAATTCGAACAAAAAGTCGAAAATTCCAAATATTTAATTTCCTTTTTAGGCCAAAAAGTGGTTAAAATAGTAATATTGAAATGCCATTCATATTTGTTTGTTTCTTTTTTTTAATTTGTTTATTTTTTCTGACAATTATTTATCTGTCGTCAAATTTTAAGGGTTTTTTTTCTTTCAAACCAAATAATTTCCAGCCTTTTTATTTCCTTTATTCATTTGGTTGCGTAAACAACAACTATCAACACACACCCTCTTCTTTTGCCCACTTATGTCTGATGTTAAAGCTTGTAAGTTATTTGTTGTTTTTCTTTATCGAATTTTCGGTTTTTCTATTTTTTCTGCCAAATTCCAGATTGTTCTATTATTTGAATTTAATTAGGAAATCTTTAAAATCGGATTATTTGTGAAAAAACTTTGCTGTGTTTTCCACAACCAAATTGGTTAAGGGTGGGTCAGAGGTTTCCCATAAAACCCGGACCCCCCCCCCCCCTCCACGCAAATTTCGGTATTTTCAAATCCGCCAATATTTGAATGTTATGCTGTACAGTGTATGTATTAAAAACCACCTGAGGATGTTAGGGTTTTTAAAAATCATACGGTCCGATATCCCAAAATTTTTTTTTCCATCCACAGCATTTGGTTGCCGGACGAATGTTGGGCGGATGTTTTGTCACAATGCTTTCGCCCATTTGTCGCCACTCGTCTTTCATTTGTCTCGCGACAATTCGCCGCTTTGGCCAATCGTCGGCTTTGGACAAAACGTCGACAATTGGCGCAACTTTTTGTGTGCTGTGATCGAATTGGCTGCTTCAGTGATGAAGGGGAACACCAACAGCACTTTGTGGAGCGACCAATGCCATTCTGTGCACCACCAAAAAACGTGCAAATTTCTGTCAGTTTTCATGCTATAAAATGATTGGAGTTTGTCTGCCTTTAAGTGGTACTGAGTCGGAAAGTTGACAATAATTCAACAAATAGCCAAGAAAAAATCATAAAAGAATTTTACCGATTTCTGCTAGGAGAGGCATGCCCGTAATTTCCAACGACTCATTGTCGAAAAATTTGCTTCATTTCTGATTCATACCAGCATTGTGTAACAGTACCCGGTCATGAATTCCTCCATAATTTTTTTGGGGCGCAATTCCGGAATCCGTACGTCTTTTTGTAGACTTTAATTCCGGCAGCCGAATTTTTTTGAGCCTCTGATTACTTTGATTTTCAGAACCATCCATTTTTAAGACCAATTTTTTTTTGTACTAAAAAGGTGTTTCCAAGCTTAAATTCATCATTTATAGTATAAGAGAGCATAATAATGCATAATATTGTATGAATAAAGATTTTGAAAAAGTTTTTAAAATCGGTGACTTTGCATATAGCGCCCTTAATTTCATACATTGAATCCCCTCCCCTTGACCCAATTCTCCTTTTCGGGTACTGTGATTTACCCGTTGAAATACATGCATACAATACACTTTACTTTTCTACAGTCCATCACCGTGTTCATCTGCAGCTGCTTGGACAACGTGTTCAACTTGTTGTGCCATTTGAGTGCCGTCCGTTCGTGTGTCGTTCAAATGGACGCCGCTGTGGCCGACCCGTGCCGTATTCGACTGCTTGAACGGCCTGAATTCGGCACAATTTTGGCAAATGCCAAAAGCATTCGACTCGGCCACCATTCCGTTTGGGGACTTCCGTTGGCCGCTTTTGTGTCATGTGCCGACCCAAAGTTGGAAAAGGCACGGCAAAGCATGCTCAATGTGAGTTGAACTGTCTCAAAAATGCGAATCATTTCAAATTTGTATTCCATTTTCATATTTTTATTTCATATTTGTCTCATTTTATTTATTATTTTTTCTATTTTAAATCATTTTTCAATATTTCTTTTATTGAACAGGTGCCCATTTTGGAATGTCCTCTGATCAGTGAAGCGGATTTGCCCCATTTGCTAAAAAAACGGTCAAGAAACAGTTGCGCCTTTTCTGTGACCATTTGCCCACTATTAAATTGGTCAATGCATTCATTCGCATGGTCATTCAGGTGAATTTTATTGTAAATGGGGAAATTAAATGAATTAATATATATTTTTTAATTTGTTAAGTTACAATAATTAATCCAATTTTCTGTTTGTTTTTCATTTCTAAGATTTATTTTTCCGAAAATAATCGGAGGACAACAAATTTTATTAATAAAATCTTCTTTTTCTTTCTGTTTTATTTTATTTTTTGGTTATTAATTTTCAGAATATTAAATACTTTGAATTCGTTTTTTTTTTGAAAAAAGATAATTGGAAATTTAATTGTTTTTATATTTTAATTTGCAGGTCTTTTCACGTTCCACCGATTCTTGCCAATTTACTATTAAATTTGTTATGCCCAATAATTATGATTTCACTTCAACCTCCGTTAAAAATGGTGGGTAAATAGTTATTTCTTTTTAATTCAAATTTATTTAAAATATTTAAATGATTTTTTTTCGAAAATTTCAAAAGAACATTTTTAAAAGGTTTCAATTCGCTTTTGTTCACTTCGGTTCATTACAATTTTGAGACCAATGAATTGTTGAAGTTGAGTGCCGTCAATTTTGATCAAAAGGGCCGACATATTTTATTGTTGGAACGCCGGAAGAATGAACAAATGGTCGGTCATTGTTAGAAAATTAATTAATTTGATATTTTATTAACGAATTAATACATTTATTTTAATTAAGACAATTCAATCATTAAATCCATTTATTAAATGACTCGACAAAGTGATGTTAATCTTTTAGTCATTTTTTTGAAAAGGCTATTAAAATATTTTTGGGATTAATTATCACCCTAAAATTGTTAATATTTTATTTTATTAAAATTTATTTTTAATTACAATTTTTATTTCCTTTTGCAGTCAATTGATGCAAATATTTGTGAAGAAGAATCAATGGACGAGCATAACGGCATAATTGATGACCTTGGAGGAGTGCCAAAGGAAGAATGTGTTTTGATCATTTTCAAATGAAAAATATTTGCCAAATTTGCATTTGCTATTTTTCGCAATGCTAAAATACCTATTCTTGTTATTATTTATATTTCGTGGATTAAGTAAAAAATCAATTAAATATCAAATTAGTCGAAATTACGACAACTTAGAAGCAGGTTTTTTTATGGCATCGAGCCGAGTTGACCTGCTGAACCCATCTTGAATGACTTTTCTGTCTAAGTTGAACCCAAAAGTTCCGAATTCATTTTCTTTTGAATCGGAAATCATTGGCGTATTCGAACCTAAAAAAAGTCAAAAAACTGGGCATACTGTAACTGGTAGCACCAAATTATTTTTTGAGCCAAATGAATTTCGACCTTTTACAATTTATCCGTTATGGTTTTTGGTTGTGGTGTTAAATCGTTCATTCGGCCAATTTGCTTCCAATTGTGCTTTTCCCACTCCCACAAACACCCCCAACAATTATAACAGAAGAGAGACCCATTATTGGGTTAGCAAAATGATTTAACTGATAATTAATTGGAGAAACCGTGCTGGGACGAAGTACGAATAGTGCAAGTGGGGGATTTCGGAGGAAGGGCTGTTTCAGTACGGAAAATTAATAAACATTTAATAATTGTTTTCCTTCTGACACCCCTGTGTGTTTAAAACAATAATTTATTTAGTGGTAAAAGTTATCAATAGTTATAAAATTATTAAATGTTTATTAATTTTCCGTACTTAAACGGCCATTCCTCCGAAATCCCACACTTGCACTATTCGTACTTCGCCCACACTTGCACTATTCGTACTTCGCCCACACTTGCACTATTCGTACTTCGTCCTAGCACCGGAGAAACAAGAGGGAAAAATAATATGAACAAAAAATCACGTGCAATCGCCATTGAATTTGTCAGTTAGGACTATCAGAAAACCAAATTTTACGGAACCGGTCATTTTGGCGTGGCCATTTTGGCGTGGCCGTTTTGGCGTGGCCGTTTTGGCGTGGCCGTTTTGGCGTGGCCATTTTGGCGTGGCCATTTTGGCGTCATTGGTCATAACTTTGTCCAAAAGAAAGTTAATTGAATATTATTTCTACCAGTGGATAGCCCTAAGCGTTCTTTATTAGCCTGCATAATTTCAAAAAATTTTGTCCACCCAATAAAAAGTTATGTTCAAAAACGTTCAAAAATTCAAGAAAATTTCCGAAATTTTAAACTTTTTGAACATAACTTTTTATTGGGTGGACAAAATTTTTTTTAAATTATGTAGGGTTATAGAGAACACTTAGGGCCATCGAATGATACTAAGAATGTTTAGTTTGGTTGCCTGAGAAAAGTTTTATCCAGCCGCGACAAAATGGCCCACGCCAAAACGGCCACATCAAAAAAGCCACGCCAAAACGGCAACGCCAAAATGACCCAGACCGAAATTTTAAGCCACGGAGGGCGTCCAAAAATTGCACATGGCACCGCTTTCGCAGGCCAAGGCGGGTAATTGGTAAAAGTTTTCAATCAGCAATAACAGCAGCTCGGCTAGGCCTCATTGCTCGCTGTATTGACCGAGCGCAAGGCTATCGACGAGAGGATAAGTAGAACTTAAATTAAGATATACAAATAATTTCATGATGGGATGGAAAAAGAGAGAGGAAAACAAAGATACACTTGTGATATTTCCTTTTCCTCTTTTTCTCGTTTTGCACTATTTCTTTCCATTGTGTCTGTCCTGTGAGATGGAATTGTGCTGCCGCGAAAACCAACGAAGGGACATAGCAATGAAACCTTTCAGTGGAACAGAGAGAAAAATTATATAACAAAAGAAGAAGAGACAGAGATATAAAAGAAAAAGGAGCAAGGAGAGAGAACGGGCAGAAAAGAAATCATACAAATGAAGAAACACACTATTCTTTTTTCTTTCTTCTTCATTTTCCAACTTATTCAATAAATACTAAAAATTTCCTTCAAATATCTTGCCTTTATCCTTTTGTTTATCCCTGGTTCCTCTGTATTCGGACGATGAAATCTTTCGCCTTTTACTAAAGGTTTCCGTGCAGGGGGACGCTTATGGGTTTACCCAAATTTTTGGACAGCGCTGTCTCCAGGGAGGGCGCGAAAAATCGTAACAATTTCGGAGCGAAACAAAAATTTATTCAAAAATTCCGTTTAGTTCAAAGTACACTTCGAAAATTTACATATATATAATTCAATATTATTAGTAACATTCGATAGCTCTTGGTAAGCTCTATAAGAAATAAAGTAAAATTAGGGATCCACATTCTTAAGGATTTCCAAAAAAAGTCAACAAACTGGGCATACTGTAACTGCAGCACCAAATTATTTTTAAGAGCCGAATAAATTTCGACCTTTACAATTTATCCGTTATGGTTTTTGGTTGTGGTGTTAAATCGTTCAGTAATTTGTTCTGGTTAGTTTCTAGGCCTGAACCTTTCGGCCAATTTGCTTCCAATTGTGCTTTTCCCACTCCCACAAACATCACCAACAATTATAACAGAAGAGAGACTCATTTATTAATGGTTTAGCAAAATTATTAAACTAAAATTGTGGAGGCAAAAGCAAATAATACAAACGAAAAACGGACAGACATTACCCATTTGCATTATCAGATATTCTTTGACTCATTTGTTAGGCTTATCAGATTAACTGAAATTTTAAGCCCCGAAGGGCGTCCAAAAATTGCACATGGCACCGCTTTCGCAGGCCAAGGCGGGTAATTGGTAAAAGTTTTCAATCAGCAATAACAGCAGCTCGGCTAGGCCTCATTGCTCGCTGTATTGACCGAGCGCAAGGCTATAGACGAGAGGAAAAGTAGAACTTAAATTAAGATATACAAATAATTTCATGATGGGATGGAAAAAGAGAGAGGAAAGTAAAGAAATACGTATGCTATTTTCTTTTCTCTTTTTCTTCTTTTGCACTATTTCTTTCCTTGGTGTCTGTCCCTGTGAGACGGGACAGAAATTTTCAAGGTTTTGATAGTCAGTGAGCCTTGTTTAACATTTAGTAAAGAAAAGAATAAACAAAAAACCTCCAAAATCAACCAATTATTAAGAAAATTATTAAAAAAAATTTAAATTAATTGTACTAAAGTTGGGACTTGAAATAAGGCTAAACCGATTTCGGTTTTCGGTTAACCGGGTCTCGGCCAAAAACCGAAACCGAAAACCGGGGGTAGCAAAACCGGCCTAACCGAAAACCGGGGCTACCGGTTTTAAACCGATTTTGATCAACCCTAGTTTTTAGCACCGATTTTGCACTTTTTTGGCAACTATTTTTAGTAATTATTTCAGTTTTTTTAGCAACAAAAATCCTGTCTCTAGTTCTCATAGTTACTTTTGTTCCAACAAATCTTTTATAAATTCTGTGCACAGTGAATAAAACTTCACACAATGGTGTATATACGTGTAAGAAAAATGGCCCAAAATTACGGCGGAACTGCGAACAATGTTTAAAGTTTTATCAAAATTATTGCGAAGTTTGGTTTTGAATATATCACAAAAAGTGTCTCCAATTTGTGCCCATTTCTCTCACCAAATTTCGATATTAAATAAAATTTTGAAATTATTGCCATGCTTTTCACCGTCTCATTCACTGTACAAAATGCATAAATTTTTTCCAATAAAACATTGCTTTCACTTCGGGCAATCCGGCGTACACGCGGAACAAATATTCGTACAAAATGTCCAAATATTTTCTGTATTTTTGGCATTCTGTTTTTTATTTGGTTCAAATTCGTGTCCAATTTTGGCACAGTGCCTATTCTCTCTTAACAAACACAAAACGCTATAGTGAGCCTGATATATTTTTGTGAAGTCTATCATTATCCTTGGGCAAAGCTTTTCTATAGATAAGTGCTTAAACTCTGTAGATGTCGCGTAATTCGAGCAGTGCATCATCATTGTCATGCAGTTACAAGTACTTGAATATGTCTTTTTCATAAAGTTTATATTTATTACCTCTATTTTTTGTGCGATTGAAATTTGAAATTCAACGAGAAATTGGAGTTGAATAAATATTGCAATAATAATAATTTTCATCGGATATTTAAAAAAAAATGATTTTTTAATAAACTTATTTTGTAAGAGAATTGTGCTCTACCGAAAACTACAAAATTACCAAAAAAAAAATTATCGTATTCTTTTTAGAGGTATTCAAATTAACGTTTTATAAAAATAGAAAAAATAACGTCAATTTTCGTGCCCAATTCTGCGAAAGCCTTAAGAGAAAGCCACTCATCAATGGTGCCAATAGACATAAAAACGGACGATTGGCCTACTAATACAAAAGGCTTTTTTGGCTTTTCATTGCATTAAGTACCTTTTTAGTTTGTATGAGGAGTGGGTGTGCCAAAAAAAGATAAACATTTTGCCTTTTTTGATCAATCATCCTTTTTTGCTGAGAAGGCCAAACGTTCGACAAATTAATCGTCCTCTGTAGGTTAATCATCGGGCAGAAAATTCATATGGCTCTATCACTTTCTCCCTAAGCTTTGCTATCGCTTTTAGCACTACAAATTTAAATTTGGCGGTAGAGAGAAGCAAAATAAATAAATACACATATAACGAAAAAATGTAACACAAAGGCATTATTTGGAGGAAAAATAATTTGGTGGGTGCCTAAAAAGCAAAATTTTAGCCCCGAGTTGACTTCAATCTCACGATTCGCTGCGGATGGTTCGGCACACGTTATAAAGAAGATTTTTGGTGCAATTACATAATTTTCATTTGCAGTTACTATGTGTTAGAATATTTTATTCAGTTTTTTTTATAAAATATGAAAATTGCGCTGAGAAGTGAATTGTCGTAATTCTTAAGAATGTACATATTTGAAAACGTTTTATCTTAACATTTAAAGAACAACACGCATAATTTCTTGCTTAAAAATCCCTAAATTAAACAAAATTTAAAAATTCTAAATTTTCATAAATTTAGCCTTACACAACATATGAATTTAAAGGGGAGGCGCGAACGTCGTCCCCCGCACTCAAAAATTTAGCTGTGGGCCTATCCCAGTCCGGGACAGCCCTGCAGGTCAGCCCCAGCTGAAAGTGCAATGGTGGAGCCTCGCCACAGGAATCCTGCCTCAGTGATCGCAGGACTCCCCAGCAAGGTGTGATAATGAAAGGGGAAACAGTGGACGGAGAAGGAAGAGAATGAGGAAAAGAAAGATGGGTTGGAAAAGGAAAAGATTTAAAAAACAATGATGTATATACTAATCTATTCACTCGTTTCTTTTCCCTTAACATATGCACTATTTCTTTCTATGCAGCAGGGATGTCGCGAATCGTAATCGTGTTTTGGGCGGTAATCGTATACAGTAATCGTAGTCGTATTTTGCCACGATTACACAATTAATACACCCATAAGCAATTTGGTAGCCAGACAATATGAATTTTTGAAAAATTATTGTTAAGCGTATGTTTTAAGCAATTTAAAAATGTTTTGTTTTCAGCCCGTTGTTATTATTTTGTTCTTATTTCTTAATCTGAGGTTAAAAATAAGAAAATATTACGGTTTTCCATTTTGAGAAAAATCTGTTAACAAATAGACATAAATTTTCAAAATTTCCACCGATGGCGGCTATCGGCACCACCGGACACACATTGTCTAAGGTTTTTCTAAGTTTCTCTCAAAAATTCGTTAAATTACTCATTTCTTGTGCATAAGTTTGTTACCAAAAACCACTCAAATTTTCAAAAAATTTTCCGGCGGTGCCTATCGGCGCACCGCTGACCCTTCTTTTCGAAATTTAAAATATGTCTCATTTCAAAGTAAAAAAGCTAAAAGACTCCAAAATTTCTTTAAATGCTAACGAAAAATATGGTGCCGCCGGGAAAATTTCTTAAAATTTGGTTTAGATTTATTAACAAAAAAACCCCAAAAATGGTTAATTTTGAAGAGGATTCTTGAGCCAAACTTTTTATAAATATTTACTAATTTTTAAGATAAATTTTGAAAAAATCAAAAGTAAATGCTGTCCGGCGGTGCCAACAGGCGCTGTTGGAGAATTTTTGAGAAAATTAGATAAAATTTAAAGAAAAAATTTGTATAAAAAATAACGTCTTTTTGACATTTTTTATTATAAAGCCGAAAAATGAAGTAAAAATTAAATTTTTATAGGATTTATTTTTATGAGAAAAGAACGAGAAAAGAAGAGAAACCTCTCTAGGCGCGTTTCTTAAAACTGAGACTGTTACTGAATTTTCGATTAAATTTAAAAAATTATTCATAGCTTTGCTCAAAAGCTACCAAATTTTTTATTCTTCATATAATTTGATAGTCTGAGTGTTTTCTATTAGCCTGTAAAATCTCAGAAAATTTCTATTAATTCCAAAAAAGTTACGGCCAAAAGAACTCAAGAAACCCAGGTTTTCAACTATTTTTTTTTAATAACTTATTTTTAACTAAATGGAATTTTTTTTTAATTTTATAGGCTAATAGAGAAAATTTGTGCTTTGGAGCAAAGTTATGAAGAATTTTTTTGTTAAAATTTTTAATTTTGAGGGTTTTTTAAATAATGCCCATTATGATGGGTTTTTAAGTAACGACATGTAGCACCAAAAATGGAGATGCATCGTTTGCGCTTCTACATTTGCGCCCCGCATATTTGCGCCCCAACATTTGCGCCCCGCACATATGCGCCCCGCACATTTCCGCCCCAAAATTTGCGTCGCTACATTTGCGCCCCGATATTTGGCACATTAGAGGAAAATTTAGTTTGGAACGGGGGTCGTAGACGTGCTTAATTACTCCCGTAAACTTGGGAACATGCATGATTCAGTACTTGCAGATATTGGAAGAACCAACAGCAGTTGGTATGGAAAGTTTCCATACAAAGGAAGTGACAATTGGATTGATTAATGACTGATATTCATAGATAATTTTCCGTTATCCCTTGGGAAAGACATTTATGTGAAATAAATTTGATAACTAATGGGCGCAAAGTCCGGGGCGCAAATGTGCGGGGCGCAAATGT